>CM030888.1:15570494-16042994 GCA_018136845.1 Heterotis niloticus | reverse complement strand
CTGACCTTAAAGACTCCCAAGGAATGGTGAGACATATTAAAGAAAATTAAAGAAATAAATCTTACTGTGGTAAGTGGGCCCAGCTTTAATGATGGAAAAAACCATGCGGTGCTGCTGTGTTGCTTGGTTTCCGCCTTCGGCACAACCTGTCCAACTGGTTCTATCTTGGCGTGTGGCACTCGGCACAAAATTAATAAAGTTTTGTATCTGTATCGGGATGAGAGACTGAACAATGAGAAGGCGGCATCTGAGACAGATCCCGAGTGTGTTGATTCATAAAGGCCTTAATGCCTGGCAGTAGCTGCTGTATGTGCTGTGGGACTGCAGTTGGTATTTGTGTGCATGGACATCAGCAGTACTGTATACCCTTCTGCCCCAGGCACTTCAGGATGTTAAACCATCTCAGCAGAGCGTCACAGAAGCTCCCAAAAGAGTTGCACCAAGGCTTGTGTGCCCAGATACCAGACAAGGGGACATTCAGCACTGTGTCTGCGGTGTATTCTGTTTTGTTGACCTTTTCTGAGAATATTCACAAATTTTTCCAAAAAGCAACAATTTTTTTCAGATCATCTACTCTACTGTTCATTGTAAGTAGTTGCCAACACAAGCAGAAGGGACTGGAGTAGAGTCTACAGAAACCTAGAGCCCGGAAAACTCGGCCACAGAGCCAAATTTAACTCAGATGGATTACCTGTTGGACAGGTTTTCTCTATGCATCTCACTTTTCAGTATGTATTCTTGTCCTGCTCCGCTTTGTGGTTAAGGGCTAAACTACTTGGGCAGTCTGCCTTAAAATATATTTTTTTTAATCTGAGCACTATCATATAATCTCCCTTTACTGTCCAGCCTCATAATTCCATCAGGAACATCTGCAAACAGATGGTACATTAATAAGCAGATGCTCACTGTGACTCCTAAAGGAGTGTTGTTCCATGGGGTTCAGGATGAAGAATAATGACAAGGATAATGCAGAGTATTTGGGGCTATTAAAGTAGGAAAAAACATTCAAACAGTAATGTTGCTCGTAACAAACACTTGCTCATTATCCGTAACTGCTTATCCAAGGGTAGGACATTACAGGGTGAGGATGGAAAAAGCATATGAAGCCTAGCTTCATCCAGGAAGCATACAAATCATATGAATAACCAAGTCATGAAATTATCACCATGCAGGAAGATGACAGAAATCTCATTACCAGAGAAGAAATATCGCCATTGATTAAAATGCCTATTAAATCCATGCCACTTTCCATTTACAACTTCACTTCCAGTTGTGTACTTTGCCACAGCTAACAGTGATGAGAAACGATAGCCTTGTTTGTCAGTGATGATTTATACTGGCGGTCCACAATAATTCCCATTTTGTCGATCAGCTTGAATTGCTTGTGGCTGGTCAGGTGACCCCCCCCATAAGCTCAAGAAATATTTAACATAGCAAAGGAAATCAGTTTCTGCCAATATCCATGGTGGCCTAGTGCAATGGCCAACCTGGACATGAGACCTCACATGGCTTTGGTGAGTTTGATGGACGACACTGACTCAAAGTAAAAATGAAGTTTACTGTAACTCCCAGGGAATTAGCACATCCAAGTAACTGTCAGGGAAAAAAAACAAAAAGTTTGCTTGTACAACTGCCTGCCTCACAAGCTCACCAAGCATTTTTTTACTAGGTAAATTGATTCAGCATCACTGTGATCCTCCATTGGACCATGCTGAATCAATCCTGGCAGGATAGAGAAGAGGCAGGGTGCACCCTGGACATGATATCAGTCCCTCAAAGGGCAAAGACACATCAATTCACTCATATCCACTATATAGGCCATTTAGTGTCAACAATCCACCTTGCACATTTGTATTTTGACTGTGGGATGAAGTCCACATGAGTACTAGGAGAACTTGCAATCTCCACACAAACACAGCTGGATCTGAACCCGTGTCTGAGCCCAGCCTCCTCAGAGCTGTGACTGGCATCAGTGCTAGCTTGGGCACTGTGCCAGCTGCATCACAACTGCAAGTGATTTGAAACTCATTTTTCTGATTCTTCTTTCTTTAATTATTCTTTCCTGTGAACACGCAAACAGATCAATCCAGCAGCAAGACTGAATCACCTGTCTCCCTCTGGGAACATGTCAGTGATCTGGAAGGTTCTGCAGCTCTGTAGCAAGATCCTTCAGCACAGCTCATCGTCCCACCTCACCTTCGAGTCGCTGTTTTATCGATGTAACAGAGAAGCTGCTGCCCAGGGGGAAAGGAGCTCACACACAGTGCAGAGACAGCCGCATTTTTATCTGAAAATACAACACCCACACGGGGTTTGATGAGAAGATGAGGTGGGTTTGTCATGCTTTTTAGCACCCTTTTGCAATATTTGGCCCACACCGTGAATTCATTCAATTGTTTTAAAGGGCTCCTTTCCTAGGATACCTCTGAACCCTTACAATGTTCATTAGTATGAAACGCAATGTGTGATCAACTGAGAGAGCACACATTCCTAAAAGCAACCCTGTGCAGTAGCCACCTTCTCCTGTATACTACCTGCTACCTGGAGCAAAGACCTTCTATATCTTCTCAGCCTAAAATGGCAGACATTAATGCACATTGAATGTTGTGAGTGATTCAGTTGCACCCCCTCCCCCAGTTAATGAAGACATCCTTAAGCAATGCACAGGATTTATTCTGAAGACCAGTATATCATATTATTGCACCAGTAAGTGTGAAAACCACAGTTGCGGGAATTTCTATGTACGCCATGGAGGCTTAATAGCTGGTATCAAGTTGTGGGCTTTCAAGTTGTCACTGAACAGTATGGCATTAGAAGCTTCTGGATGGCAGGGGGTTTTTTGCCGTCTGACACCAAATGTTGAAAACAATGCACAATGTAAGGAGAGGTTTCATAACTGGTGAAGAGAATATGGAGTTCCTGAAAAAATGAGTGTCATGACTGGGGCCTCATATGCTCCCAGACAGGGCTGTAATCATACAGGTTACAGGTTTGCATCCCAGAATAGGAACATCAGTAAATACGCATGGGGTTTTGGAAAGCACAGTAGCTAGGTAGCTAAATAAAGTAGAGGCTATAGTACCCCTTGCTCTGACTTTGAACCCACCCACCAAGGCAGACAGGTACTGATAAAAAGTTGTTTTGGATGGGCAGGTGATCAAGAGTGGACACAGCCAGGCTGCAGTTGTCCTGGAAAATTACATCCCTTCCTCATATAAAAGGGTTGCATTCAATGAAAAATTACAGCTTATGTAACTATATAGTGCTTTATGTACAACTGGATAATTATTTATTACAATGATTTTTTTTGCCATTATTTATGTTTATAACAGGAATTTCATTCACTGCCTGTTAAGCTTTACTCTGGATACATGCTGATATCTTTTGACCTTCAGAACAGCAGGTACTGTACTTTCTACCTCTTTCCTGTTTCTGTGTTCCTGTCACATTCACAGTCTGCTAATCGTAACTCATACCTAAAATAACACATTCAGTGTAAACTTTGACACATTAAACTGAGAATCACTTAATTATTTAACTCATATGAACAGCCTTCACTATTTCAATCATATAAACCTTCTACAAACAGTATCCAGACGTGTGGTGTCATGTATCCCTCCTGAAATTTTCTTTACACAAAACTCTACTTTGAACTGAAGTCTAAAGGTGATGGTACAAAATTATGAATGTATTTCCAAGGCATAAAGAGCTTCCAAGCAGTGTTGTCCATCACAGAACAGGAGCCCTCCCCTGTCATAGCAGAGTTTGTTGAGGAGATACTGTGAATGATGGTAGAGCTGGACAAGATCTCACTGATGGAGGGGGTCAACAGTTCGAACATAGAGGACTACAGACAGGTGGCAGTGGAAGAAGCCTGGGAAAAAAGTGGAAGCATGGGGCATATAGTACATGAAGAACTTAGTTAAGATATGTACTAAAGTCAGCAAGGTATTGCCTGACATTATACAAAACATGCAAACAAAAATGATGCCAGAAATACCCTGGAACTGCATTGTGGACTGTTCATTGTTGATGGCCCAGAGATCACATATAAGCAGCAGATCCATTTTAGGGCAGTAAAAGAAATGAATGATGGCAATGTCTGTGAATGACTTGATCTTCCAAGACCAGGGCATATTGGCATGAGTGCAAACCATACTGCAACCTGAACGTCTGCTAGACATCACTCAAATACAAAAAGGTACATTTGCATTTTGTTCTTTTTATACCAGCAGCCCCAGGACCAAAAGGATGACTTTCATAAAGAAATCTCTCTCTGTGTCTCTTTCTATACATACAAGCCTGGAAGCGTCTGAGTATCTGCAAGGACTAAGCTGTGTTCCTGCTAAAAAAGAAGTAGGAGAAAAACAAGCAACACTGCAAGACAAATAACAAAAGACAGAAAAAAGGATCTCCTTGCAAGCCTGCAGTGTGGGTCTACAAAGACACATGGACAAAAACACAAGATTAACCAAAGTCCAAGTGAGAGGACTCTTGTCTGTGAGCAAAACAAGCCTTCAAGGCACTAAACACAGAGGACCCAGCTGAGCGCTGCCGATTGGCAGCTTTATCGCAGCACAAATGACATCACTGAGATGGTTTAAATCCCATAGCTCAGGTTCTATAATGACACAAAATGCAGCCTCATGAGGGTGGGTGTGTTTTTTGGCAGCGGAGGGAAGTGAGATGTCCCAGCCAAGTCCTCCAAACTAGGATGAACAAAATGAGTAGATCTACAGACCTAGCATTCAATAACACGAAGAAGGAATTACTGACACACCGATGAGCCAAACAAACAAAAAAACAAATAAATACATGCAAGGCGTCTCAAACAGACTGAGCGATAACTCACAACTCTTGGTAGCCCAATCTAGGCTGTAAGATGAGAAGAGTGTTTCTCAATAGCTCAGCAAGGTTGTGGATGGTGGTGTGACCCTCACAAGCTGTTAACATGTTAAACTTGGCAGACATTTTTGAAGTTTCTACTAGCAGCCATGGTAGCCTTGCACAGTGAACAGTCTTGACACAAGGTAGTGAGTGAGGAACTTGTGAATCCACATTGCTCTAGAAAAGAAATATTAGTGCTGTAAAATTGCAAATGTAGAAGTGCATTCACATTTCTGAGTTTACTGTCCTACAAAAGTCTTGCAAAATTGCCAAGTGCTAAAAGTGAACAGGTTTAGAAAGTCATACCAAGTAGCAGACATCAACAACTTCTGAGGGCACAGGAAATCTCTGTGATCCTCAAGGACACAAATTCAAAATGTTGCCTTTAATATTTATAACATATATGGAATTGTGCATCAGACACGCTGTTGAAAGGTGAAAGCTTAAAACATCTAGGTTTTTATTAAAACAATTTTCTGAATAATGGGGGCAATGACTTCAGGTAATGTGCATCATTTTGGCAACATTGCAGTGACATTGCAGCACCCCAGTTTCACCCCAGTAACTGCTGTGTTGAGGTCTTGTAGTATCATTCATGTCGGGACATTTGGGCTATGAGTGGTGTCTCTGCCCCCCGAACCCACTCTTGCCTCCTTGAAAACTTTGTTATGAGGATGATATCACTTTAGCCCCTCTCTGCTTTTCTTGAGCCTTTCTGGATACTGATTTGTCCTGAAGATGAAAATAAAACTCTGTATCTGTCCTGCAGTTTCTCATGTTCTCTTTTATTTTTCCTTCTGTCTTCTGAGTTCCAAGTGACGAAAGAACCAAGGCACCATAGTGCATGAATGATGAGAAGAACTGGATGACTCTCTTGTGTTTAAAAAGACACATTCTGCTACCTTTCATGTTTTCATCCCTTCTTTCAAAGAGTAAGGCGGGCTAAAAGGTTTGAATGAAAATTGTGAATTCCTGTGGGTTACTCATAAACAAAATATTTTCTCTACGCTTGTTTAATCCTCGAGTTTTGTAAATTATCAGCTTTGTCTGTCATTTTGTTTTGGCCTCCTTTTCACAATGCCAGCCTATTGGTTTTATTAATGAAGATAAAGGTGGTTGTGAACTGACACCCGCAGCGCTTTAAGCGTCTGTTGTGTGAAAAAGACCCTGGGTCTAACATCCTCCTACGGCTATATTACTCAAGACTAGTTTCGCTGCATTTTCATCTGCCACGGCAATCACATAAACATGTGCACCGCAGGAAAAATATTCAGTGTTAGAGAAGCAGAGTGCAGAACATTAAAAAGAAACGGGACAAAATAATTCATAGTACAATTCAACATTTTAATGTAGTTCTCAATAAATAAATAATTCCAAACGGACAGATGTTCATTATTTATAAGCTGGCTCATCTCTCAGCATTTCTCCATTACTTCTACATCACATTGCAGAGCCTGAATGAATGAGTGCAAGTAAATGCGAGGTGTAGAACGCACACATACACACACATGCACGCACACATTCACACTGCATATGAGGAGTAAGAAGGCTTGTAAAAGCTTCAAATTAAAACAAGCACATAATACACTTAACACATACTGCCAAAGTCAGCTCAGAAATATTATAAAATTAAAACAACTACCTTTGTTTAATTTTAAAACACTTACTCATGTGGCAAAAGAAAGCAGACAATTTTTGTGGAGTGGTATAGATCTCAATATTTTTGGCACACAGACAAACACCTCCACTGCAGTGCAGCTCTACATACCTGGTCCCGGCATGAAACTATGTAAATACAGCACCATAACGGAAAATAGCTTGATTTAATTTCAGTAGTTGTGTCAAAGCTTCTTTTACATTACCATAGTAGAAATGTGTGTCTTCTGCACACTGTCTAAGTGGCTGCAGGGTTATCATTTCAAGACCCAGGATCATCTAATGATCTAATACAGTCTCCTTCAGAAAGTTGCCAGACATGGCCCACTAAATCAGTTATGATCTGTAATTTGCCTTGAAAAAAAACATTTCCGCAAAAGAACTGTTTAATAGGGGCATTCAGAGTTAATGGACACATCAAAAAAAAAGAAAAATTCCAAATTCAGCATAGGTCTGTCTTACACACTTCCACGCTCCTCTGTACTGTCTGCCATTATGGCTAAACTCCGTAGGCACCTTCCTCCAGGGCTGTTGTGCAGTCCTGTATTTCTAACAACTGTCTGGTGGTCTGACAGTCAGGACTGAGGTCCAGGTCTGGAGTCTCCTTCTCTCCACAGTGACTGGAGTCTAGTGACAGATCTACCTAGGGCAAGACATACTCTAAGAAAGTGGGAGCGTATTAGGGATGCAGTGAGCAAATTGGTAGTCACAACAACAACAACAACAACAACAACAATTAATAACAATCAACAACAACAATAACAATAATAATAATAATACTAATAATAATAATAATAATAATAATAATAATAATAATAATAATAATAATAATAATAATAATAAAAGTTCCACCTACCCAAGCCAGTCCACCAATATAGCAGATAAGATATTAAAAGAAAGTCAATAACTCTTTGAAATTTTGCTTGATAACACTACTTGTATACTTAAAAATATATGTATACTTTTTTTTTCTTGAAATAATTATACGTTTAAATTGATTTGTTTTGCAAATGTTTTTTGGTTTTAAATGTAGCTCCCAAACTGTTCATGCTACAGTACTTGGTCCTACTGCCTCAAAGCTTTTTTCATCAAGTAGAATATGAACAGATTCTAAAAACAGGTGAAAGGAGGAACAGCCAGAAAAGCAAACACCTGAGAGCACTTAGCTCCAGTTGGATATTAAACATGTCATGTTGAGACTGGTTGACCTTGAAGGGGGCTGCACTCATAAATTTGGTGGCCGAAGGACACAAGAAACCAAAGCAAATTGGTGTGTGTGTATGTGTGCGCGCACACACGCGTGGGTGGGGACCAGGTGTCAACATGCGGCTTAAGAGGAAAGAAATGAAGTACAAAAGCCAGCCTGGAGGTACACTCTGAGGATGAACACTTCTCTCTGTGTCATATAAATGTTCAAGAAAGAACACAACACAACAAAAAAAGAAAGCGAAGCAGAACATGGCTGGGCTAAACTGAGCAGGGCCAAGCTTATAAAGAACTTGACTGATTACACACATATACACACTCATCCATCAGTATATTGTACAGTTGGTCCCACACTTAAAAACTTTGGAGTGACAAAGTTCTTGCTGATTCAGACTTTTTAGGGAAGTACTCAATAGTTAATTTAGACTGATCACCAAAACACTATCCAATATGCCAATAGACAGTTAAATACTGCCTAAAGTTTTTCAAGAGTGTAAAAGAAGCAAATAGATGATGAACAAGCTGTTGATGACCTTCTGACTTCTACATCTACCAGTTTTGAGCCTATCTTTGAAATGCCACCTCTCCATCAGCCTGCAGTTCCAAGTATAACTGTAAAACCAAGTTAAAAAAGTCACAAATGTTTTTCAATTTTTTTATAATTTTACTTTTATCAGTCAATTTTATGTGAGCTGCTGGTGAGCCACTACTCTGGAACAGCTCTTTATGGGGCTTTCTTGTTTACAACTTGTTGTAAATACTCCTGCCAGGGGACATAACACATACAAAGTCATGCATCAGCCGTCCTAGCTTATCATTGGGAGGAACTGAGTGAGAGAGGCAGTTTGCTGCTGCCTTCTAGCGTTTGGAGTGCCAGGATTGAAATTCACATTACAGTTATTCATTTGTATTTTCATTTGTATTTCTCTTTCCAAAGTGGCTTACAAGTCAGAATACACAAAAGTGGATTTTATCAACAGAGACACATAAAAGTCTGTATCAAAGTTCTGCCATGTAGTTCAGCTCTGCTGTTTTTGCCGATGGACATTGTACCAATATCTGCATATAGAACTGATCATGAGCCCTTGGCCTCTGTGTCATTTGATCATAAAGGTTTTGAGTAACTCTCAGCCCCACTTAAGTTTTTAAACAGTGGACCAACTGTACATACCAACATACACTTAAAAACATAATATTATAAATTATTCTTTTTACCCATACAAACACTGTACCAATGATATCATTCTCAACAGCTCAACAGCTTCAAAGCAAATTATAATAAGACTTGAGAATCTGAGTTGCAGAACTGTACATTTCAAATTTACAAATGGTAAACAAACCTGCTTGTATTATTCTAAGATTTGCTGTGCTTACATTATATATGGGAGTAGACAATGAAACTGAAAAATTCACATATATTTTTTTCAAAAAATTACAATCTGAAAGGATAATAAAGGAATGTTGTTTTCAAAAGTTGCATCAATGCATCTTTTGGAAGGGTAGGGCAGTTATATATATTGGACCCTTAAAATGTACACACGTGAGTTGTCAGCTCACATTTCTAGGGAACAATGGGACTTCCAGAATAGTCGAAAAACCTAGAACACCAGATGCATGTCCCTTTAGGTCTATTCTCACTCAGGTCCATTCTCTTTGATGAGACACTTGAAGTGTATCTAGAACCCAAAGCAAAGCCCATACAGGAGTTTCCACAAAACTGTTGGATTGCCACATAAAAGACAGCATCACTGAAGCAATTTTAGACCATGTCAGATAAAAGAGCTTTACTTCTTTCACCTCTTAGTTGAAGCTGAAGTGTGTCTTTAGTATTTGTTATTTTCAATGTAAAATATCAGCTTTTATTGGTAGGTCATAGAAAAGCCTCAGGGAAAGTGAATACTTGGGACACAGGCCAAAGACAGTGGTCGAGACTGGACAAGATCATATTGGTCAAAGACAGTTAAAGACACTTACACACGGTGGCCTAAGATATTTTGATTAAAGACACAATGGCCTAAGACACACTGGTCAAAGACAGTCAAAGACTCACTGGCAAAAGACACATTGGTCGAAGACACATTTGTCAAAGACAGTCAAAGACTCACTGGCAAAAGACACATTGGTCAAAGACACATTTGTCAAAGACAGTCAAATACACTGTGGCCAAAGGTACATCAGTCAAAGACTTAGTGGTCAAAGACATACTTATTAGACACTCTGGTCCAAAACAATAAAAAATGTACTGGTCAAAGACATGTTGTTCAAAAACACAGTGGTCAAAGACTTCCTGGTCAGAGACACACTGCCTTGGTGTGTCCCAAAGAAACCAAGCATGAGGTCACAGGAATTAATTATGTGGCTTTCTGTTTTCTCTTGGAATCAGTGATGTGGCACTGAATGGCTTCAACGTCACAGCTGCAAGTCTTTCCTGATAAAAAGAGTTCATTTCCCACTTGACAGGCATAGACCTTGCACACAACACATACTTTTGTATATATTAGCTATAACATACTAATACTACCATCATAATCATCATCATCATCATTTGCATTTACAATTCTTCAGGATAAAGTCCTCTCTTCTTAGTTTGGGTTTAGTTTCAGGATGCATTTGCACGTCTACCACCTTCACCAGTTTCCGTCTGTAGTGTTCCTTCAGTCCATCAAAGGTACCCAGTGGATGGTGATGGTACTTGTAAGTTCCATTGATGCACAGTAGGTTTCATACTTGTGCAGTATTAATCGATTGGAGGCATCTTAATACTGGTCATGGAATCACCCAAGTCCATTGAAATATCCATCGTTTGGTAATATTAATACAACTTCACAATGACGTGACAATTACACAACAATGATGAAGAAAAATAATGCTAAATACTAGCCTTGGAAACAGGCATACCATCTTGTAGTGTAAGACTGGGAAGAGTGCAGACTGAGCACATTCACACCTGAATGAAAGAACAATGTTCTCCAAGTTCAATACCAACATATATTCCAGTGTTTTACTTGGCTTTTTCCTTGATCCCATACAAAACAAGTTCACAACTTCCTTTTCGCATCTCCAGCATCACAGTCAAAGTTTAGCAGGGACACTGAGTTTCGTGCTCCATTGGTATTGTTGAACTGGCACTGACTGATGACCTGTGCTGATATAAACACAGTTGGACACCATTTGCCCACAGATACAGCGAAACAGCAAAATCCCAGAGTGGGAAGCAGAGAGAAATGTGATACAGAGGTAACGTTCACATTCTAGTCTTCTTGCAACAGCAGAATTTGGAGCACAGAAAAGGTCCCTATGGTTCCAGTAAAATTGTCCTGGAGGGGGTACTATGGAGCAAGCAGAGGTCAAAGCAGTATATAACTCACATATAATGCTCAAAGGATGGCCCACTGAAAAACAAGCTTTGACAATGCAACCACACAGCCAGAAGCAAACCTGATTAGTTCAGGATGAGGATGTTTATTTCAGGGTGAGGGGATGATAGACGGGACAGTTTAGTCAACTTTATAGGTGGTTTATCTTCTTAGCCAGTGACAGAAGTAAACACAGGAAGGCAGTGGACAAACAGAGCTGCAAGGGGCAGGGAGTTGGTGCCATTTTAGAACCCAGGCACATGGCAGTAGGCTTCAAGAGAGGCCAGCAAAATGTAGATGAACCACAGGGAGATAAAAAGTAGGGAAGTGAGCAGCTTGGAAGTCCGGGGGCCACCTAGCTCACCTCCAGCCACGGTGGGTCGCCGACGGTACAGGAGCATGAGCACACATACCAGCGCCAGAATGGTGAAGAGGGTAACGGAGAAGGCTAGCGATCCTGGTTCCACACGGAACTCCTTGCCCTTGCTTCGCCAGTATACAGCAGCAATGGTCCAGGCCACTCCAATGCCCAGGAAGACATTAACTGCATTGCTACCTGTCACATTGCCAATGGAGGCATCTGCATACTGGTCCTGGATGGCTGCAACCTTGCTGGCAAACGTGTCTGAGTAGAGATTGAGAGAAGGAAAGGTGGGGAAGAGGGAAAACTAAGAAAAGGTGTGCAACAAATAAGAATTTTTTTTCATTACCTGCTCAACACAACTTACAGATTGTAACAAAGACAAAATGTTTTAAGTATCATAAAGCCCTGAAATCTTAATGCAGGGGGAAGCAAGTGTCAAAGACAGACCTGGCACTGATGTACCAAGGGCCACAAAGACCACAGCTGTGACAGAGTCCTTGAGCCCCACAGTGCAGCCAAAGTGTGATGCCAGGTCACCAGTGATGGCTGTAAGGACACCGATGAGTGTGATGGATACCACGAAGCAGGCCCAGCCGTTCCAGTACTCAGTTGGTGGCACGAAGGCAAACAGAACCTTCCAGAAGACTGTCAGGAAGTGCATAATGTAGTCAAAGCAGGAGGGGAGCCGTTCCTCACCACTCTCCTCTTCATCATCATCACCTGGGGGATGTAGAGAGTAGGAAGGTGAAAGTTCAACAGTAGCCCTAACTTGTGTATCCAAGAAGGTGTAGTTGCTGCTCTGTTCTGTTGGCATGTGTGAACAGAGGCCTGGCTGTTGTCTATTCTCCACCAGTGGGGGAGTGACTTAGTGAGGTTTGTTGCAGTAATAAATTGTAAGTGGGTTCTGCACTAAAGAGGTGAAGAGTAGGCTTGCAGAGATGCACAGGTGGGCTGACCAATCACTGACCTGCGCTCACAGTCACAGCGCTCACAAACTGCTCCCTCCAGCTACTGCTGCCAACCACCAGGGCCAGGTTCGTCTTCTTGATCAGCTTGTCTACTGTGTTCTACAAACACACACAAATGCTCAAAAAACAAGTCAACTCCAAAAAAACAGCAAAACTGAAAATACAATATAAGCACTTTTCAAAATTTATTTAATTAGCTAACACTTTCTTTTAAAAATTCCATTGACATGCCTGGGGATTTTTACAAAAACATTTTAGGGTAACAACCTTGCTAAAGGGTACTATAACACTAGCAGGAATCAAACTGGCAACCATTAAATTTCAAGTTGATGCCTTGAACCATCTACCATCTGCTCTGCTTCCCACCTATGAAATTTATTACAGTATGTAAAATTCAGCTTTGTTCTCCATAGATACCCTTTTTCTCTGAGGGTTCATTTGTTTTCATTTAGTCTTAAAGGTTTTACAGCTTAGGGTGTGACTGAATCAAAAATACTGTCAGGGATCAATAGTGAGTCCTGTATGGACTGTTTGATCAAAAGCAAGATGTTAAGCATGGGGGGACAATACTATAATTTACCTTGAACTCATATGACTCCTCTATGACCACCTCCAGCTTGGTGTGCTCTCCTAGGCTTGGGCAACCCATCTTGGCCACCTCCTCCTCCTCAGCCGCTACTATGGGCTTGTTGTCATTGGTGTCCCCTGTGATCCAAGAAAAGAGAGAGAAGCCTTCACAATCTTAGTAATACCACTTTTCTTATGGTCTCTTTTTTGTTCATGAATCAGTGATTTTTAAGCATTTTATCTACAGTCCTACCTGAAGATGTGTACTATTTTAATGAGAATTTGACTTGGAGGTTTTTTAATGTCCCTATTTACGCTTCCAAGGGCCAAATTTAGATTTTGTGCGCCTCACAAGCTGAGCAGTGTGAGACAAAAGCCATCATGTAAGCTTCTTCAGAGTTATAGTTCAGCATATGCTGCATTACGATCGCAACCTCCATTGCCCCTTGTTTGCGAGTTCCTCCTATTATAGTCTCAGCAATCCTGACCCCCATCTGAACCATCCAAATCATGTCAGCACATTCGGTGAGTGCTGAAACATTTACATTGTTTCATTGGCAGTTTTATTTTTACTGTCCTGTTTTCTCTTTCCAGTAAATCTTAAATCAGTGCTGTGTATTGTGTACACAGGTGTGGTTGTTGGTTTGGCTGCTGTTGTTGTTGTTCGTTTTTGTCTGCTACTTCTTGTTTTTCTGTTTGCTATTTCTGTTTACTAACTTCTATCTCTAACCTCTATATAAATTTTTATATTTTATTCCTTATTTATTTATTCTCATTATTTATTTATTTTTCTTTTTCTTATTTTCATTATTTATTATTTGATTTTCTTATACCTTATTTATGTATTTATTTGCTGAGGATGCCTGGAAGCAACACTTTTCATGCTGACAACACTGCTATGCTGCTGTTAGTGCTTCCATGACGAATAAACCTTGAAAACGTGTATGTAAGTTCCACCTCTGAGCATTTAAGTGTGCTGTACACGAAAGGAACAAAACAGCTGAATAAAAGGAGGTAGGCAGCCGTTCAGTTTTATAGTAATTAATAAAAACTGGCTTGTGCCACGTTAACTATTGAAATACTGTAGTTGTGCTCACATTTAAGGATTTTGGTAATATTTTACTGAGTTGGTGTCCAGGGAAAGAATTACCTCATCTCAGGTTAGTTAGAACACTGACCTCTGTGAAACATGCATACCACTGGCCGTGCTGGCATTTTCATTTCAAAATGGTGCATTGACAACTCTTTCATAAAGAACAGATAAAGATTGGCAGAGCGAGGAAGAATGGAAGGTGCACAATAGCTACGGAATCATTTCATTAAATCTTATAATAGTACATAATTTAATAGCACAAGGAGGTGTATTAAATTAGTTCTGCAGAGCGAGTATGCTAAAAAATTAATGGAAAATGTGCTGAAATGGCCCAAAGATATAGTGCTAATAGAAACCAACTGCTCCCTGTCTTAACCCAGTTCTCCTCTTGTTAGGAACATGCACTTCCAAACTGCACTGCAAGGCTTGATGGTGGAAAAATATATCTTTTTAATGTTCTTCAGGTTGTGCGTTGGAGGAAGGAGCGGAAATGGTCGGTGAAGAAAATATGAAAAACTGACTGCATGCCATCACACGTACACCCACTCACAACCCCCAAACCCTGCTCACCATGTCTCTGGCCAATTTCCAGGAGAATCGGCTCGCCCAGGACAATGGTGAAAGTCTTATTCTTCTCGTACTCCTCGTCGTCAATGATTTTCACCTCCAGCATCTTCCTGCAAAACATCACGTTACAATTTTAACAGAAATTACTGCTACAGAAGATCCTCTGCCTTTCATCCTCTGATCTCATCTGATCTCTGACTAACCACTATTTTCAGGTACATTTACGTTATCTCTTTTCTTCAAAGCAATTTGCAATGTTAAAACACCAACAGCGATTTACTCATTTGTGCAGCTGGGAAATTTTTACTCTACCAATTCAGGGAATGTACCTTGCTCAAGGAGATGGTGGGGTTTGAATTTGAGTCTTAGGAGTGCAAGGTATCAGTGCTAACTACTACCCCACTTGATGGCTAAAATAAGACAGTTTCTGCTGATTTGGTTGCATGGCCTCTTAATATGCTAAGCATTTCATATGGCATACATCATGACAGGGGAGTCTGTTATTGTACTCTTGTAAAAATGAACTTTCACAACTTGACCCAAACCTGCAGCAATAAAACAGCTATTATTAATGTTTTGCTCAGCTGTCATTTCTATTCTACGTACAGATTGCACCCAGACTAAGGCAAACAGCAGGAGTAAAGAGTGGGCTGTGAAACAATAATCTTCAGGGTGCAAAGTCCAGTTTCCTGACTGCTACCCAAGTCTGCTGTTACATCAGGCTGGAAAAACAGGTGAAGGTAACTTTGGAAATAATAGTAATGGAGAAGAACATAGGTAGTTGGGAACTTGCACAGTGGGAGAAATTGAGCCATCGTTCATGTGCCACATCAATACGGCAAGGTTTGGGCTCCATTGGGGCCTTTAAAAGGTGTGCGCAGCAGAAAGTGCACTCTCTAATCCAATGATCACCTGACACTTTATCAGTTGGGAGGCCAAATGAGATAAGAGCTAATTGTGAAGAGGCACAGATGGCTCTGAGCTGAGCTGCTGCACTCACCTGCACAAAGGCTGCACATTTCCAGCAGCAGAAACACAGGGAGGTTGTTACTGAGCTGCGGTTGACTGCTGAGCTGTTGCTCAAAGGGAGGTTCCTCCCAGGCTGTTATTAATTCTGATAAAAGAAGCATCTAAATCCAGTGGAATGAACTAAGTTTGAAGAAAGACACCAGAGCTAAATGTGTGTGCATCAAACACTTGGAGGATTGCCCATCGAATGGCAACCATTGAATACCAATTTCGAGGTCTGACCTCCTGAAAACCAGAGCAGTGTGGATTCTCCTGCAGAAGAGTCTTTGAAGTGGATGCAGCTCCCATCTCCAAGGTCAGGGTCTGACATTTGACAATATGGTTCCAGAAAAATCACGAGAAAGCCCTGTGGTTTCTGAGAGCACCCATCTACTTCAGAAAAGCAGGTAGTAATGTAGCAGCTTCTGCATTGCACTTGTGACCAGAAGGTTTTAGATTTCAACTCCCAGAAGAACAGGTCTTCAGAGATGCCTATGTAATTAGCTTAGCTTCAAAAAACTCTCAGCTGTGTAGACAAAAAGTGTAATGGTTAAAGTTGCACAGTCTAATAAGAAAATTAGGATCAATAAATAAGCCATATAAGCAAAATGTCTTACAAATATTCACATACCAGTAATTTATTTGTAATATGATGAACACATGGAGTTAATCTTATTACAAACAAATTACTGGTGTGTGAATTTTCGCAAGAACATTTTCAAGAAAATCATTACTTTTGTCTGTGAATGCAGATTTAACATATTTGTTTGCACATACAGTTTAAAAAAAAATAACCAGCTATTTACACCAATGCTTATTCTTGATAAAGATAGGTGTGCAGCTGAGGGACAACCAGACTGAGATCAGTGGTGTTTGTTTAACTAAAACCAGTACAGCACAAAATAATCTCTAGTTAGTCACAGACATGAACAATGTGTGCTGCGTCAATAACCCGGTAACAGATTGAAAAAACTCAAATGAACACACATATACACACACACACACACACACACACACACATACACACTGAACTGTAAACAAAGCATAATCATGTATATGCAATAAAGAAAATACAAAGCCAACTTCAGGGGAAGAAAAGGCACAAAGACAAGACAAGAAGTGAACAGTACAAAGAGCTTTTCATCCTGTTTCTGATAAATTTGGGAATAAGAAGAAGGAGAGCAGATGTTTGGTGTGGCAAAAATAAGAATTTATGAATTATGAATGAAAACAGAGAGGAGAGGACAGCAGTGGAGTTATTGGACGGTAAAACATATTCTGCAGAGCTGTCTCTCTCTATCAGTTGGCTGATTATTTCAAAGTTGCAAACACACACACACACACACACACACACACACACACACACACACAAAATGCAGTATTTTTTCCTTAAGGTCTTACCCAGTTGTTGACTTTGTTATAGTCACTGCTTTTGACACGGGGGTTTTTTAATGGGGATATGCACATATAAATATGCCTTATTTTTGCCATGACCTCTAATATATTTGTATTATGTATGTAGTTTAAGTGGACAGATAAAAAAGTTTGTATTTCTTCTTTAAAGGTCAAACTCATCATCCCAGTGTGCTCCACTGTTCTTTCAACTTCAATCCAGATGCCCTATTAAAATGAGGTTTTTTTGGGGTTCTGACCAAAGACCCCACTACATGCCTCCACCTCCCGGGTCCTTGTTGAAGGCAAAGGCCACATTTTCCTCCATATTGGGCAAACAGTGATGAACAAGAGAAAGAAAGGAATTACATGTAGATGTTAGAGGAGTGTGAACAGCCTGGGCCACTAGAGAGCCATGGCAGGTCAGTGCAAAGTTTGGACTGAGAACACCAATAACCACATCAATGGGAGAAAATCTCCATTAGTGCCGCTTCATCTGAGCAGAACCTCAACCCACAGCATCTTAATTAGGACACACACACACGCATGCGTGCGCAAACATGAATGATCTGAAAGGGCAGAGGGATGACCACCGCAACACATTCCAAGTACAGGAAATGGCTTCCTTTTGGTCCTTTAAGTAAAATGCTCAACACTCTTGGAGGAAGCAGCCTGTTAAAAATGCCATTTCAATACAAAAGTGGACCAAAAATCAGGAAAAAAGGGATAAGATCACAGATGTCATAAGAACAATGGACTCCTATTGATGTGGGGGTGATTTTGGTCTGTAAGATAAATCTGTGGAATGATCCACCCCATGAGAAAACATTCACACTTGCACAAAAGGAGTGTGGGAATGGTGTGCAGAAGATTACAGCACATGCTGGTGCAGAGGGAATGACAATGTGGGATCGGGGGTGGAGTGCTGGGACAGCTGCTGTGGCTAAAAACACCAAATGGGGAAAATATTACACTCTTTAATCATTGTAATATAAGAAGGATATAAATAAATAAAGGAATAATTAGAATGTAACTGGATTAACTTGTAAGAAAGAGCCCCGTTTTCATGTCAATTATCTACTGAGAAGATGATGGAGAGCATGTGAGTATATGCGCTACTGAACGTATGATATACAGAAATATAGGGTTGGCATGGCAACAGGTAGTAGCGGAATGTTCACATTAAATTCAAGGCCCGGAGCGGTGGATGGAATTACTTGGGAGAGAGAGAGAAAGTAGGAAAGAAAGAGAGAAGAAATAGCACTCAGGTGAAGGGTAAATGCATGCACACACACACACACACACACACACACACACACACACACACGGAGTTACATATCTCCTTTGTGAAATCACACAAACAAGCTGCAAGACTCTCTATGCCTGTCTATCCATCCAAAGGCATTTGTATGCAGCCATGCATGCGCAGGCACATGTGCATATATAAACTTCATACAAATGCATCACTCCACAAGCACAAGCAGGCACATGCATCCAGACACACAAACTACTCAAATTTGCACGTGCATACATAACACAATGCAAATGCATCGATCAACACAAACAAACACAGCATTACTCACTGCAATGCAAATATTTTTTCAACATTTTTGGTAAAATTGCTATGAAACACATGGTCAAAATAATGTGCACTGATCCAAAGTGAAAGCGGCGCTTTTGAAAGCCTTGGTGCAGGTCCCTGAGGTGGGTGTTGTTTAATCAGGCTTTATTTTTATTTTTCATGTTTTGTCTGGAATTTAAGTGGTGACCAAAGGCAGCCTAATCTGCCTCCTTTAGGTTTTCCGGTGGTGGTGGTGGTGGTGGGGGGGGGGGTCTGTTACATAAATTCCCCTGCCATACCCCAGCCAACAGCGAGTCGCTCTAACGGTTCATTACAGCCATGACGTCAAGCGGCTTCACTGTACGCATGGAAGGTGCCCCTTTCTCAGCCTAGTTTCCTCACTCCAGCTTAGTGCAACCATGGGGTTCCTTGGGCATTTCAGTTCTGTGCTAAAACAGGCAGCTACATTTACTGCTAGCAATCATAACACAAAAATAGGCACATATCCGTCCTTGGGGTGATATTTCTGTTGGCTTACGGTAAGGCACTGCAGTTCACCTCAGTACCGTCAATAATTGTAAAAATAGCCTCCATGACAACTCACTGAATTCAGCTCGGGGGAAATATTCTGAAAGGTACAAGAAGATATGTGAAAACACAGAAATGCATACACAAATAGACACACCATGACACACTCACCGTACACTCTCATAATGCCATATTACAGCAGGAGGATAAGCGAACATATCCAAATATAAAACCAGAAACAATAAGACGTTGGCTGGGATTTGATTGCACAGCATACTGGGAACATCTAAAACCTTTGAAACCACATCCACCATTCGCTATTGTTTCCCACTTTAAGAATATGAGCCAGCACAAGAAGAGCAAAGCCATTATTTTGTCCAGCTGACCACACACAAAACGAAAAATAAAGACACGGCTGGTTTTTTCTACTGAATCTTGTCAGGTAACATTTAGGTACAACAGTAAGTCCACTCTGGGGCTTATATCTACAACCTCTCCATCAGACATTTTGTTCTGGATGCTGACTGTTCATTATTAGGTAAAGTACAGGAGCAACTCAGATATGAGGTCGTAACAGAATAAATTACTCTACAATATGTGCGCATAGATGAGCTATAAACAAAGTCACTCTGTTGTATCAGGCAGATTTTTTCCCAGTATTATGTATAGTCTACCTGGGGCTCACAGTCAAGGAGTTTTGTGTCCTGTGTCATGGTGATGGCTTGGATTAGGGTTAGCAGGGGTCAGTGGAGGTCAGTTGAGACATAGCAGAAAACCAGGATGTAGGAAGGAGCACCATGACTTCTAAGTCACAGGCATCACCCTCACACCATCTTTTACTCTACCTCTTTCCAATCATTCTGCCTCCAAAGAAATAGACCAGCATGTCGAATGGTGGGTGTGACATCCCAGGAGAGGTTCTACAGGTATCCATATTTGGGATCAATGGGTAATAATGGGATATAACTTTCAAAGTCATATCAGATGTGAGGTTTAGGAAAAATTTCCGTAGGCTACAGGAAAGTGTGCTTGTTGTGCTTTCATGAGGGTTAAAAGAAGCAATGATGGGACTAACTCTTTGATTTGTTAGTAGATTAACTGACTCCATGGATGTCTGGAACCAAAGATGTAGGAACAGGGCAGGATGATGTGACACAGCAGCATATTGTCCTTATCTCACAATTACCTGCCTCTGTCTATTTAAGGTGGATCCCAGGTGGGACATTTACATTTATTGATATTGCTAACATTTTTCTCCAAAGCAACTTACATATAATATTAAACTACTTACAGCGATTTACCTATTTAAATACCTGGGTAATTTCTGCTGTATAAATTTAGGGTATGACCAAGGGTACTACAGTAGGAGATACTACCTGAATGTGGGTCCTTTGGGACCAAAGGCAGCAGCTCTAAACATTGCACCATCTGCTGTCAATAAAGGTACTTCTCGTGAAATGGTTGACTGGAAAGTTCACGGCCCTCATTCTGGTTCCTCCATGTTGCATCCCCATTTCCCTCTCTCGTTCTTCGCCACTCCATCAGTTTCTGCGTGTTGTGTCCCTGCGCTGGGCTCTGTCAGTCACTGAACCGCATCATCTCTGTAACGCCTGTATGCCTTTGTCGCTGTGCCAGAGCCAACAGGATGAGAAGTGGGGGTGGGGGACTTTGGGGAGTTTTGGTTGTAGGAATGGAAAGGAAAATCCTGAATGTTCCCATTAGCCTGCAGCTGACAAGCATACATCAAACTGATAAAGAAAGCGCTAACTCCGGCCATTAAAATTTTTCTGCAACCTTTTCTCACAAGAAATGAGGGACCTCAGACCAAACAGACATTTGCCCGAAGCAAAAATAAACTAATGAATAAAAAAACTCGGAAACATAAACTGTAAAGAGAACAACAAATGAGTCAAATTCTAATTTTAAAAGATATAACTGCACAATCTGTATGAGCAAACCACAAACATCAAAACAGGAAATGTACTGTTATATACATGTAAATACATGAAGTAAAATAGATGAATAAAGACAATATCCTTGTTTTTTTACTTTACCGTAGTTCATTCCTTTCTGTGAAGTCAGTCACTATATGAGTTTTGTGCAGTAGGCTACTTAAACTTATATAACCTTTTATTCACTTGGGTAATTTTTTACCAAGGGTAAATACATTGAACACTGAAGGGTTCTACCACCAAAGGGGGATCCAGGTGGTAAATGTACTGTAACACCACCTTTTGCCATAGACATCATACACAAGATTTGCCTATATACTCCACTGTAGATTCAGACAAATGTAAAAGAAGAGTCATTTTGACTTTATTATCTGTCACAGTTTCTATCAATTTAATTATTAAAGTGATAGGATTGCAAAACTCCAGTGGACATGTGGGTGGAGTATCTGTGTTCACAATGACATTTTCCTCAGTTTTATGCTGCAAGAAGGCACAACCATACTCTAAATCTGTATGTAAGTGTTTGGATTTACACTTGAGCTACACATAAGGAAATAAAGTTTTTCTCTGAAATCACTCCATTGGCACATTCCTGTTGTGGCGGGGATTAAATTACTTCTTTTGCAGGAAAAAAAATCATTCCAATATATCCCAAAAATGCTGCCTAAGATTAACTAAGATACAAAAATAAAAGGTATTTTTAAGTACGTAATTGATAATGACAACACATCTGGAGCATGAATCTTTGTCTCCAACGCTGTGAAAACATGGCCCACAGCAATATAAAGAAATAAAGTTCACATAGTCTTTGCTTGTTTCTTGCTCTGTAACACACATAGACACTATGCTGTTAAAGTTGAATAGAGTTACTAACCCAAAGTTAAAATTCGATCACCTTCATTTGGTCTCAGCCAGGTTCATTATAAAAGTGTGACCACCATTGTTTTCAGGATGATTTACAGGTTAATAATAGTAGAATTAATGAGAAAATTGTCAGGCTGACACCACTTTTTTTGGGTTTGACATAGTAAATATATGTCTTTGTCCCACAACAACTGATAGAAAGTTTTTACCCAGAATACAAAATCTGTTGTAGAAGGAAAGTGACTGTAATTGAAAAAACATTCTGCTCTGAATGTTAAGCCCATTAAATGAAAAAAGCATAAAAAGTTTTTTGTTGTATGGGACCCCATTTTATGAGGGCTGGGAGCATACTGTATAACATTCACTGTCTTAATTGTAAACAAGTGCTATTTGTTTTTACTGTTTGTTGACAAACCCTCTTGAGAAGCATTTTGAATGTCAGCTGAGGGGACAATCAAAGGAAGAGCAGCGAAAACGTTGCTTAGGAGCACAAAAGGAGAGCAATGGAAGGGGAGAGAAGAGGTGATGAAAGGCTGAGAGAGAGAGAAAAGAGCAGAGTGTCTAAAAGGCAGATTACAGAGGAGGAAGGAGAAAGAAGGATATTGAGAGCTAGTGAAGGGGAGCAGAAGCTTGAGAGTAGGAAATCTGAGCAGGAGGTCTACAGGAGGAGATGAAGACCAGGGCGTGGAGAGCAGGAAGTTGATAGCAGAGGATGGAAAGTGGGAGACTGGGAGAAGAACATGAAGACTAGGAGGTGGAGAAGATAAAGAGTGGAAGGTGTAAACTAAAGGTATAGAGCAGGAGATAGAGTAGGAGACAGAAAGAAGGGGATGGAGAGATGGAGAGCTGGAGTTAGAAACTCAAAGGTGGGATGGAAATGAGGTTCTCCTGTAAATTAGAAAAAGTGAATGGAACACATGTAGTTTTGTGGCTTGAATTGCAAAGGGCTGCAAAAGCTTAAAAAAACTACAATTCCAGATCTGAGGCAATAAAAGGGTATTCTGTTTGTAATCTTAGGATACATACACGATCCAGATTGCAGAAATAAAATATCCAACTGTTAAAAATAATAAAAAGAGTAGCTTTGTAAGAACAAACTTCTAAGCAACTTAATAATAATCATACTATTAGATAACACTCTCCAAAAGGATTTTAATTCCCATTTTATTTATTTCACTCTTAATGACAGGGATGGAATCCCTTTGCAATGGGGATGTCCTACTTTCTCAGAAGAATAAATCAGCTGAACTTGAACTCAGTTCAGTCTACTCTAAAGAAGAATAAGAAATACATAGAGAGATGAGATGTATTTTGCCAGGAAAGACAGGACGGAACTCTTTTGGAACTCTGGTGAAGAGCTCCAAACAGTTGGGTACATGAGCCCATGGCATGAACAGCTCATAATTACTGTGCGAGAGAAGGTGGTTCTGGGATAAAATAAGACAAAGAATGTAATTACTTCTTGCACAGTTGTGCTCCCTCACGCATGGATGGTGAAACCTCTTTATCACACACCTTTGTCCTCCCTAATTGTTTAAAATCTATATTAGGTGGAGAGGGGGTTGCTGGTTTTATGTTGGGATGGGGTAAGGGTGCTCATGAGCATGAGGGAGAGATGCAGTAGTAATGGGAAAGAAATTAACAAGAAAAATTGTTGGTAGTGAGACAAAATGCCTGAGCTTTTTTCCCTATCCATCATCAGCACATTTGGAAAAGATGAAACTGAATCAGGCTGGTGTTGGTAATCCATCTTCTAGCAATGACTGGTTTGTTATTGAGGTGACAGATTTGTAAAGAACGGGACAAGGTCTGACTCCTGGGACTTTAACCATTCCAGCGGACCTATACCACCAATACTGTTTATGCAGTGGAATGGTGAAGGAAACCAAAATGTACAAATACTGCAGTAAAAATTATTCAACAATGATTTATGAACAATATCTAGAATGAGAAGGGAGATGTTCTTGATGCAAAGAATCAATAGAAATAATCTGATGTAAGTACAAGGACATCGCCGAATCACTTGTCCATTATAAGAGGACCATTCTATTTGATCTAGGATCAGTCTGGATGTCACCCTACCTTACAAAATCATTACGAGTCTGACAGACTTGACCAGCAACGGACCCCTCTCAGCTGCTTCGCATTACAACTAAATCAATAGTTCTGATCAGGGATCAGCCTTGGAGCCATCTGGCTCAAGGCTCCATTACTGAAGGAATATGAAGTTTAACTGGTGCAGTGGAGCTTCGTCTTGTTGCTTAACATCAATCCATTTGAGCACAAAGATTTAAAAAAATCATTATTTTGAAAGCTTATTCAAACGGATGAGGCAATGCTGAATCAGAGAAAGCAGAGTGAATTGCAGAATGAATTGCAGTGTTTCCTTGTGGAATAGCAGCCTGCTTTGATAAAGGGTAGTGGAGCTCTGCAGGGGGGTTGCCAGTTTGACTGAACAGCACGGGTCAAGTTACACACAGTATGGCGAGGACGTGGACTGAGAAACATGGAATCAGCTGAGATTGAACACCATCATCAATGCTGTTACCTTTAGATTCGTATCAAACACAAAGTGCTATTATGAATCTAAAGGTAACAGCAACGATGCTGATGTTTAATCTCTGCTGATTCCATGTTTCTCAGCCCAGGTTGTCCATACTGTAGCCTTTATAATTCTTATCTTGAGCTGCAAAATGTATATAATAGGTTTAATAAAATTGTTATTGTTGTTGTTTACACTATCATTATCATCACCACGTCGTCATTGTCACTGTTATCACTATCGCCATCATAACCATCATCATCTTCCATATTATTGTGGTCATCATAGTAATACATTTCACGGAAGTCACAATCATTGTTGTCACCATCGCAATAATCACCATCATTTTTATCATCTTTTACAATGATCAAAATCACTAACACTGTCATCACCATCACCATCACTACAATCATCATAATGGTAGATCTTCATGGTAGTCACTCTTACTGATACTACCATCATCATCATTATTATCACCATCATTGCCATAACAATAATCTTTGTCATCAACTACACTGTCATCA
The DNA here is from genome assembly GCA_018136845.1 of Heterotis niloticus. Classification (NCBI taxonomy): domain Eukaryota; kingdom Metazoa; phylum Chordata; class Actinopteri; order Osteoglossiformes; family Osteoglossidae; genus Heterotis; species Heterotis niloticus. The sequence goes on along the minus strand of CM030888.1, from coordinate 16,017,959 downwards.
CCATCTGCACTGTCATTGTCTTCGTCACCAAAATGATCACCATCATCATCATCATCATCATCATCATCATCATCATCATCATCTTTATTGTCCCTGCCGCTCAGTATCATTATAATTTTCATCTATTCAACCATAATCATCATTAACATCACCACCATCTTCATTGTCATCACAGTCATTTACAACATGGGCAACAACACATCATCATTATTGTCATAATCATCTTCATGAACACCATGGGCCTCATTCTCTTCATCATTATTGTAGTCGTCATCATCACTATCACCCTCATATTCATCCTGACCTCCTGATCTTGTGCACCAGTGCTCAGTGTTAGGAAAGGGGAGCTGGGAGCAAGAATCAGCAGGAGAGAGGTTATTTATGAATGTGAGCAGAGCTGATGGCTGCTGCCCAAAAACACAGAACTGTGAGAGGGCTAAATGTGAACATATTCTGTGCTCTTAAAAAAAGTGGCTTCTTTCCCCTACAACTATAAATTGTCCAAAGGCTTCTGGGGCTGTTTGGCCTCAAACTTCTCTGCAGGGGCTTAATTACTGACAGCGTGACACATTTACATGTGTCCCCAGTTGATGTGAAAATGCTGTTTTTATGAAGTTTTCATTGTGTAAGAAAGGCATTAATGAATTATCCATGCGATTTAGATCTAGCAAGCGCATTTTTAAAATATAAAAGAACCTTTTTTCCCAAGATTTCTTTAAGACAATTACGAAACCTGCTTGCAATTAAGGAATGTGTGCCTGAGTGTGTTGACATGTGTTATCCTTAGAAGAGCAATATAAATTTTGCAGTTTTTGCAGTTTGCAAGTTGAAGAAAATGTTAATGTATTTTTGAATTGCAAGTTTGCGTGTGTGTGTGTGTGTGTGTGTGTGTGTGTGTGTGTGTGTGTGTGTGTGTGTTCACTAACATTAATCACTCAGCATACTAACACCATATTGGCCCAAATATAAGACAATCCTGATTATAAGACAACCGCCTCTTTTTCAACCCTCATTTTTGGAAAAAGGTGTTCAGAAAGTTATATCTTATCCTTAGTAAGAAAAGTCATATTTATTAATATTCACTGCATTTGCATTTTTAACGTGTTCTTTTTGGGCTTATTTTCAAAAGCAACATTCTTTAAGTTCATATTTGTCTTCTGCTTGAGAGCTGTTTGACACCTCTGCCTCATTGATCCCCATTATGTTAAAATTACCATTGTAAGTCCTCCTCAGTCCTTAGTTAATTTGGTCTAATTTTAAGCTATTTTTTCCAGTCCATCTCAAGGTTTCACCATCTTTCACGCTTGCTAGTTGATCATTTCTGTGGATAATTGACGCCAGTGGATAATTGACACCATCAACTGGTATATATGACCTTTATAGCTTGAGTCCTTGACTAAAAAATGACCCCATCTTTTTAGATATTATTCCCAGAAAAAATACCACTTCATATTTGGGCCATTCCATAACAGTCTTCACAGTCATCTTTATGGTTTGTTTTTTGTTATGAAGAACATGGACCCACACCTTTTGTGATGTTGATGTCTTTTTACATTTTTGTTGCATCAGTAGTTGTCTTCTGTCATAGCAGAATGATGTCTGCTGACATGCACGGACACATTTCATCATGACTGCAATGTGCTTGTGATGCTTTCATGGCAAATAAAATCAGATAAAGTACCCAACAGGTTAGCATCACATCCAGCTTTTAGGTCCTTACTTTAAAAAAAAGAGAAAGGAGTGATCCCTGTGAATGCTACATGACACTGTCGACCATGAAGGATGCTTCAGACAAAGGGCGCTAATGTTTCAGCACTATGAGTTTTTTTAAGATAATTAGAAAAAGCAACACTCCAGAAAACAGCATCACAGCAATGATGGTTAGGTCATGTGTCAGGAAAGCTGGGGGTGGGGAATCTAGATATGTGACATTCAGAGAGGAAGCTGACCTAGTAAATCATGGAGTTGTGTACTGATTTCTACTGTGTGCTGACTGAGGAACCCTCCCCAAGGTGACAGTGTATGTCTGGTCCCACAGCCAAGTCTTTCTTCCTGAGGAAGTTTGTCACAAGGTCTAGTGTCTCAGTTGTACATGTAACTCATTACAGGCAGCCCTCCCAGCAAGAATCCTGGTAAGAGTCCCAGTAAGAATCCAAATGAACTTCCACTCTCATTAAGATTCCCAATTGGACTCCTCTTAAGAATCTCAACAAGACTTTTAATAACTCTGAAAAAAAATCCTGTCAAGACTCTCAGTAAGACTGGCAATAAGAATACCAATAAAAATCTGTGTAGGTCTTGGAGTAAGACTTCCAGTAAGACTTCCAGAAAGACTCCCAGATTGTCCTCCAATAATATCGTCCATAAGACTCCTAGTAAGACTGCCAGTAAAACTCACAGTAAAACTCTGAGTAAGAATTTCACTGATACTCCAGTGAATTTCTGCAGGAAATAGTAATATCCAATAGTAATATCATAAATATTCACACTAACATTCCTGGTAAGACTCCTAGTAAGATGGTATTGTTGGTATCTATGGTACATAAACACTTGAGAAGGATCTGCACCCAGATGCCTTGGAGCTGCCAGTCAAGTTCTTGCAGAGTGGACAGCTAGGCCCCCCTTAAAGATCCTCACAGCCACTGTGATCTGTGTGAACCCCACAAAAAATAACAGCCAGAGGGGTTCTATAAGATCAGTCCTTCCAACACCACTAGTCACAGCATCCAAGTGCACAAAAAATACTGGACCAAAAGACCACAGGAGATATTTTCAGTGTTCAGCTCACTTTGTAGGCCAAAAAATGTTTAAAAAAGACAAATTCTATAAATATAATGGTAGCTACCACTATGAGTTCCACCTGAAATCATCTAACCAGACGAACACAAACAATGGTCGACTGTGTCAGACCCCAGTGTGCTTTCTCTTATTAATCTACTGACCACACTCTTAGGTCTTCAGTGCACACAGAATGTAATGGGTTCCAATCCACCATTCATCACTGTGACTGAGCATTGTGGACACGCTAGTGGCTAGATGGTCACAAAAATGTCCAACCAAGGGTTCCACAATGCTATATCACAAAATTTCATGTGATATTAACATGGAAATAAGAAATGTATGTTTAATAGTAAATCATCAAGTTCAAAAATATCATAGTTGGGAATTTTTTGTTTGTTATGAACGCAACATGTAACAATAGTGCCCCATCTCCCATTATTTACACTCATCATTCACTTGACAGTGATATGCTGCTGTCCAGTGCCTCTATCAGTTCTTACAGTTTCACATTTCTTACTGAAGTTCTTCAGTCCAGCAGTTCTCAAGCAGAACATGTACACTTTGGGGATGTGACCCTACAAGCTTCTGGTCAGGTTTCTGGCCACTAACTGTTCTCTCCTTCACAGTTTTAAACAAGTAGGATCAAGTACTGCTGGGGGTACAGAGAGGGGGAGCAACTGACAGGATAGGTGGTTTTTAGAGATTTAATGAAGCAAAGATATAAAAATGTATGTTCATTAACCATTATTTATCTCATTATTTATATTTACCCAGAAGAGCTAGCAATGTCAGACTTGTATATGAGGGTACTTTAGGGTAGCAATTATTTACCCATTTGTAGTTGACAGTTTTTACAATTTCAGCTCAGGGTAAGTCAAGCCTTGATCAAGAATGCAAGAACAGGAGCTGCAACTTGAACCTGGGTCCGTCCAAATAAAAGGTGACAGCAATAAGCACTGTGCTACCTGCTGTCCATAAAGCTGCCTCTTTGCTTATCATTCTGTAGCAGACAAATACAGTTGAAGTGTCTTATCCAGACTAAGTAGCCAGAGTCTTTTGAAAACCATTCACCATAATTATCTACAGGCAAAAACTTAATTTTAATACCTTCCATTATAAATGCCCTCAGTCACAGGCGGCTCTGAGTTAATCTCCTAATGTTCTAATCATCTTATCCATTTCTCCTCCTTTCACTCTCGTCCTCACCTCCATAATCTAGATACTGATCAAAATTTCAGGCCAAACCATGGCCACATTTGAACCCGGTTCACCAGCTAAGATTATCCCAGTTGACAGATTGAGTACATCTGCAACCCATATCTGAGTTAAAGAACTTAAAATGAGGACTTTGGTCACTTTAGTATTAAGACTGACATTGTTGAATGCAATTCTGCCTTAATGACTACTGAAATCTGATTAAATCTCTAAGCCTCATTGCACTGATAATAGGATTGGCTTCTTGGTAAGTATTTTTAATTTAAATCAATCACAATGACCGCATACTTAAAGAGTGGCCCCAGTCCACAAGGACAGTTGCATGAGTTACTCTTTACCACAACAGACTTAAACAGAGACAGCAGTGTAATAGCACCAGCAATGACTTGTAGTGCTGTACTGAAAAGGTAAAAAACACACACTTACGCTCACAGGTTTAAACACCCAACTACAAAGCCCTGATGTATCCATCCATCCACGAACATGGCACTAAGCATTTCAGCCATGACCGATTCAGCGAGATCACCTAAACACGGTCCACTGCAGTGCTACGGCCCTGCAGGTCAGGCTCACTCACTTTTGTGCTGCCGTAAGAGGGGGGGAGAGAGCTAATTGCACAGTATTTTTTAAAAAAAGGAACGCTAAAAAAAGGAGGGATTCAGACACGATTGCCTCCCTTCACGCCACATTGGGTCTGACTGTGCGTGGGCTCATTTCCGAGAGAATAAACCTATCATTACATTTACTGTAGATGTTAAGAGTGCTGTATTGGGGAACTGAATTTGCGCTGATTGAGCGTTGGGGGCCAACACACACACACACACACACACACACACACACACACACAGTACACTTTGAATCATGCTACGATGCACTCGGCTTTCTGAACTGAATGACAGTTTAAAAGTGTTTTAAAAGCTCCACAGTTCCTTCCAGGGCTCTGGCAGTGTACAAATTCAGGCTAAACAATGTGCTCTGCTGGACTGATGGAATAGAAACCTGTAGAATCATCAGCTGTCTACGTCTCACATATGAATATATTACTTTTAACCTCCTTCCAGGGAGCACCAGTTATATCTGGATAGCAGAGACTGGAGATGCATTGCCAGCAAATGTTCTGGAATAAAACATCAGACAAGTTTGAGTACAGCTGCTTTAAACAAGTTTGGCCTTGACCAAAAGACACAGAAACTGAATGTTTGAGGAGTGAAAGTTTGTCCTATGAACCTCTAAGGCAGAATTCTTAAATACATGTGTCCAACCAGTGAGTATTTGTAAGACTCAGACAGGGTGGATGCCTGTGTTGTGGCTGTGAGGTTGGCATGAAGGTGGCAGCATCGTGGAATGGGGGTGTTTTGGTAGCCATGATGTTTGTGATTTTTACCAAGTCCATGGTGATCTCAACCAGCAAGGCTATCCCTTCAGAGTCATTCTGCAGGATTATGGCCAGTTAGGCAGTCCATCATAATTCAAAAAGATATAAACTCAAAGTATACCTCACGGTTGGGCAAGAAGTATCTGGCCAAGATGGCAACCAAAAGACATTGATAATTGGTCTGACAACAAACAGAATTTTTGTTTTTCTAACTCTGCAAATAAGCTGGAGACCATTTCAGAGAACCTGGTGGTTAAACAGTACTACTAACCACTTTCACTTGCATAACTTTTGAGGAAACACTGGGTCACAGGCAGAGTGAACTTTGCCCAGGTGAAGTCTGCAGAAAAAATACTTGCAATAAACATGACTAATAAGTGTTGGCAGGTTTGAGGAAACTTTGTGAATCTAACTTCCCTTGCTGGGGAAGTTTTATAGGCACAGTGAGCTGGAAAGGAATAGTGACAGAGCTGGGGGCCACTGCAAGAGAATTTCTTTGATTTTTATGTATTTTTAAATATTACCACTTAGTGCTGTAGAAATATGTAACTGTTATAGTTTCATCTTTTTGGAAGTTGTGCACTTTTTCCCCATTGACAACCTGCAGCCAACACCTGTAAGGATCTCAAATCCCTGGTCCTTAATTACAGGCTCCTGCAGAGTGTGTCGAGAAGGTGTCGCATGAAGTGTGCCGAAGCATGGAGTGACGCATTTGGTCTGGTCTGTGCGCGCATGGGTCCAAGGGGGATTGACTGTAGGGAGGGGAATAAACAAACTGGGTTGGGGGGGAGGTTGCGGGGATGGAGTTCCTTGGGTTGTGATGGAGAAAACATCACATGGAGAACTCACAAGGAAGACACACACATCACAGCAGACAGGACAGTGTGTGTGTACATGCGTAGGTGCATGTGGTGTGATCACCTGTTTAAGGTGCAGTCAGAGATCTGTGAGAATACACACACACACACACACACACACACACACACACAATCTGATGGCTATAGGATGCTGGCCAACCACCACATAGAACAGAGATGCTGCTCTGTTCTGCTGTAAAACGTTTAGTGGTTCCTCTCTGAGGCAGGACCTGTGGTTTAGCAAATGAAGTGAGCAGCTTAATACAGACAGTTGCTATCATTTTCCTATACACTCCCTCACATCCACACATATACACATACACACAGACACAAATAATACCTAAAATAGTAGCCTGTAGCAGTGGTGAAAGTACAACCTGACCAGAAGGTTTCATCTGAGCCTTTTTGCTGTGTGAGTGGTTATATGTGTATGCCTGTGCTTGGACTATGTGTGCTTCTGCTACACACACTGTCAGGAGCAGGAGAACAGAAAGCAGGAGATGGGCTGCGCAGACTGAATGAAGGTACAGACATTTTTGGAGAGATGGTGGATGAGGTGGGTACTTGTGAAGAGAGAAAAGTTGTGGTGTTAGAGTCACACTTGAAAATACAGACACACACACAGGAAAAACACAGATCTGTACAAACACACATCCATTCACAAATGGATTTACTTATTCAGCTACACACACACACATTATTATTATTTTTCAACAATTTTCTTTTCCATTTTTGTGCAGTGCAAATTTTCAGCTTGTGTCTAGCTTGGAAGTGTGTGATGCTTCCCATTTAGATCTCACTAATTGTGTCTGATGGCAGACGTTTAACCCTGGACCTTGCTATCGTTGTACAACAGTACGTATGAGAGGCCTGAGAGCTTCCAGTGTGGTGTACCAATGGGGAAGCAACACACTGCCTTCCAAAAGGCAGATGAGAAGCAAGAGGGACAGACAGAGAAATCATGGGAGTTTCCTGCTGTTTCTGTTTTTTAATGTTCCATTTAGCAGCGACATAATCTTCAAACACTTGGCAGCAGCAGAGCGCTCCCTGTCATGCCTGCAAAGCCCAATGGATTTCAAATCTTCATTTGAATTTTTGAGAAACAGAGGGGAAACATGATATAAAGTGATGGAAAGAGACAGCAACCTAGGAGAAAAGTGAGAGGGAGCACCAGCAAGAGGGAAAAGGAGAGGAGGAGGGGGAGGGAAAAACAGGGATTTGAAAGTAGGTGTATGTACATTTTCTAACGCCGACTTCTTCGCAGCCTTGTCATTAAGTAGGACAGGCCTTTGAAAACATCGGCAAGACTGCAAGAAAACACAAAAACACCTTCCTTCCAACCACCCGTACCACGGTACCTCCGTCCTCTCCCACACATTCACAGTCACAGGAGGGAGGGGGTACTGGTGACTCTGTGAGATGCATCACCTGGCTCTCATGATGTCTCTCGCTCTCATTTGCTCAATGAATGGTGCATTTTTTCACACCCTTGCAGCTTCCACATGAACCAGGTGCTTGTACTCCAGCTCAGCCCAAAAGGGGTCGCTGAGCAATAAGAGAGCTGCGCGACAGAAAGCTGTCAATGTCTATGCTGCTGGATGTAAAAGAGAGTTCTGAGCCATACCTGTGACCCATTTAGGCATCTGCAAGCTGCACTTATCCGTGGTCCTCAGTGTATGTCATTGCATGTGTCTGCACGCGCTTGGATTTTGCAGTCACTTAACCGTGATTATGACACATTGTGACCAGCCTGTCAGTCCTGCCCAGGCATACTGTAGGTTTGCGGACTGTGGTCCAGCTGGTCTTCAGAGGCCCAGGTGGGCTAGCTGCGAGGGGACCACTGGCACCTGAGACAAGATGTCCCTGGGCCATCAATTTTGGCTTGCATGAAGATATCCCACCCCATTTTGCACAGATGGTGACCGGCCATCTGTTTTCTGCCCTAGGCGCTCATGCTGTGTTTTCCACTATGTTGGTGAGAACCCCATCTTATAGCTTTCCATTATTCACGCCGTGCTCCACTTATGCAAGCAAGAGTGAAATTATGGAGCTTTCTGCAATGCATGCAGCAATACGACAAACGGCTATATATGAAAATGGAATTGATGGACAGAAAGAGAGAGAGATGTACATGAAGGATAAAGGGGTATATACAGCCCAAATTTCCTAGGTGCTAAACAAACTGGAACCTCACACTCCAGGACAGGTCTAATCTTAGAATAATCTGCTATACCTGTAGGTAAGAGTCAAAGTAAAAGGTAACAACTGGATAGGTCAGCAACTGGTGCATTAAGGAGGGTGACCAACTTTGGAATTGAAGAACATGGGTTTGAATCCTAATTCTGGCTGTTATACCCTTAATCAAGGTACTTAACCTGAACTGATAAAGCAAAAATAACTAAAAAAAATAGCTGCATAAATGGGTAAGTTGTTGCAAATAGCTTGACATTGTGAAAACTATGAGATAAAGAAATAAACATAATGAAAATAAATGTAATAGTTGACCAGTTCTGGTGTTCCTTATTTAGGATATTGACGTCATAGTTCAAGCTTACAGATTCTATTCTAAAAAGGGTTCTGATGTTGTACCCTGGATCACAAAGTTCAGTCTGAAGTGCTGCAACAAATATGCAGAGTTGTGCAAAACTGATCCGAATGTAAATGAATAAACTACAGTGACAAAATACCAAGAAATAAAACAGCACAAAGCACAACTGAAAGAGACACTGAGCAGGGCATTCAGATAAGGAAAGGAAAGCAGTGGAAAAAAGAATAGAAAAGAAAAGAGAGATTCCTATGAAAAAGGGAAGAGGTAAGATTTGTACATATATGTGTAAATATGTCATTATACACATAGGTATATATGTATAATATATATATATGCAGACCACAAACAATTTTTGCACTGTAGGAGGGCCACTACCTTCAGGGAATACTGTTGCCATGAAGGGGTGTATGTGGTCTGAAACAATGTTTAGGTAGGTGGTCCTTGTGAAAGTAACATCCATGGCAGGACTCAAGGTTCCCAGCAGAACATTGCCCAGAGCATCACATTGCTTCCACAGTAGCTCTTCTGTGGGATCAGGCCAGATGGGCTAGCCGTTGCTCCCCATGCACATCAATGAGCCTTGGGTGTCCATGACCGTTTCACCGGTTGTCCTTCCTTGGACCACTTTTGGTATTGTAGGTACTAACCACTGCATACCAGGAACACCCACCCAACAAGACCTGTCGTTTTGGAGATGCTCTGACCCAGTCGTCCAGGCATCACAGTTTGGCCCTTGTCAAAGTCACTCAGATATACTTTTTTCACAAGAGGATCCTTACACTTGCCCATTTTTCTTGCTCCCAACACATCAACTTCAAGAACTGATTGTTCATTAGCTGCCTAATATATCCCTCCCACCCCTTGACAGGTGCCATTGTAACAAAATAATCAATGTTATTCACTTCAACTGTCAATGGTTTCAATGTTGTGGCTGATCAGTGTACAGTCATGCACAGCGTGCGCGCGCGCACACACACACAAACTTGAAATGGGTAGCTGATAAACAGTACTTTCGTTGGCTTTTAAACTTTGGCATTTTATACTCTGTTTCTGCCCAGGGACCAGCTGTTCTTTTGTTGTGGTGGCTATTCATGAACAGCAAGTACAGTATATGAAATTTATATAGAGTGTTAAGCTTGATATTACATAGCATTGGTTTTTGAGGTTGGATCATTTTTAGGTTAGCATATTATGGTGTAGGTAGGGTCCCAACAAAACAATAACTCAACCCCCCCCCCAAAGTCCACCCCTGCCTAGAAACATAGAAAAACATATATGGTACATCAAGAACAGAAAGCCCATCTATTACTGGACAACTGTTACATTATTTTTTATTCAAAGTTAAGCCACCCAGTTTTCGTTTCTTCTTTTTCTGCAACCCTTCAGCTTGTCTCTCCTTGGTTTGCTGCACACCAATAAGACCTCTCAATATTTCTCACTCGGTGAGGTGTATTCATGGAGTCTGGCTGCTTTATCTCTGTTGAGATGTAATAGCCACTGTATTATAAGCAGTGGTTATGTGCATGCCACTTCACACTGCATGCATAATACACATTTTCCAGAAAAAGAGGTTGTCAAGGTTGCAATTGCCTATCAGTCGCTTGAGTTTGTCCTACTTGGGGGAGCAGAAACATGCCATTTCTCCATAGCCTGAGGAAAACCCACTTTCAAAAGCTGCGGTCGAAAATTGGAACCCCCCATGGATCCATAACGGCACCCATCTCTGGGAATTTACTCTCGGAAGGAGAAAATGAGAGAAGCTGATTTATTGCATGCTGTAGACACTTTATTATAGCTTTATTAGAGCTGCTACACAGCTTTAATAATTCTGTCAGACTGTTTTACCTTGGTCAAACACCCCTCTATTTCAATGGTGAACCAATCCAAAGAAAAGAGCCTTTACTATACTGTATATTCACACTAAAGTATCTGACTGAGAAACTGGACAGCTTGCACTTTGACAAGCGTTAAATATCTACTCCTTTGTCACATTTGGACCGGTGCCTTGATGAACGAGGATGACAGTCTGTGTACCATTCACTCAGATCCAGGGCTGGCCCTCACTTCCAAACAACCCATCCACCAACCAGAATACTGTTTGATGATCAGTAGTCTTGGTACATAGACCCCTCACTGTGTGGCTAAGCTTTGTGTGTGAAAAATCATTTGCTTGTGTAAAATCACACAGGTGATTCCCCGTGCAGTGCTCAGTTGTAAAGTTGTGACAGGCTGGTGTCAAGAGAAGGTAAATAATGTTGAGCTATCCAGAAAAAAAAATTGGAAAAACTAGGCCATATAAGGATTGTGACGATGACAATGACGATAACAATGACGATGACTACGACGACGATGATGATAATGATGATGATGATCCACAGATGTTTCCCAGGACAAAGCCTCAGCGTACTCCTACAGAGACCCATCAGCCAAGCAAAAACTGGCACACTGATCCCCTTATATCCTGTTTAAGATCTGCTTTTGTGTGATAACATCATCATCTTCTTCTTTCTCTCCATTTATCTGTGATTATGTGGTATCTGCCCTGTTTTCCTTTCTTCTAGTTGCATAATGCCAATCTCCTGTTATTCAAGCCATCTAAACATAAAATATAAATACACACATACAGTACACACAATCATACATTTGCAGCAGAGAGGAGTAGGCTGATGGTTGTCAGTTAATACTGTAGCAATGTTTTCTCAAAATATATTTTCTTTTTTATCATCATCCATCCATCAATCCATTCATCCGTCCATACATTAATGATCAGTAACCACTTGTCTATTGCAGGTTTACAGTGGTCCAGAGACCATTCTGGACAGGATACACCCTGGACAAGACACCAGTCTACCACAGGGCAATGTCATGCACACACACACACACACACAAACACACACACACACACACACACACACACACACACACACACACACAATTTAGCCACCAGTATAGATGAAACACACCTTTCAAGTGTAGGAGGAAACCAGAGTATTATGATTCTATGCACACACAATTATATACATTAATATACACATACGCATACCAAGAATGTGGATATCTGCATGTATTTACAGTATATAGTTATGTATTGTGAGATAATGATTTAAATCCCATTTCTGTCTACTGTAAAAATTCTAAAAATATGTGATTCCCCCGATGGTGCAAGCGCCTAGTGAGAAAGGGCCACAAACGCACTGTATCCCGTCAGTCAGCCAGCCCAAGCTACAGCTGCCTGGAGACTACAAGCTGTCTGGCCAGACATGTGCACACACATACACAGTCGGAAGGCTCGCCACACACACTGTCACACGCCCACACGCCCACACAGCACATTCCATTTGGCATCATCAGCTCTGAGTCCAGCAGAGACTTGCATCTCTGCCTGTAGTTTCATTCATCAGCTTTCCCTCATTCAGCAGCTTCATCGTCTTCATCACATTCATCATCCTCATAATATTGATCATTATCATGATATTCACCTCATTTATAATCTTTATAAGACCGATCATCACTTCATTCATCTTCACCTTATTCATCAGCTTCACTATACTGATCATCTGCATCATTTGTGACATAACCATATTCATCCTCAGATCATTCATCTTCATCACATTGGCTAAATTCACCATTTTCATGAGACTTATTGTTATCACATTCACTACATTTATATTACTTCATTCATCATCTTTAGGTTATTGATTGGTTTCATCATATTCACATTTATATTTTATCATTTACTACACACTTTTTTCCAAAGTGACATTCAACTCATTTATCATCATGGTATTGATCATCACATTCATGATCTTCATCACATTGACCTAATTCATCTTCACCTCAGTCACCCCATCATCATCTTCACAAGAATAATCATCTCCATATTCACCACATTAGTCTTCAACTCATTCATCAGTTATATTCATTCATCATCCCCATTGTATTCCTCACATTTTACCATTTTCAGCCTTAATCTTATCTCTCTTCACTTGTACTCCCTTTCTCCACTTTTATCTCAATGTAGCCCACTCTACACTTTCACCTCCCTCTGTTCCTTGACACTTCTGCCCACTCATTCACGCCAGTGTCACAACTGTTATAGCACACCTGCTTTTTACAGTAGCGTGTTCCTTATTACAACCCATTCCTGTAGGGCTGTAGGTAAGAAAGGACAGTAACAGAAGAAATAAAGCAGAAAGAAAGACTGAGTCACATGTACACAGGTTTGATAGTTCAGCTCTGACTCACATGGTCTCATCGTTGAGAAATTCCAGCTTTCCAGCCGTCTCCTCGTAGTCCTCCCCAGCCTTGGCGGTGCCCTCCACGGTGTGGTATGGGACAGCCACCTTGCCTCGTGCCCCTGATGTCCGCTGGACCTTCACCCGCATGATGCCCACACTCTCACTCACCCTTGTTGTTGCGCTCTCGAACGTGAAGATACCTGCATGGTCATCATCATAGATGGTGACTGTAGCTGTGTGGGCAGACCCTAAGGCTGCTTTTGCAACTGCTACTGCAGACGTGGACAAGGGGACTGGAGCCGAGCTGTTCCCGGCAGTGATGGAGCCAGGCTCAGGACCCGTGTTCTCTGGCCGGTGGACTACACGGGGGTTGCTAAGATGCACATAGAAGTACTCATCCTCTTCAAAGATGTCATCATCAATGACGCCCACTGTGAGTTCCTTGAGCGTCTCACCAGGTTTGAACAGCAAGGTGCCCTCAGCGAACTCATAGTCAGAGCCTGCGTTGGCCGTGCCATCCTCCGTGCGATAGTCTACCTGAAGAGACATGGGTCAAGTTGTCAGTGCAGGACAACAGCCAACTACGCTCAACTCTGCATGGAGCCACCAAGCTTTGAAGTACAGTTACAAAACATCCCTCACAAAGCCTTTCTGACTGCATGATTAAGCATGAATTCTAGAATTAGTTTAGAAAAATTATAATGTCATGTTTAGGAAACCAGTTACATGTGTTTTTGCATTCTTTTTCTTTCATCCTAGCTGCCACAATATTTGAGGTTATGGAAGTCTTACAGACTGCTTCCAGACCTCCTGCATTTGTGAGGTAAACTGAACGGTGACCTGTGTATCACCCCTGCACAGTGCCATGAGAGATATAAATAAAGCAAAGGCAATGGATCTGAAATAAAAAAAATACATAATAGCCACTTGTGAACAAATGCCAGCGCTTGGTGTGGGGGCTGAGAATTGGATGCAAGTTCGACAGCCGTACGCAAATTGGCACTACACTTCAGAGCGCTTGCAGCCCACACCCTTGCTGCCAAGCACCACGTCAGCCGTGTGGGAAGACCAGGTGTTTTCGACTGCATTGGAGACACAGCTCACCTTGACGGCACAGCTGCTGTCACCCCCGTGCCGCACCACCGCCAGCTTGAGTGAACCACAGTTCTCGAAGCACTGGTAATGTGACAGCTCAAACTCCATGAAGATGGTGTTGGGGTCGTCTTCCTGGGCGCTGGCCTCGTGGCAGCCCACAGCCTTACGTGCCTGGTCGGCTGCATGCTTCTTCAGTATGTTCCCGGCACCAATCATCATGCGTGTAGCCTGAATGCGATAAAATGCACGGCTCTTCTGTTGCTGCACCAGTACGTGGTAGTTGGCCATCTCAATAAGCTGCTCCATGTCCTTATCTGGGTGTTTCTGCTTGAGTTCTTTCAAGGTGCGTGCCATGTCTCGTCGAGCCTCCTCCTCCTGATCTCGACCTGCTGGCCCACCTCCACCCTCCTCAATGCCTGCCAACATCCCATCCAACATCTCCTTTTGGTGGGAGTTGACTCCAGGCCCGTCCAACTCAATGTTCATCTTGGAGAAAACACCATCCCCCTCCGTCTCAATGATGATGCCCCTGCTTTTGTCAGCACGGTAGCGTTTATGGACGTACTTATAAAAGAGCAGGCGGCGGTCGGCAACCCAGGCTTGCACTACACACACCGGGAAGAATAGGAAGGTGAGCACTGCCTCCCACACCTGGACCACACCTGGTGAGAACACCGATAAGATAAGGTAGAGCCAGATGTAGGCAAAGATGCTCCATGCAGCTGTGACGAAGAAGACACGCAGGTGCTTGATCTTCCGTGTCTCACCATCAGGCACGACATGAACACAGAGGGCAATGATGATGAACATGTTGAAGGCTGCACTGCCCACAATGGTACTGGGACCCATGTCGCCTGCTTTAAATTTGTGACCACACACCTCAATGACAGAGAGCAGTATTTCAGGTGCTGAGGAACCCAGTGCCATCAGGGTGAGGTTGGAGACTGTCTCGTTCCAGATGCGCACTGTGGCAGTGGTTGTCTCTCCATTGGGCTTCTTGATGGTGATCTCCTTCTCCTGTGAGGTGATGACCTCGATGGAGGACATAAAGCGATCAGCAATAATGGACATGCCGAGGAACATGTAGATGAGTGCCACAAAATATACGATTGCCCGGGCCACCTTGTCCCCAACTGAGGGGTTTTGGGGGTTCCACACAGGCAGGACCACCCCTTCAGAGCAACTATATTCACCGGAGCAGTTGCCGGCTGCCCCTCCGGCTGTAGGGTCTGAGGAAGCCTGAGACAGATGTGTAAGTCCCAAAAGGAAGAGGGAGATGAGGAAGGTGCAGGAGCAGGGGGACCGTGGGAGAGTGATGGAGGATGCACACTGACGTAGCATTGTGATGTGGCGGTGAGGCAAGTTGTCCAAAGAATTTGCTCTTCCTTCCCTTTGGTCTATGTCACCCAGGATCTGTCAGCTACCAGGAACAAAAGAAAATGCACAATAAATGTCACCAAATTGACAATAAGTTGCTGTTGGATCACAAGAGAAAACTTCAAAAATAAACTGTGATGCAAACATTGACAAGAAGCGAAACAAGGAAATGACCCTAAAAACACATTTCATTTAGCGTTTACATAGCTGTTTTTTCAAAATAAGATGAATTCACAAGGAGACTTTGTATTTTATGAGCAGATCATGTGCTTAATAGTATTAGATTAACAAAAATACATGCACAGAAAGCATCGTGGATATTGGCTGGTATTTAATTCAGACTGTCGTTTTAATCTGGTATTTGTGTGTGTGTGTGTGTGTCTGTCGCAGTATTGCATTGTTCTGCTTTTTAAATAATGCCTTACAGAACCTCTGTGCCTGTAAGATGTGTTTACATAAGAGCATTATTACGCCTTGATGACAAGAAAATATGCATCCAAAGCTGTGGACATCAACATCTAACATCCTTCCAAAGGCTAAAACATCCACTTTCACCATCTTGTTGCACACACTCATAATACAGTCAGGTCCATAAGTATTTGAACAATGACACAATTTTCAATATTTTGCCTCTGTACACCACCACAGTGGATTTGAAACAATAAACAATCAAGATGTGATTGAAGTATAGACTTTCAGCTTTAAGGGGTTTAACAAAAGTATCGCATTAACCATTTAGGAATTACAGCCATTCATATACATTGTCCCCATTTTCAGAGGTTCAAAAGTAATTGGACAAACTAAAATAATAATAAATATATGGATTATGTTTAATACTTGGATGCATATCCTTTGCAGTCAATGACAGAAGCAGCTGCTGCCTTCTGGGTACTTCCGGATGTTTCTGCATGCTGACAGCGGGCTGTGCAGGGATCTACCGATGTGCTCTTCAGGTTTTTCTTAGCAGTGTCCTGCAGGTGACACTAGTTTTTCTCCCCCGGCGCTAATGTGTTTTAACTGTGAGCGGTAGAACCACAAATGCCCATTTGAACTTGTGCATGTGCTTCAGGCAAAACTTGTTTCAACCAAAGTAGGACCAGGAGAGCCAGTACCAAAAATAATTAAGCCATCAGGATCAGATGTTATCACACATCATATTAGAATGTTTGCTACTACATTTCCTGAAGATTGTTGTATACAAGGGAGTAGAGAATATTTATCAAGGATTAAGACAAAACTAACTGCATCTTGAGAGACATGACATTTTGAATTAAACAATTTTGGGAAAGAAATACACTATATGGCCAACAGTATGCGGAAACCTGACCATCGCACCCATATGTGCTTGTTGAACTTCCCATTCCAAACCCATGGGCATTCATATGGAGTTGTTACCCCCTTTGCTACTATAACAGCCTCCACTTTTCTGGAAAGACTTTCCACCAGATTTTGAAGTGTGACTGTGGGAGTTTGTGCCCATTCACCTACAAGAGCATCAGTAAGATCGGCCACCAATGTCGGGTGAGAAGGTCTGGGTTGTGGTCGGATTTCCAGTTCATCCTAGGTGTTCGGTGGGGTTGAGGTCAGGGCTCTGTGCAGCCACTCAAGTTCTTCCACACCAACCTGGGCAAACCCTGTGTTTATGGAGCTTGCATTGTGCATGGGGGGGCACAGTCATGCTAGAGCAGGAAAGGAGCTTCCCCAAACTGTGGCTACAAAGACAGTCACCAAAATCGTCTTGATTGCCTTTGTATGCTGTATGGGTGCAACTGAAACAGCTTAGCTCAGTCATTAAATGGGGGTCCACACACTTTTGGCCATACCAAACTGCTGGACCAAACTGCCAGCCACATCCCACTGTCAATCATGCCCACACAGATATAAGCACCCACCTACTTCTGCCTTGTGGGCACTGTTTTCATAAACCCACTCCCAATCCACCTCCACCTCTGTCTTGTTCAAGTAGTCCCAACCAGGAGGCTCAACAATCATGCTGGATAGCAGTTGTGAGCCCTCAAGCAGACTCAAAACCCCTATGGACAGCACACCAAGCATCCATCCAAACACACAACCAGTCTAGTAATTGCAGTTCCCGAAATATCCTTTGAAAGAGCTCATTTCACAATGTTTCACATCAAGAGCCGTGTGAAAGTTAGGCCTGGAGAAGGCTATGGATTACAGAAGGATTTGGTAAGACAAGTAATTAGGGCGATTCTTATAAAAATACACTTAGTTTAATCTCACATGGCCCTGAACCCTGCCTAATCTGGCACTGCCCCCCGACATGCACAGGTGAACAGCAAACTGCATGTACGCCTCCCCAATGCAGTGCCAATGTCATCAGAAATGCACAGAGCACGCAATAATTCTAGACTCATGGTGACAAAAACAGAGCTGTGGTGCACTGAAACGTTCCGAAAGTAAAAATTCTATGACCTCAGAACTTATACAGATGCACGAACACAATCAGTCAGAATAGTGCGTGCCTGCACAAGCTGTAGACGCACGGTCACTACATCTACATATCGAACCACATGTACACCACAGGTTCGCACAGATACTGATCTTTACAGCCAGTCAGCACTGAGACCTCCATGTGCAGGACCACTGAACACCATCAAACACAGTATAAACATACTGAAGAAGAAACAGCGCACCAAGCAGGCCAGGTCCCACATCTCTGCTAATCTACACCTACTGCAAAATACCTCAGATACACATGCATGCACAGCCAATGACTGCTGCCAACCCAATGTACTTCAGTGTAACTGAGTCCACACAGTGAGGAGGAGTTTGTCACACTGCTGGATGGTAACAGACATCCCACATGGAACAGCCATAAATTTCAGCATCAAAGCACACAAAAACCATACAGAACTTTCCAAAAGCACTGTGTGTAGGCATATAACTACTGTTATAGCTGTTTATTTTTGTATCGTTTGTTGTGTGTAAAACTGATATTTCTCCAGGACAGAGTTTATCTCATGGTTTACCGTTCTAACCAGCAGGTAACTGCGTGCCCAGCAGAGAGTGCTCCACTGCACACGCAGCTCTGCATGAATCAGGGTGTCACTCTCTCACACAACACACAAATATTGGACCAGAGATCTTCCCGCACATGTATACAAGATTGGACACATGGATGCGCAAACACGCACACAAAGTGCTCGGTTTCTTTATTAATTTTTATTTTCTGGATCTACTTCCCCTTGAGGGACACCAGAAATGTAACATCACTCGGGAGCCTCTGACCTGTAGCAGCTGAAAAGTTGTATGCTGTGGAACCGCAAACTATTTAAAAAAGATTTGATGAGAAGCAGAAATCAGAACACAAAACTCCAAACCACCAAAATCATGAAGTTATTGCTTTTTACTTATTAGATAGAGGAAATACAGTCACCTCCCAAGAACTGTTCATTGAGTTTACGAGAAATCCTCTATTACAATGCACGTCTTTGCATTTACAAGAAGGGGATTTGGGTGTTCAGGCACCTCCCAGTGGCTGAGGGATCCGAGTCCAGCTCCACCATATCTTATCTTCACAATTATATTTTGGCCTCTGCTGTGTTCAATTCTTAACCTGCTTTACCCCTTGTTTACTAGCATCACCTTTTATAACTTCTGTAGTCTCTACTCATGGTTCCCGTTTGGACTGACCAACCTATGTTTCTTTGCTGAGTGTGAAGTCATTTGTGTTTTCCATTGATTTGTTTTTTTGTACAAATGGTTGAATTAATACACAAATAGTTAGAATCATATATATATATATATATATGTTTTGATTGTGAGGATTTATTAAAGTTTATGGCACATTTGTGGAATTACAACATTTATAAGCCATAATATTGCTGAGCCATTAATGAAGGGAAACTACCTTCTTATGTTAGGGTTATTTTGATTTTAGCATAAATGGGTGTCAGTTTTGCAGGTCAAGAATACATAAAAATATCAGCTATGAAATAGATGGCAATTAAATTAACAATTTATAAAAGTTCAGCTTACACAGGTTTTTTCAGGGAAGAATTACCTTTGCAAGGCCAGGCAAGATTGTAAGAAACAAAAGAGCATTTCTGGCAAGAATCCCAGCAGATGCACATGGAGGATCTCTGATTCACAAAGTGCTTCTCGTACTGTCTGTTTTTTAAAGTTTAATGTTTTCCGCCCATCATCCTGCTCAGAGACACATGCTGTGTTGCAGGGCCCTGTCCAGATTTACCATGGTACTAACCAGGGTGCAATCTGCCAGAAAAGCTCTCCCCGATGCAGAACAGCTGTGCGAGTCAGATTTAACCACTTAGCCTCATGGTGGTGGGTCAAAAGGTTAATGTCTGCCACTGGTCGGTGCTCTAATGACAGTGTTGTGGCTCACACAATCACTACAATCTGCTGTCCTATCTCCTCACCCTGTTGATCTCTCACTTTCTCCTTGTGGCTTCCACATGCTTCGCTGCCCTCCTTCTCCCTTCCCATCAGTCCCTCTGCCTCTGATTTCATGTCACCCTCTTCAACCCCCTGTAGCATTTTCTCGCTGCCTGTGTAGCCCTCCTGCTTTACAACAGCTAAAAATATGACATGGGCTGCATTTAAAGGTCATGAAAATTCATTATAACACACGTTGTGCACTGCTGATGAATGGTGTCCTTTGAGAGCCCACCAAAGGCCAGTGGTTTAAACCGAACCAGGCAACATATAAACTCCGGTGGGATGGCTGCCTTGTGGGGACATGTCAGATGGTGATTCTGGAGCTGTCAATATTTACACCCACGTCTTTCCAGCTTAATCCTGGAGAAGTCAATATTTGAACATCTCCTCATCCATCTTAATTTAGTTCACCAAAAGGAAACTTGCCTACAGGTAGCTTGCCCACACTGAGGGTCTACCAGAGGAGAACCAAAGGTCTAGACCAATCTTCGGCACTCTGACATGACTTAGATTGCTGGGAATTTATCACAAATGAATTGTGCCATCATCTCTGACAGATTTAGAAGCTCTGCCAGCCGCCTCCAGTCTCTAACAACCGCTGACGTTCATTGCTCTTCATTAGTTTCCGTCATCTTGCTCAAGGTGTGAGAACCTGCCATTTTCACCCCTCATGTCCACATCGTCTCTGTCTTTTTTTTCAGAAACACAGATAATGCTTGACACCTCAGAGAGGGATGCTAGGTGAAAATGAAACCTGCTATTTTAAAAAAGGTATTAAACTGCTCAGTGTCTAACACAATTTTACTTTGGCCACTAAAATTACAAGGCCAAGTTGAGAGAATCCAAGGGAAGGGCACGTGCTACCTTGTTTTTATATTATTACTGCTTATTATCAATTCACTGATACATACCTCTCAAACAGCTTTCAGTGCTGAACAATTTATAGAGCGCTGTCATTTTTACTGGAGTAATTCTAAGTAAATACCTTGATCAACCATACTGTAGCAGGAGATGAGATTCAAACTGAGGTCCTTTGAAGGGAAAGTGACAGCTCTAACCATTGCGCCACCTACTACTCTGTTATTGCTGCTCAAAAAAGATCTTTAGAGAAAATGAACAAAGAAAGATCACACAGGAACAGAACAGCTTGTCATTTCGCACAGCAGAGAGGGTGAGTAAACTCACTAAACAGACACAGGAACAGACAAGGACAGCATCCATATCACACTTATCAAGAGAAATTTAGTTCATTTGGGAACAATAGTACTATTACTGGTTTAGATTTTAATATTGCGATGGCACAGCTCTCGAAGGTTTCGACATGTTCCGAATCTTCCTCAGTTTGTGAGGAGTTTGCATGCTGCATAGCTTCCATCACGTGTGCTTGCTTCCCCTCGTAAGCAGGTGTTAATAATGGATAGAAGGATATAAGTGTGGTTGCTTGTTCTGCACAGAAGTAAGCGGCATTAGTTCCTGGAATAAATACCAATCTTATTAAAAATGGCATCTCTGTGCTGTGATGGTCAGCTGCGTAAGACAGCAAAATGCAGTGGCATTAACACACAGCGACCATTCCAGCCAAAGCCCAGAACCTCCATCTTCAGCGAGTGACACTTCTGCACCAGCACTGTTGTATGCGGTATGTTGTTGCAACCTTGTTCAATTAGGTTCGTTCATTCATTCATTCATTCATTCATTCATTCATTTTTATTCACCTGTGATTCACACAAAGTCTAGAATATGTTGCTTGCACAGAGATCACAGTATGACTGTGGCTTAGTGTTACAATGAATGTCCAGAGCCTCCTCCTTTCCTCCCCCACCAGTCTGCAGGGCCGCTCTCACATCACTGCTGCTGTGTGCAATGTACAAACGGGTCCTCATCCTCCCACCAACTCCGCTCTTTGGGATAATCATAGCAGCCACAGCAATCTCTCTGTCAGGGCGAGATATTAATGCGTGACAGATGTCTCTGATTGTCGGTCAGGCGGGCACAAGGGACAGAGGCAAAGCGGTAGAGGAGATGGCAGTGAGAAGGAGAGGAGCAGGGACATAGTGCATGAATAAAGAGGAGACCTGGGAATCCTAAGGGATATAAATTCACTTTCAATTACTGCCTGGTTCTCTTATGGCAATAACTGTACAATATGAATGCAAGCAAGCTTTGTAAATAATTATGATGTTCACTATATTTATAAGTGTTAAGCCACACTGCAGAGCACTTTTGACCTGAACTTGACAAAGTATTATATTTAAGCTACTTTTCTTCCCATCTATTTTGTTGTTTAACCCCAGGGAAAATTCTTCTGCTAATGTAGTTTTGAAATGTGGGCTGTTGACTGTAAATGCCAAAAGTATACATATACCATAGTAGCATCGTAGTAGAAGTATATATAATTTACCAGTAACTTATACACACTATACAACCCGAAGTTTGTTCTTTAGAAATGCAAGTGACTGAAGTGTTTCATTTTGTTCCACTGCAAAACTCAATATTTGATTTGCATACCAATTCAGAGGAATTGTGGAATGCATGGTCACCCTTCCGGAACTTACTAGACAGTACTTCTGGGCTTTGGCCTTGTGGCCTTCACTGTAACCATCTGACCCCAAGTCCAGCTCTGTGTAAGTGCAGCGTGTGTATTCACAATTTCTCAGTTACTGTTACTGGATGCATGTTGCTGTGACCCTAAGCTGCAAACTATTTACAAACTATACTATTTAAAAGAGAGCAAGAGAAAGAGGTGTCATCCTGAATAGCAATGGCATCAATTTGAACTCTTCTCTCAGAAATTCTACCCTTTACTGTGGATTCAGCAGAATGATGCCAAATAAGCTTTCTAATGAGGTAAATATGATATAATAAGGAATTTTTGCAAAATGTTACAGTAACGTTTTAGTGTGAATTCTTCTGGTTTGTACATTTACATATAAATTATTGCAATGGTGTCCAAGGGGAAAAATCACACACAAAATGACCCAATTTCCAAACCAGCAACCTGCTATGGAATATTACATTTAAAGAATAACTGTCACCAGTAAATACAAATATGCAATGCAAATGTCTTCACAATTTAATGTGATCCTTCAGTGAGTCATTGAGAGGAAGAGGTCCCAGTCCCAGGTGCATTGAGGAGACACAGTTGCATGAAGGAGAAGCATAAAAATACAGGTTTCACACTTAAACAACTGTGAACTGTCAGTTGTTAAAATGCTGTCTTCATCCAGAGTCCCTAGGCAGCAGGTACCAAACCACACTTGGGAAAGCAGCCTTTTGTGTTTTCCTGGACTCCTTTTGTCATCTTCCATGGGAAACACAGTGCTGTCTAAATGGGTCAGCAGCTTCATCTTGGTGAAGTGTGCACATACAGCCAAATATTCTAGCATGTGGTAGTTCTGTTTCCTGACCAACATGCTGGTTACATGACCTGCACTATGAAACACACAGTAAATTTAGATAGTAAATAATCCAGAACAGGAGGTAGCATTAGAAAAATTTGCTTAAAAGTGTAGCTTTTTCAAGTTTTGTTCTAGGACTGGCAGTCCATCCAGGGTTTACCCTTCCTCAAACCCTTGGATTCATGGTTAGGCTCAGGAACACTGGGAGCTTGCAATGGAAATATAGCTTTTGATACATGGAAGCATGGATGGATTGGTGATTTTCGTACCAGAATCCTTCTGCAGACACCTAACTATCTCTCTGTGCTACCTGTCAATCCCAGATTGTTTTTACTCCGGGGTCTGGTACCTATTGCTGCTCAGACTGACCCCTTCTAACCTGTGCTCCCCTGACTACTGCTGATGCCACAATGATGACACCACAGGGAGCAGCAGAGATGTGTTTATCAAATACAGTTCAGTCACAGATCTGGTGATCAGGTGCCTTGAGCCACTTGGAAAAGGAGCTCTGATGTGTTAATCTTTTTACATGTATGAATATAGAAACAGTTTGTCCATCGATAACACATGTCCATGGTATACAGGTGCCAGCTTCATCAGAGCTAGTTTCATTCCACCCACACGCATCTTTCCCATTTTCGCTTGTTAATAAACCACGAAAACACACCATACCCACAGTCCTGCATTCCTGTACTCGTTCGACCCACACAGCCAAGGCTGCCAGGCCTTTCCCAAATCGTGCTGGCACCCACAACCAAGTTTTGCTTCAAGCAAGATAGTGCACTCAGGGCGTTCAGCAAGCAAGCATTACCTGTGTCTCTGACTGTGTTACACACACTAAGTACAACTGTTTGAATTCCAGAATTCCATCTATAGCTCTGCACAGCCGATCATCAGCAGATTTTACAGCATGTAAAAATCCATTCTGTGTTGTAAGTGTTCTTGTATGCCAACTCATTACCCATGCTGCTGAGAGCTATGACTGCCACATTTAATTAAAAGCATCTTTGTTCCTCTTTAATCTTTTTATAGGATTTCCTTTAAGGGATGCAACACAGCACTGGACCCGCAGGCAGTGACACGGACTTCCCCAAAGGCAGTGCACCTGTTGACTCACAAGCCACAGGTCTGATGCTCTTCGTGAGACAACATTGGCCTCAGGCACTCTTCACAGCAGCACCCACGTCCTGCTCCACCCCAGCCCCCTCTAGGAGCAACAGTCTCCCGTACAGTCCTCTGTTCCCCCACCCACAAAAGCACCATGTAGTAACCTCCTAAACATCAGGACACTCGTCCTTCCTCATCTCAAAATACGAAAATTATCCTCAGTGAGTGCTTTCAGCAGATAAATGCATACAGTTCTGGTCAATATTATGGGCACCCTTGCATTTTAAGTGTACATCTCCTGAAAAAGGGGAGGGAAACAGCTTTGGTAAAAAAAAATATGTACCTGCATCTGTGTGTGTGTGTGTGTGTGTGTGTGTGTGTGTGTGTGTGTGTGTGTGTGTGTGTGTGAAAAAGTGGCCATTGAAACAGCTTTGGTGTGCATGTATTCATTTGTCTAATACAGAGCAGCACATAATAAAACAATGGCAATTAAAAAAGGGTGTGTGTGGAAACTGTATAAAATTGAAAAGTTGCCCTGACACAGTTATTGGCCCCCTTTTTAACAATTTAACAGACCTTTCTGATTAAAACAACTACATTCTCATTGCAGCGAAATTAGACTCGCCCACAATAAACTGTAAGTACATACAAGACATGAACTGACCAATGTGTAACCAATGAATGATGGCGTTAATGTTTTCTTTCCCTTTTTTGAGAATTGTGGAGGCAAGAAAGCTGTCTGAGGACAACATAAAAACTGTTATCGCTAAACATAAAAAATGCAAAAAGGTACAAGATCATCTCAAGAGACCTTGGCATTCCTGGTTCCACAGCTTTCAGTATTGTTATGAAGTTTGCTGCTCATGAAGTGTGAAGAACCTCCCAGGACTTGGTGTGGAAAGGAAAACTGATCAAAGAAGTCTTTGAAAGTTGGTGTGAACTGCTGAAAAAACACCACATAAAACATCCAAAGAGCTTAAAGCTGACCTGGACTGATCTGTAGAGATGGACTGATATGATACAACGCACACTAAACAGAGGAGTGTTCTATGGGTGAAGGTCTTGGAGGAACCCATTGTTGAAAGGCAAACATAAAAAGGCACAACTGATCTTTGCCCAAAGACAGCACAGACCAGCAATTTGTTTATAGGTAACAAAAATAAGCTTATCAGGAAAAGAACAGCCTACATACAGTTAAATATGTTGGAGGTTCCATAATTTTTTAGGGCTGCTTTGCTGCTTCTGGTACTGTAGGCCTTGAATGTACTGTATTAAGAAAGCTATGAAATCAGAGAATTACCAAGGCATTTATAGCAAAATGTGCTGCCCAATGTCAGAAAACATGATACGGGTTGAAGATCATGGGTCTTCCAGTAGGACACTGACACAAAACAGACATCCAGAAGCCTAAAAGAATGGTTAAAAAGGAAAACATGTACTATGTTAAACTGGCAAACAATAAGTGCTGATTTCAATCCAGTTGGAGTCAGTTGCTTTGGAAAGAGATGAAATTTGTAAAATAAATCTTGTAAACTTTCAAAAGCTACAGCAAACAGTGACGACTAAAAGAAAGTACCATCAGAAAGAGGCTTATAGATGCTACAAGAAATGTTCATAGGTGTCATCATTGCTAAGGACTGTGCAGCCAAACATTAGGAAAGGGTCTATTTAATACTGTCCAGGTCATATTTTCTTTTTCTTCTTTGAATGAGCTACACTGTAGGTTAAACAGACATCTTTTACATTGCATAAATTAAAATATTCTGGTTACCAAACATTTTCAAATCCAAATCTAAAATCCACGAGTGTCCATAATGTTGACCACAATTATATTGGTAAAACATAGGTCATAATCAAAAAATGAAGGTTTAGGTTTTTTGCGGGGTTGGGAGCTGTGGTATTACACTCCCTTTCCTTCCTCCGTTATGCTTTAGCTGCTGTACTGTCACTGAAAAGGAGTATTTCTAGAGATTAGTTGAAAAATGACCATTTGACCTAGAAATACAAGCACTGCATGTCATAAATAAAAAATGTGCTGCTGCTGATGTTGCTTTGTTTTTTACTCTGAAGGTTATATTTATCTTTAGGACTCAAGGAAAATGAACATTTTCAAGCCATAAAGAAATAACAATAAAATATCAATGACACACTGAAGCTTTTGAACGGGCCAAGCTGGAGTGCTGCCCAATACACAAGAAATAAAAATATATGTGACCGTGTGTGTGTATGTGTGTGTGTGAGTGTGTGTGCACACGTGAGCTTGAGAGAGAGAGAAAGGGAGAGAGAGAAACAGACAGACAGAATGTTTATTAATTGTCCATTCAATCATGTGTCCACAAATATAAACACATTCAGTTACACACACACACACACACACACACACACACACACACACACACACACTCACACACACACACACTCACACACACACACACACACACAATTATATGCAATTGTGCGTACATAAATGTCACTTTGTGTCATCTATGCAACCTGCCTTTGACATGTGTGGGCATCTCTGCAAGAGCAGTCAGTTGACATTTAAAGCTATACAGCCACAGGTACAGGTAATCATACAGCTATAGCTGCAGATACTGATATCACTTCAGGTACAGGTACAGGTATGTGGCAGTTACAGGTACAGAAATAGACACAGGTATAGCTTCAGGTAGCCATACAACTATAGGTAATGCTACAGGTGGCCCTAAAGGTGCATACACAGGCTGCCTGCATTTGTCTAGTAGTGGAACACATTCACATGCAGGGAAATGAACGGTCTTTTGTGAAGGGACATCACCAGCAGGAAGTCATTTACAGTCGGATCCATGTTGTTCCCCTCAGCCTGCACTTCCTCTTGAATTGCTTATTGCCCCCTTTAGCTCACACTGTGCCCCAGAAGAGGAGCTTCTCCTCACTTTCCTGCTCCTCTATTTCATACCCATCCAAAATGTAGCCATCATCCTGGGGCCTGGTGGCCAGGCAAAACACTCATGATTTAACAGCTTAACTGACAGCACAGGTGCCAGTTTCAGCACACAAACACACACATATATATATAATATATAAGCCAGCAGTACTCATACAAGCCAAGGAGGCTGCTCTGTGCCATGCAATCTATGTCATAACTCACAGTTATGGTTGGAGTGCAAATAATGAGACCACCTGTGACTCAAACAAAAGAGAAAGCCTGTAAATTGTTAAGTGCACTGATTCTGGTTTTACTATTCATGTTTGCCTTTATTATCAAACTGCGCGTGTTTGTGTGTATGTGTGTGTAAATTTTGTCACACAGGGGCAGGGTGTAAAGTACAACCCTGTGCAATTTTTACAAACTTTGCCTTTTTTTTTTTTTTTTACAAAAATAGTTTGTTTCCTTTTCTTATTACAAATGTATATTAAATATAATTAGTATAATAGATAAAGAGATAAACTATTCAATACTTCCTTTTCAGGTCAGCGCCATGGTTCGGCAAATAGTGTTATTGCCTCATAGCACCTGGGCTGTTTGCTGGGGACCAGCTCAGTCTGCGTAGGTTTACCTGTACAAAGACAGGCATTCTAGGTTAATTGCTAAATTGCCCATAGTGTGCAAGTGTACTCAGTGACTGTGTGGGGGGCCACACTGTGATCTTGTACAGCGGTTGTTCCTTAGCCTGGAGCCCTTTTACTGTAGGACGGGCTTTGGACCACCGTTATCCAGACTAGGATCTGCCAATATGCCCACATTAAATAGTCAAACCAGTCAAAGAAAAATTCAATATTATGCATATATAAAAACAAATTCCCATGACAGTGAAATAGAATTCAAATCATTATTAACCTTAATTCAGGTAACATTTAGTATTTACAAAGATTTCTCAGTGTAGACAAAATATTATTCTTACTTGGCCAAAGGTACTATAGGATCTAAACCCAGAACCATTAAGTCACCTCATGCCCCAAATGCAAATAAAAAATACAATTACAAATGCAACAGAAATTTCACCAGCAATGCCTGAGACAAAAGTAACAGACTTTTAATTTACTTTAACAGCAAAAGGGAGACCCCCACACTCTGGGAGAGATATAGAAGTCTCTTCAAACAAAAAGCACATACAGCTTTTATAGACACATTCCAAAAACCAATGGTTATATACTTGTCTTTTCTATACTGCTATTGGTTACAGATAGCAGTATCACACAGTAGTTAAGCCTCAGACGGTAATCACACTGAGCTTCACTTCCTCTTCTCAGGCAGAACTAACCTTGTAGTTAGGATAAGATATCTATTTCTGCACTCATTCTCTCGGTTACACCTTAACAGACAGAAACAGCATGTATCTGTCAGTAAACAGAAGATACTTTTGCACAAGTAAAGTACATAGACAGAAACAGCAGTACTCATAGGCAAACTATTAAACTAAACTTTCAGATTTTCTCTCAAATTGATAACATTGAGCAAAAAACTAGCAATTTCATTAAATTCTATTCCGTAATTCCTCACATGTCCAATGTACAGTAAATGTGCATATGAGAGGCACCGTGTAAGAACACAGTAAACACTTGATTTGGTTCCTGTCTAAAGAGGCCTGTCAAGACAACCTAGTCATGTATGAAAATTCACCCGTCCCTTCCCCCAGCACTCACTGTATTTCTGTCCATGGCAGCACCATCAAACCTAGTGAGTGGTAGCAAGACGAATGGGGGCATGCAAGACTCCAGAAGGAGGTGTGGGGGTTTCATGGGTGCAAGTGACACAGCACCTTTGGCACACATGGAAAGAAAACCACTGCATCAAGGAGAGATGGAGAGAGGTGGGGTAAGATCGGTGGCTTCCATATGCTCCTGTTAAATAAAATTGCCGCGTGGCTCCAGATTCAGTGTAAACGTACACTTTCCCACTTGCATATTTCACCAAAGCAATTTCTCTTAAGTTCTTGGTTAAAGACTACACTCCTTATTCACCACGACATCTCAATACTGTCTCTGTGCTGTGATTAGAGGGGCAAATTTTACTTTGTAACTGAATAGTATTTTAAAGTGGACATTTTCCTTTTTTTCACATCTTCACTCTTCATAACACTTGTGTATAAGATGGCCATTTCTGATCTATCATTTATGCTCATTTCCAAAATGACCTAAAATGCAGAAGGATTTATCTTCCTATTAGCAAAGGTTCATGTTTTTTCCGAAACATCAAAAGATAAAATAAAAAGGATCTATTTCCTGCCAACAGAACATCTTCCCTGTTGCTCTTTATAGTTCTTGCTTAATACACAGAGGTAGTGAGATGAAGCCAGGTCTTCTACCACAGGGCTTCCAGACAGTAAACAGGAGTGGAACACACTGGAGGGCAACATGCTGCCAGAACTACAGAAGAAGGGATCACTGCAACCACAGAGCAACTATCATATTTAGAAACTATCGCTTTTAGAAAACCTGGCCAGAATAAGATACATTTTACTCTTTAAATGCTAACCTTTTTAGAAAAGACACCCACGTGGTTCCTGAATTTCCAAAAGAAAAAGAACACACATAATTCAAAATATTAAACTACCAAAATAATTTATCAGAGAAATTGTGCTGAAAATTTTATTTCAAGCATTCAGACATGCTTATTAGATGTCTAAGAGGAGCTTGAACACTCAGAAGAGAGCGTCCACTGAAGATTTTTGTACAAGTGGGCCAGCAGGTGGCACAGTGGTTACAGTTACTATGTTCTATGCAAAGCACACAAAATAATACACTATTGTGCTGTATAAATGGGTAAAGCACTGCAAATTGCTTGTGTGAATCATGAGAATAACAGGCAATAAAAGGTCTCCAGTATGAACATGGTCAGGTAAATTTAGCAAAGAAGTGAAAAGAGTGTTTAACATCTGTATACAGTTAAGGTGCTGGAATCAATAAAAAGACACTGTTCTCCAGTGCGACCCCACACACTCTCAAAATCTTGAAGCTCTATGCCCTCGAAGGGCCTTGCCAACACAAATGCAAAGTGATGGATCAGCGCCCTGGGCTGGAGTGTGTGCAGATACGCTGGCTCAGATGTGTGGTAGTAACCAAGGAGGACGAAGCACAGCAACCAAGGTTCTGGACCATGGCCTATCGACAGCCTTCAGTTTGCGGCAGCTGGGCTCCCTTATGCAGCAGCTACAATACAAGCGGCATCAATACAGTGGGATAACAGACTCAGAGCAAAATCACGATTGGCACAGACAAATTCACCATCCCCTCAGCAACAAATATAGTAAATTTAAAAACCAAAAACCTCAGTATAGTGGTTTGTATATTTAACGCATTTGTGTTTTTTGTTGGTCCACAGAATGCTGAATGCAGTCCCTCAGTGGTTTTCTGCTCTATAGAGCAAACGCGCAGTAATGCCGGGTGATAAATGAGGGTGCTGGACTGAGCCCTTTGTCTTCACTTGATATCTGATCATGTAGGAGACGGAATGAGAGAGGTTAAAAAACCACGGCGATACAGAGAATCCATTTCCCGAGGTCGACAATCCCATAGCTTATAACTGAATAGCCAATTGTTTAGCCACGGAGATCCACACACCAGTCAAGCAGCTGAAGACAGATGAAAAAGTGATAACTCTGTAGTTGTTACTTGCCCTCTTTTTCCGCTTTGTCGAGCCAGAATGATAAAAGAAATCCCCTAGAAGTTGAGTTGGAAGGTTTGATTGTATGTTGAACCAAGTTTTATGGTTAAACATTAAAATCTGTTTGTACAATAAACATTAGTCTGGTTGTCCACCGGGTACCCTTAGGATCTGCATCTTCAGAATAACATAGGCACAGACACACATGCAGACAAACACACGTTCATGTCCAGCCTTGGCCCATGGTTAGACAGCCCAGTGTTTAATCCAGACGCCTGAGAGTACCGTGCAACCCCTATATGCCGAATCCCAGCCCAAGCAATAAACAAGGATCAGCAATATCCGCAAGCACTCCCTAGTGGACTGAAGCACTTTGGCTGCACCTGAAAGTTTCAGAACACGGGGAGGTTTCCTGCCGTTAGACCCAGACTCTTAAAGCTGCTTTGAAGGGAAATCTGGTCCATGTGACCACATTAGCAGTGTCGCACTGTGCATTTGCATTGAGCCCAGACATATCTTTACCAAACTTGTTATCAGGTCCTACACCGCATCACATTTCTGCATGTTTTATTCAATAGCGTTGTGTTACATCATAGCCCCACATAGCTAGGGCGGTTTAACACACTTTGCTTTCCTCCTTCGTATACGAATTAGCACCTCGACGGTAGCATCTCGCACAGCAGTTCAAGAGCAATATTGAATATATGGGATCCAAACCCAGAAAAAAAATCTCTGTTCATTAACTCATTATGCCTTCCGGTTGCCCTCTGATCACAACATCCCCCGGGGATTTTTCAGTGGTTGCACCAGCAACCAAAAGGCTGCAGGTTCAGTTCTCTTAAGAGGTTTGACTGTGGAATAATTTTAGTCTAAATCACCTCAGAATAAACATCCAGTTATATAAAGAGGCAAAATGTAGCAGTGGAAGCTGTACAAGTCGCTCAGGGAAACTGCATCTGCTGAGCAGCTAAATGCATCCATTCCCTGCCTGTGAACAACATCCTCAGCAGGTCCTGATCTGCTAATGCCATTTGACTTCCTGTCCAAAAGATTAACATAATTATGGCATTGGGAACTGGACCATTGCCGCTGGCCTTGCTCCAGCTTTTCCCCTCACGACCCATGTAGATATTTCTTTTCTTTAGCAAAAGTGACAAGGAAAATCTGGCTAAGGATATGGTTCATCTTCTACTATAACCATGCCTTAACTTGCTTGCTAAGCAACTGGAAGTGATGCTAAAGAGAATTTTTCTGCATCGTTCCACAGAGATGAGATCAGGTTTATGCTGCCCGTTCCATTTGTAATGAAAAAATCTAACACATAAATGATAGAGGATAGTGGAGTCTGTGGCCTGCAATGTTGCTCTGGTTCTGGTTCTAGTGGAATTCCATATGACAAAAAAGTGGAGTGGTTAGAGCCACGTCCTTCACTTAAGAGACCCAGGCTCAAACTGTAACATGCTTCATCATTGTATTTACCTTCAACTGATGAGGTAAAAATAACATTATTCTCTTTATACTAAGCTGTGGCTGTTCTGCATAAGCCACACATGTGTATGTCTCTGTCCTGTCATGGCCAGCAGGGGCACGGTCTAAACGCGCATGAATGAAGTGAATGAAGTGAATGAAGTGAGTGTCTGAAATATACGAATGCAGTGTGAGGACCAAAGAATACAGTGAATCAACATTTTCAGCTAAATATGAACGCAGTGATTTGCATTTGGTAAAAATATGAAAATTAAAGTCAGATTTAAGCTTTGGGGAAATTCTTAAAGACATCACTGCAATATTCACTTGTAATACTTTCACTTGTAATACACGTCCATATGGTAAATAAAAGATTTTATTATGCTTTTTTACATGTTGCATGTAAGAGAGGCTGGAAAAGTCTCTGGGAGATTCAGCACGAAACCCTTCTATTTATCATGTTGTACAAGGTGCCAGGTGACAGTTATGTTCACTAGGATTCTTCACCTTGACAAGTTCAGTTAGTATCTAGGAGGATGTAGACAGCATCACGCAACAGGGTGCAAACATTGCCCAGACCACATTTTCCTGCATCCTTCGTATGTGTGCACGGCGCACATCGACACCCTCATAAGAGAAGCGGAGTGGCTGCCACTTCCTGAATCCAGCTCAGGGCAACAGAGGCGATTACTCTGGCCTCGCCTAGAGCATTAGCATTCTTGTGAGCAACGTATAATGTGTTTAAGCGTTAGCAGAAGGGGAGATGGAACCAGCATATAACCCAAAACATCCTTGAGACGATGTTTCTTTCATTCCAACCCCCCATCTTTGAGACCCCTGCACACTGCGACAATATGAACATTACCCAAATGCCACTGCGATACTAATGACAACACCGAGACGGATTATCCCACAGTAAGTACATGGGCCATTACGTCCTGCCATAAAAATACCCAGAAACAAGATACATTTTTATTTAATGAAGGACAAATTACCCCCAAACCACAGACACCTGCAGAGTACAAATGAATATGAAAGGAACAAATTCACGGGTAAGCTTCGCCTCTGTTTCATCTCCTCTCATTATATATCATTTCAGGGCTTCTTTATTTTTCACGGCCTCCTTATTAGTGCACTCCATTACAGTCCCCTGGTCCCAGACCGTCCTTCTGCCTCCTCCGTCTATGTCTCTAATTATGATTCTGCGGTTTACGTAATCTCCGTTGCACTGTTGTTCTGCTTGCCTTGGAAACCCAGCAGTCTTCTGAACCCCCCCCCCCCCCAAGGGTGACAAAACGTAGGCTGAACATTCTCTTCACAAGAGAAATGTAATAATATAGAACAGACACACTGCTCTCACAAGAGGAGCGGGCCCTTGCGCGGGATTATGTCTGTTTGCAGACGTCAGTTCCTGAACGTATTGGATTTCATCTTTTTTAATCCCCACTGTCATTTGACGGTTGGGAGCATCTGGCCAACGTGCACGCAAGGTAACCTGTGGTCACCTGTGGAGGCAGAAGGATTCGTGGAAAACCATCTGCCTGTGCCTGCTGGTCAGCACCACTGCCAGGATGTTTTTTTTTTTTTTTTACATTAAAGATGTATAAATTACCACAGTATTGATGAGGAGGAATGGGTCCTGGACTGCCGCATGGCACCCAACCTCTACCTTCCCCTTCACAGAAGTCTCACACGGGACTCTGGAAATGCCCCCACCTGTCAGAGAAACACTTTAAAGTATAGGAGGAGAATTACCACGGTTTGGATTAAAAGAGAAGTAATGAAAACACAGGAAGAAAAGTATCCCTCCGCACATCGTAGTTTCTCTTAAGGACCAGACAGCCCAGTCCATGTGCTAACTATAGTGGCTTTTGTCTCCTCTTCCATTTTTCTACTGATTTAATGTGGGACGCTACAATGCCGTGATGCGTACATGCAGAGACACCCCTCCGTGCCTGTGGCCGAGCTCAGGCTGTGCAGCAAAACACAACAGATGCCTGCCCACCTGCTCGACGGGATACGACTTGGGAGGGGAAACCGGCTAGGTCCCTGGGTCATGGATGTCCTGTTTATAGGAGCGATGGTCAGGACTTGGGGGGCCCAGCGCGGATCAGTGCCAGCAGAATTCCAGTCTGGGGAAGAAGTACAGATGTAGTTAGTGATATGAGGAAAAAGAAACTAATTTTAAGAAAACGCAGGCAACTATTTATGAAGACACACCACATCTGTACAAAGATGATCTCTGTGTGTGTCAGCAACTGAGCAGCAGCCAGCTTCAAAATCCAGCTGCTACTGTGGGTGACCAGAAATACCTAATTTCATCTCATCTGTTTCGTGAAAAAATAGTACAGAGCTTTCAAGATATATTTAAGGAAAAGGAAACTGCGACACTGAGGTGGTAGGATTTCTCGGTATAATAGATGCCAATAATTTCATTCAGATTCACTTCGTTTCATTCTAACATTAAGTATGAAAATGTCAACATTGCCCCAGAGACACAAGAGTTAAATGTCCGGGCAGAAATAAATCAAAAACCGTTTGCTTGTTCACACCCCACCGTAAGCGCAGCCTTGCCCCCAACTCCTAAGCCCCCACCCCCCGTGCCATCACGGTGTCCCCGGGACAGCACGCGCGGTCCCGTGGTCGGGAGCAGCACCGTAACCCGCGCGAACCCGCACTGTCGGACCGACCGCCCGCTCCTCTTGCGCGAGGCACGTTTCTCTCATTAATCAGCACGCGCGCACACGCACACACACGCACACACACACAGGGATTACCTGTCCAGGTATCCAGGTGCGCGTGGGGGCTCCTAAAAGCAGGTGGACTAGGGTTCATCCGTGTGCACGCGGGAGATGACTCGTGGGGAGGACTCGTTGGGGGGGCGATGACTCTACCCCCCCCTCCTTCAGTCCCTCCCCGAGTCTTAATGGAGGAGCGCGAAGCTTCACGCAAGTTTCCCTCTGAGGAGTGATGACAGGAGGTCTGCGGGATCACCGGGAACACCGGGAACACCCGGTCACACTCGCGCCGGACTGAGGATGGAGCAGCCGAGTGTGTGTGTCTGTGTGAGAGAGAGAGAGAGAGATGGAGAAGGAAGAACCGCGCGAGCAGGACGAGCTGACGGGAGAGAGGAGGAGTAGTGATGGAGAGATGCGCTCGCATCAGCACCGCGGTGCGCGCAAGAACACGAGGGTGGGGGTGCAGTGCGTGGGGGGTGGGAGGGTGCGGGGATGGAACTGATCGCTCACAGTCTCTGGCTGGATGGTGTTTGGCGCAGGACTGCGAGACTGCAGAGGTGTTCCCTCTCCAGCCGCGCGCGCGAGAGGTTGTGTGTGTGTGTGTGTGTGTGTGTGTGTGTGTGCGTGCAACACGCAGTTCCAGGGCAACACATGAAAGCGACTCGTCAGGATGCAGGGGAATGACGGGCGCTCCCGTTGCGGCTCAGTCAACCGAGGCCATGCAGCATCTCCCCTCATCCCTGTGCATGCGCATCATTCGCAGCTGCCCCAGCTGCGTGTCCTGCCTGGCTGCAGTACGTGAAACCACGGGGCTTCAGGGGAAATAATACCTTATTCCTGCTGACCACTTTGTGAACTTGTTCCCTCATGTAAGTCTGGGCTCATTGATTCAAGATTCAAAGATTCAAAGGTTTATTTGTCATGGGTGAACAACACAGCACAGCAGTGTTGTCCCCATGAAAAGTTTTTGTTTCCAGGCATCCTCAGTGCAAATATGGACATAATATGTATATAATATGTATAGTATATATGATTGATCGGTTTCCAGTCAGGTCCTCCTAGGAAAACACCTGCACACAAGCTGACTCAGCGCGACTCTGTGAGACTGACTTCCTCAAAAAAAAGATCTAAACAAAAACCAGATGAGATTAACATATTCCGTCTGCAGCGACTTTCAAAGCAGGAGGGACAACTTGAAGGAAAAATTAGTTTTCTGCTGTTACTAGACTGTTTCCGCAACTTTGTTTTCTAGGCTTAACTTACTTTATCAGCCGAGCCCCTCGGACCCCTGCTGTTTTATTTATTGCACTCCCAATAATTTTTAGTACTTCCCTGTTGCCATAGAAACAGATATATTATTTTTGAAAAGCAGGGCAGGAATGTTTGTACACAATTTAGACTAAATAAGAAAGTTCAAAATGTGAACAACATCAGGAGAGCAAGTCAAGCAAGGAAGTTACACAGATTGAAAGTTTCACATCCATTAGAATAAGTAATTAATATTTATGCATAGATACTAAGACGGTGGATGATGTGGTACAGCGGGGTAAGCTGGTGGCTCATAGCTCTTGGGCTGCTTGTCTGACATGGGGTTCAAGTCCAGCTCAGAGGTGTGTGGGGGGTTTGGATGCCCTCCTTTGTGTTTGTACCCCTGTAAGGAAAAAATATGCTGGTAGAAGGAAATGGCAAACCACTTCTGTTCCCCCTTGCCTTAAAAACCATGCCAATGCTTGCCTAGGAGTCAGACATGACTTGATAGACAATTCCATTCCACGTATACTGACACAATTTGTGAAAGAGAGCCAACCATACGTACATTGATACAAACAGATGAAAATCAAAAAAACACTACAGAGTGTATGATGGTTGGAAAAATAATGCTTACAGTTGGCCTTCCACTACATTTCCTCAGCTGAAAAATAGGCACAAGGGACCAAAAGTGGAGCATGGAATCCACACTACTAAGGGGCATTTTATCAAAGGAATAGCAAAGCATATTGACCCACAGTGGATTAAGGTAATGGCCTCACAATTGACTAGAGTTGCATCAAGTTGCCCACAGGCCTACTTCACAGTGCCTGAAGCCAGAAAAGAACCTGTGTGAAGTGTGACTCAGACCCCTAAGGGCTAAAGTCCTGTAGGGCAGTGGGATGTGTGATGATTAAGGTTACCTGTTCAGCTCCTGAGGGCTCCTCTTATAGCTGTGAGATGCCCAGCTCTCCAAACAGATCACTGTTTTTGATAATCATTTTTTTAAACAATCATAAAATGCATTTTAACAACAATAAATGTCTCAATAAAGAGCTGAATTTTAAGCACCAGTTAAGAGTGCACAAATCTTTTTGATGTTTTTAGAAAGCAATCATCTCACACTTGGATGGAGTCCTTCTTCCTCAGAAGTAGACGGTAATGATCTCAAACAAACCATACAGCAATTCTCTTGCAATTTGCCAAAAACTGCTGGAGGTTCTGTTTCTTTAAATAAACCTTTTTTTCTACTTTAAGCGAAAATGTCCTTTATTTCTTGTTTCTGTTCACTTCAACCCACTGACAGCATCGAAAGGCTGAATTTGTGTATTTAAGAGCTAATAATGCCATTAAGGGTGTGGTCATAAGAATCATTCTCTGATTCATTATGAAGATGATGCTACAAGGTACTCGACCAACACCAGGTGAAATTATACAACGCTTCTTAAATACCGCATGCTTCCAAGGCTGCCGTGTGCAAGAGTAATTTAACTAAACGGAATATCATTTAGATTAAACTAATACATTCCGCTTTAAAAGTATACAAATAAATATTCTCAAGTGATCTCACCAGCTGTGGCATGCAGAATTTGTCAATTCCACTAACCATGCAGCTCCATCTTGGCTGGTAATCTGGCATCGGAGGTGGGAGCCAGCTTTTACATCCCACTTCTGCCACCAGTGTGGAGAAGGAGGAGCTCTGCACCCCTCGCCCTGTATATGTGGTCACAGGATACCTGGCAGCAAGTGGTGTTTCAGTAATAATAATTATCAACACTTGGCCAGGTGATCAAAAATCAAGCTCAAATAACAGGCATATTTTATAGTGCAAACAAAGAAAATTTAGTTGTAATGGTGTCCAGTTAGTACATTTCATAGCTCCACTGGCAGACATCAGCATATCTGCGGGTCAGGGCTCTACGTTACTATTATAAGGGCCATCCGTTAGCCTGTGCATTTCCTCGCAACACAGCTCTTGGAAGCCTGTGACCCTTGATCAATGTGCTGTTTCTCCTCAACTGTTTAATCAATGCTGACTGGTGCTGCAAACCAGCAAATTGACCGCCACCCCAGCTGTGAACGAGAGGGGATCTTTAATGCATCAATGGGCCGAGCGGGCCTCTGGCTCCAAAATGGCAGAGACTATAATCAGTCCTACCATATGAAGCCGTTGCTACTGTGTGGCTTCATCAGCTCAGAGTCCGCTTACGTGGTGTCCAATTTATTAGGACGCATTGAAAAGATGACTAAGTTACAGGATAACGTGGGTGCACTGATGCATTGGAGCATAGCTTCTAAATGTCATGCTACTAAAAACATAGAATATGTCTCACCCAGAAGCCCTCGTGTGATTTATTATTATATGTTTTAGATTTGTCTCTGAGGATCTGGCTCCTTGCTTTGCAAGCTGTTGACATGCAGTGTAGAGTATGAACAGATGCTCCCCTTCAACTCCCCTTTGGTTGCACAGATGAAATATTGCCTTGCGAAACTGATACATGCTTGGATGTTCTTTTGGCAACAAATGGTTCCCAGCTTTCCTCCCTACCTTGTGGAGAATTTGTGAAACAACTGTAATATTTTAGAATCGTTCTCTGATGCTATATCTTTAGTTACCCAAAATGCCTGCAAAATTTGAGCTTTCATAATTGCATTTAGTTCCAGATCTCATGCATCTGAGCAGTGTGGGAGGATCGAAATGTAAGCAGGTCTTGTATCCCCATGTTACACACATGACCTGCTGTCCAGTTACCTGGTTACATTCTGGGCCACTTCCCCAGCTGAGGGTTACAATGACCATCTCTGACGATGAAAGAGACAGACTGGTCAAAAGTTTGGATATGCTTGCATCTTAATAGATTTTTCATGACAAAGTCCAAATTCCTAGATCTCTGTTACTTTGTCACACACTTTGTGTAGAGCTCGGAGATGTGTTTCAGGTCTGCATCTTGCCACACAACAAAAGACCGTTCAGTGAGTCATAACCTTTGACAGAATGGCATGCCTCTGACACATTTTGACAGCCCTGCTAGCTGAGACTGCCATAGACTTGGTTAACAATGACCAACTCTTGAACCAGCAAAGCACCCCACACCATGATGCCGTCACCTCCATATACAACAGTGGAACCACACAGGCATGACTCATATACTCATGCTCTCTTTGTCTTAAAAAGCAGACCTAGCATATTTTAGATTTTGATTCACTGGTCCATAAACCGACTGCCACTCCTCAGTCATCCATTTTCTGTGTAAGACTGATTTCAAGCAACTGTACTTTTGACTGCTACACTTGCTCAGAGCAAAAAACTGGCTTGCTAAGCACACATTTCTGAGCAACTCTAAATAGAACATCATAAAGTGGTTGTCATCAGCAACAATTTAAAGTGCCCAAAATTGCATAGCTTAAAGTCTAATTCTTCAGAAGGGCCTTAAAAGAATAAAAAGGTGTGAAAATGGTCATGGAGCTATAACACCTGCCATCTTGATGATCCCCTGAGCCTTGGTCATCAAGCCATATCTTTCAGAGAGCTTGGGTTACCTTCAGTGTCTGTGTGATGCTGCTCTCTGAGCAACTCACTTGGCTCTGGCTGAGGACAAGTACCACCATCTGCCTCTACCGTCCTCTGTCTCTTTTTTTAAGGGGGGGGTGCTCTGGTTGCCAGGGTCAGTTCAGGTCACACCATGAGAAGCTGAGATGGTCTAAGTCTGACAGCAGACTTTTATTAACAGCAAGTAACATATAATGATTTCACACTAATTTATGCTCATATACTGAAAAACACCTTTACAGAGATCAAACATAACATTTTGGAGACATGCCTAAAAAATAATTAAGTATAGTGTTCCTGGGATGCTTGTTTATATGAGGAAGACATACAAATGGAAAGTTAGTGACCAGAAAGACCATTTTAGCTGTATTTTCTGTTTTGCTCCCCATTTCTTTTCCAACAGCTTAGTCTTCTCCTGTGGCATAACCCTGCGTCAGCATTCACCTGCAGTCATTCTCTGAACAGGTCCATTTGTCACACTTGGCAGCCCCATGGATTGGATCATGTGACCAGCACTTCAACACACCCTTAAAGCTCCAGGTGAACTAATGATGATTCAAGAACCCTGGAAAAAAAAACACCAAACTTGGCCATGCATTTAAAACAGCTTTCTGGAGCACGTGACCCCAAGCTAGGCCAGAACTGCAGCCTTTACTGTTGTAATCCAGGGTGCTCTGAGGGCACAGATTTACTATCAAACAGTCAGTCAATTTCTCCAGCTATCAAGGCTGTTCCAGGCCCACAGGGTTTGCATTAGTGTGGTGATTTAGTTCTGCCTTTTCTCATTGTTCTCAGAGTAACACTGCATGGCTTGGGCTTGACAGTATATAGGGGTTAGGTTAATTTATTCATTTAAAAAACATTAAATGGTAAAGAAGGCTATGTCTACTTGTAATTTTCCCCTAACATCACAATAGCAGAGATCTGGCAAAGAGCTGTACTTGTGCATTCGTAGGAGGAGGACTACACCTTGAAAATCTGAAAGATGGGGAATCATTTCGCCCCAAAAAGGCTATTGAAAATTTACAAATGATGTGACTGTCACGGGGAAACAGCTCGGCCTCAGTACGGTCTGGTCCAGAACACGAGGAGCGCAGCACTACTGGTCTTTCTGCATCAGCTGTCTCTGTGTGGTTCGCTGTATTTATGCGACACTGAGGAGTGAGCATAATAACCAGATACATTTTTACTGCACTGCTGTGCAGCTGCTGGCACGTGACCCTGGCTGATT
The DNA here is from genome assembly GCA_018136845.1 of Heterotis niloticus. NCBI lineage: Eukaryota > Metazoa > Chordata > Actinopteri > Osteoglossiformes > Osteoglossidae > Heterotis > Heterotis niloticus. Next base: position 15,976,726 of record CM030888.1, on the reverse strand, counting down.
ATTTCCTGGATTGTCACGCAAAGGCTTTCGATCACAGGAGGACACTGCAACCTGGTGTTCATAGGGAGAAACTGCAAGTGATGTTTAGGAGCAGCACAGTTGGAGGATAATGTAGTCGGTATTTTGTGGCTTTTTATATTCCCAACTTTTGTGATTCCAGCCCCCACCAGCTGCTTCCCAGTCCTGCTCTTGCCTTCCACCTGCCATACAGGAGACCTCCTGTCCCCCAGCTGTGTTCCACGATAAGATTTCTGGTCCAGCTGTGAGTCTCTGCAATGCTTGAAATGAATCATTGGTCTGGTGTGGTCCGGCACTCAATTCTCCATTTGCCCCAGACAGAGACTGACAGTACTGTTGCCAAGCGACAGGAGGTGTGTCTACTGGAGGCCTTCATAACTTTACATGGAGGGTCAGGGAACTCGTGCTGGCAGAGAAGAAAGTAAAGACAGATGAATGCTTTTTGCTAGAGCATTACCTCAATTTGCATTTATGCATTTGGCAGATGTCTTCCTCCAAAGTGACCTACAACTCAGAGTAAAGACAATTGCACCAGCAATAGACAGAAGGCTTAGCTACAGGTACAGGATTGTTGAAATGGAGCTTGTTTATTCTACACAGCCATTGTCACTCCACCCATATTCCAGTAGCTGCCTACTGGGGTAGCATATAAGCAGGAAAACAAGTAGATAAAAAGTATATGGTTGTGAAGGACTACCTTGAGAAGGTTTCAGGAGCTGGTGTTAAAGAGATGGGTTTGATACCTTTGAATGCTGGAAGGGAATGCTGCGGGATTTGTAGGACTACATCTAAGTGACAGAGCACTGTTTCTATGGAACTGTTGTCTCGCATTACCTGCTTGGCATGTAAAGCTAAGGAAATGTCATTCTACCTGCTGTTTGAAACAAGTAAAACTGAATATTTTCCTCTACAGCACTTGTTAGTCTGGTACAGACTTCAGATTCTACACCCAAGTCCCACCTGACATCTGTTCCTTCAGATTTAGGGTGAGCAAGAAAAAGGTGCAAATTAATGAGGATAAGACCATCACTGCAGGGAGAAGGTCAGAGAACTTTCACACTGCTGCCACAAAAGGGCTTTCCCACCTCATGAGAAACGGAATCACCTCAAAGGATTTCTAAACTGTATCAGTAGCACATCAGAAAAGACCCATTTCCAGGAGTTAAACAAAACCACCTTTACAGAGCGATATGGCCCACCTACACAGTGCTGCCATGTGCAGCTTTTCTTTGTCGCCTACAGAGGCAGTTCAGCAGGTATCATGGCACCTGGGAGTCAAGCCCAAGTGCAGGACAGGCCACTGGGCCAGTCCAGTGGTGTGCCGCCAGGGGGTGCAGTCTAAGGGGGTATGTAGTCTGGAAATAGTGGCGAACAAATACAGGGGTGCCTGGTCATTATGAAGAGGTGCATGGAGACAGGTCAAATTCTGGTAATTCTGCATGGCCAGTTTTTAAAACAGCAATACAGCTCTGCTCAGGAGTGCATTTTCATAAAATATAAGTAAAAAATGCATTAGTGATTTAACAATTTCCCAAAAGCTTAAATAGCTGATAGTATATTTAACTTTTGCCAAGTGTAAATCACTACATTTTTGTTTTGGTTAATACATTTGATTTCATATTGTTCATTACTCATTCATTTGTATATGAAACACACAGAAATGTGACAGAAGAAAACAGGAGCATTTGTTTAGGGGTTAGGTAATATTGTAGTTACCCGTGACAGCACTTACAGATTCTGTTTTATTCTACAGTCATTTCTTGTTCCAGTTATTTATTCATTATCTTTTCTCCACTTATCAGCCCCTCCATGGAATGTACCATCACCAGATAGCAGATGTTTCTGACATGAGGACATCCTACCAATGGCTGGAAAAGGCAGGACTGAATGATAGTGTAGAGGCACTAGTCATGGTAGCATGGGAGTAAGCTCTTAGAACCAAGTTAGTCGAAACAGAAGTACCGTATCAGGAAAGACCTCGGGTGCAGATTGTGCAAAGAAGCCCTTGAGAGAATTCAGCACCTAGTAGTAGCTGCAGGATACAGGCAAGGACAGCACAGATTGTATACAGGAACATCTGCAAGGAATATGGCCTGAAGACTCCCAAATCTAAATTGGAGGTACCACAGAGAGTGGTGAACAACAGAGCCAAGATCCTGAGAAACAAACAGGTAATGGCTAAATAAGCAGATGTAGTGGCACTGGAAAAGGAGCAGAAAACAGCAGTGGTGATAGATGTGGAGATTCCAAGCAACAGAAACATTGGGAAGAAGGAATATGAGAAGATGGAGAATTACCATGGACTGAGAGATGAACTGGAGAAAATGAGAAAGGTGAACATCAAGGTAGTTTCATATAGGGACTGATAGGGTGATAGGAGCACTTGGGATTCATCAGACCCCAAGAGTGACAACACTGATCTTGGTCCTAAAGTGCAGAGTCTCAGGAACAGCAAAAACAATCCATTGTGCCTCAAACTTCTAGGCCTCTGACAGGAGGCCTGTGTGTAAATAAAGATTCCACCCTTAGGGGAAAACTAGGTGAGAATGGAACTTTTTTATACTTCCCTGCAGATGTGAAACTGATCTCATTAGCAAACCAATAAGATCTGATCAACATGACTCACAGTTCTCAGCTGCAGAAGGAATAGGTTATGAAAATGTAGTTATGCATTTGATGTCCTGGTCATAAAATGTAAAACATTTTATAAATATAAAAAACACATATGTACATTCTTTCAAAACACTGCATCCAATACAGATGAGTCAAAAAATTATTTATTCAAATTAGTCATTTGTCCACTAAATGATCACAAATGTATCGACAGGTATCTTATAAAGTAAATATTTAATAAGAAGTACTATACACTAACACAAAATAAGACACAAAATAAGCACTTATAAATAACAGAACAAACGTTCAGTCTTATTTTTTTCTGTAAAACAAAACATTTAAAAGCTTTCTGCCAGGAAATAGGATTGGAGTGATGTGTTCAAAAGCAAGCGAGGGTCTTGAAAATTAATCTTGACTACACTGAATGCCTGGGGTTGCCTGACTGAAAAATCAGATTCTGCACCAAACAGTTGACAGCGCCACCCTCATTGGGGAAATTTTCTGTGTTCCAGCTCATTCCAACTCATTGCTTGGATTTAAAATGTCAAATTAGTAACTAATTTTCATCACCAATTACAATGAATCATTTCTCACAATATAAAGTTTTGGAATATTTTGTACGTTTCTTGCTCTGGAAAATAGGCTGTAACCCTCAAAGGTACTTTTTCACTTTCAAAATATTTAAAAATTAAAAAGTAAGCGAATTAAAATGAAGGAAGGAGGGAGAAGAAAGGAAGGTGCTCACAGATGGCCCATCAGGGACTGAGTTCAGTTCCCCTGTCTAAAGATCTGAATTGGGTTTCTGTCTTGCCTGAAAGGGAGACAAAATCAAGAAGAAAATAAACTTACAAAGGAGGAGTGAAGAAAGCAAGGACTTGACATGAAGGCAATGTTACAGGATGCAGAATCAAAGGAACATTAATAGTATAGCACCATAAAATGTAATAGACAAAAAAGGAAATAAGGAAAGAGGAAAATGTTAAAGGCTCATGAGGACGTTTGTGACAATGATGTGCATTCGTTAAGGTTTCAGGAATGAAAGGACACAAAAAAAGGGACAGGGAAAGCAAAAGAGGAGATTAACCCAAACTGTCACCCAAATAACCCTGATGCTTTTGTACTCCATCCAAATTCCATAAAGAAGATGCAGAAGTCCCATCTTCAAACTGACCAACAGGAGCCTTCAAATTGACCAAACAGGGTGATCCAAGCAAAGAGCCCATTATTATGACCAAGAGGATCTTCACTTTAACCACATTGGTCATTGCCTTCTAACTGATCAATGGGGTCCTAAAACTGATAAAAAAAGATCTTCACATTGAGGGATCTTGAAGCTGATCAAGGGGTGTTTATATGATCTGCAGTAGCCGTTCACCGCTCAACTCTTTGACAAAAGAGTGACAGCACCAGTCCTCCTGTATACGGCATTCAGCCATTACAGACCCAAATTATAAGTAGTTCACCAAAACCTGTAAACTGACTTTGAGCAAACACAATAAATATCTGAAACTGCATCTATACACATATTTCTCAGAAAGCAAATAACTAACATTAATGATATTTTCCCTTTATATAAATGTGCTTATAAAACAGGGTGGTACAGAAAGATTATAAAAAGCGGACCAAAAGTCGGAGTGATGACCGTGAAAAGGCTGAAGCACCCAGGAGGTGATGTTCTGTCTACACAACACCCCAGATTCATTGATGTGCAGCTGGGCCTCTGTTTTTTAGAGAAATGTGTTATTATTGCTGCTTGTCATCTGCTAAACCCAATGATTAATGGACAAACTGGCGTTTCGGAAACAAGACCCCCATGGGCTGCGGAACTGGGAAACAATGTGTGGTCTAATAAAAGAAGGAAAAACGCTTTAATACAAAGAAAACAGTTTCAGAAAAAAGCACAATCTAAGTATTACATTCAAATGTGAAAAACCCAGTTTTTTAAACAAAAAAATTGGGCTGGAGTTATGATCTGTATGTCAGCCATACACATCTATCCAGGCATTCACTTCCTGCTTTTCATACACATCCAAACACACACACACACACACACACACACACACACACACACACACACACAGACCCTGGCACTCTGTTGCACATCATTTACACTCAAAAACACGCTCACACTAACCGCACACACAACCTGTTCTTGGTCCTATCCAGTGACAGAATAACAAACAAAACACATTGGGAGATCAGCTAACAAGAAAGCACATAAAATTAAATAAATGTAAAATTAATGCAACTGTTGCTACTCACACAGACAAGAGCGCTGGCAGGTTTAATATAGTACTTAACTTAGTCAGGGTGGTGAGGTCAAATGGGCATTCATTCCCCCAGCCCCTACACAGACTTTTTAAAAACTAATAATATTGCTAATATAACATGTTTTTCCTCTCTCTTTTTTATCTGAGAATATTAAAAGACTAGAATAAGTTATTCTTACAGCAGAACAATTTTAGTCTAGTACTGTCTCTCTGCTGAGGCATTGAAGAACTACACAAACTTTACCCCCACCAATACTATATTTATAGTGGTACATATGTATATAAAACATTATTACGCGTAATAGTGGAACAGAGAACATGGGAAAGAGAAATATATTTTTTGTCATTACTGTCCTCACTTCATTCCTTCTTTTTGTGTAGTAAAAAAATCATCTTGTTCAGTCCTTAGTCTCAGTCTCCAAGTGGAGATGTTGGCTGTAGGGAACCATGAACAGATTTTCTGGGTCTGCTTGTATGTGAGGGTTGTGCATGTCTGCAAATTCAGTCCATGTACATCAGCGTTATTTCTGCAATATGTGCGCGCGCGCGCGCGTGTGTGTGTGTGTGTGTGTGTGTGTGTATGTGTTTCTGTGTGTCTTAAACATGCACAAGTTTGTAAGTATGTAGTCATTCCAGATGGGGAGTGCTGGAGTTCCATGTTTCATAGAAAACTGGGGTAGGGCTGGGGCTGTAGGGTTCCTGTTGTGGGGTTAATCTGTACTGTGGCATGGAAGTATACACTAGTGACTGAGTCAGCATGGGCCAAGGGAGGTTCCAGGTTTAACCAGAGCAAGGATCAGCGAGGGTCTAGTGTGGGGCCAATCTCAATTAAGGGTGAGGTCAAATGTGGCAGGGGGCAGGTGAATGTGAGTTTAGGGCAGTCTGGGGTGGGGTCATTCGGGGCCAGGAGCGGGGTCAATTTGAGCGGGGGGCACTCTGTCCTGGAGGTTCTTCTCGTTGCGGCTGGCCTCCCCAAGGCTCTGCAGCCTCCTCTCCTGCTGCTCCTCCAGCGCCTGCCACAGTTCTGCACGCTCCCGTTCTCGCTTCAGCTCCCTGTGGGGACACAGCCGTTACACACACATAAAACATATACATACGTGCATTTTCACCAAGTCTTACTTCAGAATAAATCAATTATTCCCAATCCCACAAAAAAATCTAATAATTATACCACTTTTACTTACTTTAATAATATAAAATATTTAGGGGATGTTTACTGTTCTTGAGTGTTCTTATGGATACGTTTTCCTCAAAATGCACACACAGATGCAAACACAAATGAGTATCTACACAGACACTCTGAATATTAGAGACATGTACTACATTTCAACCCTAAGACTATATTATAAATATGTGCAGGTACACACAGACACAGACATAAGGGCTACAGGATACAGGTCTCACTTCTGTTTTTCCACTTTGTATGAGGCAGTGAGGTCATCAAAAAGCACGCTGTTCATCTCCATGAAGGTCTTCAGCACATTGTAGATGAGGGACACGATCGTCCTGCAGGACAAAAGGACATGGAATGATTGCAGCGTAACTTCAGGTTGCATAAGGAGGAACACTTCGGAAAAAATAAACTACGGTATAGTTATTCTTCATAATAACATACATGCTCCTTGGTTAACATATATGAGCTGCACCAAGATTCATTCCAAACTCGTAACACTGGTAACGCTGACACAGTGTCAGCTAAGCTGGCAACAGCCACTCACTGGTTCCAGTGCTCTTTGGAGACCCTGTAAAGAGTGCTGAAGACCAGGGGCAAGATCACCTGGCAGTTCTCCTCAATCAGGCTCAGGATGTATTCGTTGTTCCAGAAATACAAAGCCCGCTCTGCAACCTAGGCCCGCAGGGGAGGCAGGTTTTAAGAGGACGTAAAGACAGAATAGAGGTGCAGACTGGTGTAAAGATGACGTAAAGATAGGACAAAGATGGAGATGGGTATAGACAGGTATTAAGCACAAAATAGAGAAGGAGACAGGCATTAAGGAATAAAGAGACAATAGAGAGAAAGGAGAGAACGGAGTAAAGACAAAATAAACTGGAACATATATGTACAGGCAATACAACACAATGGCAAATTTAACAGAACAGAATAGAATAAGTGGAAGTTTATTTTACCTTCACACATCTCTTTGTTCAATTGTTCGACAACAGTAAGTATGCATGCAAATGTAAAAAAGGTCATAAAACAAAAATGCTGAAAAGACAGGACAGAACAGAAATTGGAGTAGATAATCAAATAGGAAATACAGGAAATGTCCAGAAAAAAGAGGAATAAAAAATCTGTGGCATCAAAAAAAAATCAAAGCACATAAATATGATACTAAGGAGGAAACTATGAAAACTGGAAAGTAAAGGGGGGAGAAGCTCATTGACTAGCAGTGACACCTGGAAGTGGGGGCTCGAGATGCAGGCTGCTATCTGTTTGAAGAGGGGTTCCTGGACCCGGACAAACTGCGATGGTTCGATTACGTCAAGAATCTCCTCCATCTCACCCAGGAACATGACCTGTTAAAAGAGAGACACCTACAAATGTATGGACTGTATACCCAGACAGGTAGGTCTCAAGGCATTGGGGTGTACCTGTCGGCTTTCAGCTGTGCTCCGATACACACCTCTGCCCCAGGATAGTTATACACTGCAACCAGCCAAATTCACATGCGGATGCAGCTACACTGAGGAAGTGTGGTTACTTTTCAGCAAACATGCAATGTTATGATGTCGATTCCACTCACCTCTTTCTGAGTGCAAGTTTTGGGCCAATACTTGAGCATTCCACGGATTATCTAGAAAACAACACATAAATGTCTTGCTTTAGCCTACCCTGAAAATGTTTTTGACCCCAGTGCAACATCACTGCTGTTAAATCTGCACGGCAAAACTAGAAGCTCATTAAATTTCATCAAGTTTATTTGTAGAGGAAGAATTAATTAGTTAACTAACTAACTAACTAACTAACCAAGAATTAATTAATTAACCAACTAACTAACAAGCAGGGAGCCATGTCTACTGTGAGCACTTACATACTCCGTGACGGTAGCATCTTTCTCCATGAACTGTACGATGCAGTACGCCAGCTGGAAGGGAATGGGCACAGACTGAGAAGAGCACACATCCTGCAGGTCTGCATTGCGTCAGTAGTTACATAGTGCTTCCCTGCTGAGTGTAGACTTCAATGCCATTAATAAAACACATGTGTTAGCCGTGTGGATGGGAGGCTGAGCTTCAGGCTCCAAACCAGTTGGGGTTTGAGGAAACGTAAGATAAGCTGAACAACTCCTACCAGTGGGCTGTATGCACACAGGATGCTCAGAGCCATGTAGCTGCAGAACATAGACTGCACACACATACCGGGAGTCTCAAACAAGTATGTGTGCAACAGACCCACACACCCATACATGGCATACATTCAGACATACTATATGAACTGTATATTCACCATGTAGAGGGCTGTGTACCCCCCTTCCCCAAAATCCACAGGAAAGTTAAGTAACTGAAGCAATAACCAGCACCATCTCTGCTGAGCGTGACACATTTGCATTGTCCACGCTCTCATTCTGTATTCTCATCAAAAAAGTGACACACGGAGGAATTTTGAAAAAACTTGCAGATGACAGGTGCAGTTTGTTTGAACTCAGTTCTCTTTGTGAAACAATCATATGTGCTAATCTTTAGTCCCATGTGCACCTGGAATCCAGATGTATATAAGAACATATTAATAAACCATATATTCATCCATTATCTGGTTTAGTTTTATCATGCAATCATCAGGTGCTAAGCTATGAAACCACACCCTGGTTGGGACATCAGTGTATCACAGGTTGGCCTCACACGCACGCACGCATGCACGCACACACGCACACACACACGGGGCATTTTGCTGAAACAAATATCTTTGGACGGAGGGAAGAAACCAGAGCACCTGTAAAAAAAAAAAACCACACAGACACAGAGAGAATATGTAAACTCCACATAAACTGGATTCAAACTTATGCCTGACCACGCAAGACTTAATGTTACTTTTTACACAGTGGCTTACAGAAAGGAAAAGGTGCGTCTGCGGTACAAAGTGAAATTATTTTATCAGATTAGGCCATTGTCCATTAAGCACCTCTCCTGCGTTTTGTTGGTTTATGTGGTGTGCTTGGATGTTAACACGACTTCCAGTAACTGACCACCTCCCTCTAGTGGTGAGACCAATACAGTAACTCTCAGTACTTCTTCCAGGTGGCAACATGCAGAGCAGTTTCACAGGCAGTATTTGACACATCGCCCTTTGTATCACAATACATGTGCAAAGGGAGGAAGGATGTGCTAGAAGAAATTGGTTTATAGTAGACTTTCTGAAATAGAAAACAGTTGTAGATCAGACATCCTAATTTCTGTTTGACCTTGTGTTTCTGACTCTCAGTGACCTTGAAGCCATGTTTTATTACTCTTGCTAGCTGACTGTTCGGTTTTTTCTCTACACCGTGACCAGGACAACCATGCGTTCTACCTTCTTTGGAATGGGAGTTCCATGGGGGAGGTGCTGACCTGTGCATGGAAGATGGACAAAGACTTGGCTGTGTGCAGGGGAATCAGCACTCGCACCAGGAACTGCTTGTGCTCCGCCTTCAGGGGCAAAGCGAAGCCGTTGATAATGCTGTGAGGGGTGGGAGGGGAGACCATGTGACAAAGAGCATTGACACATACAAAACATTTCACTCTAAAATGCTGTAAATACATTACTGTCAGATGGGTGAAACCAAATTAAAGCTATTGTGATGCAAATAAAGAACCCAAGTTTTAATTCTTGCTCCTGCTGTAGCCCCCTTAAGTGTATTTACCCTCAACCGAAACAGTAAAATTTACTCAGCTGCATAAATAGGTAAATCATTAAATAGCTTAGAGTACAAACTACACATTGGAACTTGCCATGAAGGAGGCATCTATCTATCTATCTATCTATCTATCTATCTATCTACAGAGAGTAAAATCTATAGTTCTACACTTTGCTGCCTCAAATCCCTGTGTCCTCCAGAACCCCTTTAGTGGGCACACCCATATGACCCTGCAGCAAGTGGGCTGCACAACAGGAATCTGGATGTTCTGGCCATCCACAAGATGCATCCATCTAATAGAACCAGAATGTCTGTTTCCTGTCTCTCTTCAGTGCAGTACTCGCTGCCTTTTCATTTAATGTCTCTGAGAAAGCAGCAGATATCGCTGTGTGACAGAAGGACCACGTGGGTGCTGCTAAAAATACCACCATTAGAATAAAATGTGAATAAAAGCTCCACAACAGCTTCCCAAAACCCTGCAGCTCTGTCCTCCTTGACACTGACTCATAACTCTCCCACTCAGCTCTGATGCTAAAAGCACATAATAAACAAGGTAAACGTATGATGGTACTCTGTTCCTGATCAAAAACAAATATCCATACAGTATGTAGAACAGACGGTGAAAGCAGCATAGGGAGAAGATTCTGCCTTCTGTGCATTACTGTAGTTTGTATGTCTGTCCAGCTTCTTATGTCTGTCCTCAGCTCGTAATGTGTGTCCTTGCTATGCATCTGTGGCGTGTGTATTATTTCAGAATGTCGGTGACAATCACCTACCTTCCCAGGATCTCTAAGAGCTCAGCCACACCATTGAAGTGCTCAGTTTCATAAATGAACCTGAAGAAGAGGGATTAGAACAGTGTGTGAAATTGTGTTTATGGATTTACCTGGAGGGTCAGTTGACTTCAGTTGAGCTCTGTTAAGTAAATACATTGGTCTTTGGGGTTAATATTACATGAGTTACAAATTTTCAAAGATATAAAATTTTCCAGTTTAATGGGTTAAAAGTGACCTCCTTCAGCCAGACTGAAAAGGAGTGTGGAACTCGATTAATTCTAACTTTAGGTACAACTTTAAAGCATCCATCTGCTGCTCTTGAGTGTCAGTAACAAATTGAGCAATATTGTACACATCATTCAACAATCAGCATTAAATAGTGATTTTTTAACTGTATTTTTAATTTCAGCCTTTAAATTTAGTTTTAATTTTAAAGAAACTGAAATTTGACAAAAAGTATTTCTTATTTATGATGGCATAATCCAAGATTTATACAGAATAAACTCAAGGAGCTGCTTATATTATTAAGCCGTTATTGATTGAGACTTTATGGTAGGTGGAGTTATCAACAAACTCAGTTAAAAACAAACTATATTTGTTCAACTGTACTTGTAAATTGAAGAGGCTTGCTTGCTTATTAGTTAGTTTGTTTGTTTGTATTGAATTTGTGTGTATGTGCATGATTTAAAAGACTGCCAATTTTTACCAAGACAATAAAATTTAAGATAAAAATCCCACTTTTCATATTTAATCTGGACCTTTTCTACTGTAAAATATGCACTGCCTGGCCAAAAAAAGTTACCACTTGGACTTAACTTATGTTAAGTGTTGCTTCAGTTGGTCAGGTCTAGGTTCAGCAACATTATGTGCCCAAAAAATGAGCTTAGCTGACTGCCTGAATATTCTGAATGACCAGGTTTTTCCGTGAATGGATTTTTTCTTCCCTGATGGCACGGGCATATTCCAAGAGGACAATGACAGGATTCATGAGGCTCAAATTGTGAAAGAGTGCTTCAGGGAGCATGAGAGAGACATCATTTTCACACATGGATTGGCCACCACAGAGTCCAGACCTTAACCCCATTGAGAATCTTTGGGATGTGCTGGAGAAGACTTTATGCGGCGCTCCAACTCTCCCATCATCAATACAAGATCTTAGTGAAAAATGAATGCAACTCTGGATGGAAATAAATGTGGTGACATTGCAAAAGCTTATCGAAACGATGCCACGGTGCATGTGTGCCGTAATCAAAACTAAAGGCGGTCCAATGAAATACTAGAGTGTGTGACGTTTTTTTTGGCCGTGCAGTCTATATGAAGACATACAATCTATTTCCTGAATTAAGGGCAACTCTTCCCATGCAATAATTTGTCAATTCTTTTTGTTGACACTGTTTATGCTATTACACCAGGCGAAATCTTCTGAGATGTGGCCTTTCACTCAGCAACTGACTCACAGCTCCAACCCCATCTGTAATACCAGAGAGGTGAGTACAACCCTTCTGTTGTAATCTGTTCAACAGGGAGAACTAAGGTAATTACAGAGAATTAAAATGAAATTCAAGTGACACTCCAGGATCTGAGGGCAGTATTTTCAACCGTTTTATCCAAAGCAATAAAGAGTCACACTTCCCACATTTATACTGTACCTTCACTCCGGAAGGATATGTACGCGAAAACATGCGTTAGAGACCAGGTGTGTCACAGGTATGACATGTCTTTCATGAACTGAGGTGTGCCTTACACTGACACTGACTGCTAGAAAATAGAGTAGCTCCTCAATTTAAGAAAACAACTGGAGTCAGAAATCCATTCATGAGTCAGTTTGTTCATAAATCGAAAATCTTGTTAACCCTAAGTCAGAATCAATGAAAGCTTAATAATACATATGTCCACCTGTTTGTTAATTTGTTAGATTTTATAAAAAAGCATCTGCTAAATTAATAAATGTAAATAAAAGTATTAAATCGGAACTTTCAAGGTGAAGATAATTCAAAATGACTGAAACTAAAAATACCTAATCTTCAAAGAGCACTAATTTTTACCAGTTTATTCTCTAAAAATGTTCATTCTTATTGTTCACAAGACACGGTGATTTGGATTAAACTGTTGCAACATTAAGTGCAATAACTGCTGCCAACTAGTGTTGGGAGGCAGAAATGCAAGATTTGAAAATTGAGTATTTGAAGAAAATGCTATTAAAAAAGAAGTTAATAATCTGCAAGAATGTTTGTATCTTTAAAAATGTGTAACTCAAAGGCTCAAGCTACAGAGTCAGTGTTCGCAGGAGTCAGGGGCCCTGTATGTCTATAGAGCACTCCTACAAAAGTGACACAACAAACTCTGTTAAACAGGTGTCATTCCTGTACACATTTTCAAAAACACCACAAACATAAAGCGCATGAGCTACTAAAATACAAAAACAAATGAAACACACATTATTGTATTGTATTGTTGCATATGGATTACCCTTTTGTTGTAGGTCTAAAGGAACAGAAACGGGGAAGCAGAACAGAGGAAGAGAGAAAGTGAGAAGATAACATCTGTGTGGGAAGTACATAAAAGCGAACGAGAAGCTAAACACAGTGAAACCTGGGAAATAAGCTTGTTTGGTAACTCATACATTTTCCATGTGCTATTAAATGCTCCTGTAGTGTGAACACACACACACACACACACCTGAGGAAAATGTTGTTGATCTGTTTGCGGATATAGGCACGCAGCCCCAGCAGCTTGCCGTACACACGGTGCAGGATGGTCTTCAGGTACTCCCTCTCGCGGGGGTCCTCACTGTCAAACAGTTCCAGCAGCTGTAAGAGTTACCCAGAGGTCAGCAAGGTTAGCAGCCTGAGTCCAGATGAAGTATTTCCGCACTTCTTACGTTTGCACTTTTAAGCACCTTTTTCAAAATGAGCTTCAGCCTTACAGCTGAAGAATCTCATGATGTTTCCCACACCAACTGCCCTGCTGCTGGTTACCTGACATTTTACCAATGTACATTCTGAGATGTAAATTGACAATATTTTCTGCCAAACTTCCATTAGTGTTGTCAAACTCAGTGCCTAACTTGTGTGACTGTTGTGTTTCCATTGTAACACACTCTCTCTTTGGGGTTTGTATATTTGCTCATATATTTCATATTTTTTCCTTACATTATAAACTAGAGTCATCCTCTAAATTTATTATTAAAAATTTGTAAAATGTCAAAATTATGAATGTGATAAATTAATTAAGGGAGAATGTGCTAACAGATGGAAGTGAATATGAAACCCCCACTGTCCACCACCTGCTATGCCAGAAACACACCTGTCATCATACATTTAATATACTCATTAAGTACTAATGGCAATATATATTAATAAAGGAAATATGTATTAATTATGATATTTGAGTATGTTTATTATATGCCCAGTGTTGATTGTGATCAAGCTCAGTTTTTCATGTTTCCAGTGTCACACACTCTCACAATAGCACACTGAGTTTGCTCTTACCTGCAAAACAAACTTCTGGTCCACATAGCGTTTGGCTACAGATGGCTGGAAGTCCGGGCTTTCCAGAAAACGCAGAAAGAACTCGTACACCAGCTGTAGAACAGAGACACAGGGAGAAGCATGGGGGTGTTTACATACACACATACTCATATGGAAAACAGAATGCTACAGGAGGAGGTAGAGATTTCATGGAACCCAGGTATAAAGGCTGTGCCGGTTACCTGCAGGTGAGGCCAGGAGGCCTCTAGCGTGGGCTCGTCTTCTTCTGGATCAAATTCTGGATTCTCGCTTGGTGGCAGTGTTCGAAAGATGTTCACTGAGATCTGGGGTGAGGGCAGAACCCTGTGAGTTTACAGCATTTCCTCACACATTACTTCAGTTCTTCACAGAGCATGTTCTCTCACCATCTTGATGGCCTCAGGGTAGATGGGTTCGATAAGCACACCTCGGCCAGTGGCCACCACCTCTACCAGCTCATTGAGCGCCGCCCTCTTCACTTCCTTGCCCTTGAGATCGGCCACACAGTCGAGGAAGTCAAACAACACACAGCACTGTTGCAGCTTCTTGCAGAAGAGATCGTGCAGCTCTGCTACAGGGGCATCTGTTGGGCAGAGGAGCATAGTCAGTGGGGATGGGTCTCAGTCTCTCACACTGAACCTGAGGACCATCACAGGGCAATCAAAGAATCATGGGGGTATCTGTGGAAGTAGTCGTGAGGGGTCAAACTGCAGCTCACACAATAAGGCTATTAGTCGGACATGGAGGAGAGCTGACGATGTCTTACTATTTGTCAAAAAACCAGAAAGACATAAAAAGTGCGTTTCTGGTGATTACGCAGAAAGTGATCAATACTTAACCTCTGTAGTGTTATTTTTACTCTTACCAAAATTATGTCAGTTATTTAGAGAATCCAAAGATGCATTTTGGCTAATGACTCAACTACAATTGTGTGGGGTGTCAATGAGTGTGTGTGACTGAACTTCAGTGATCTGGCCCCTTGTCTAAGGTGTACTGTGTCTCACACCCTAGTCTTCCAGAACATGCTCTGGTTCATCACAACCCTGTACTGGACAAGTGGTTATAAACAACAAACACATGAATGGATGGGGTGGCTGCAATTCGTCAAAAAAAAATTATTACCACTGGCATTTAATCAACAGATATTAATTAATTGTTCAGTTGTGCATCTATTAATACCAACCAAATTGTCCTGTGTTTATGTTCCATGGTTAAGATCCACGTGATCCTCAAATGCTAGCTAACCAAATGAATGTACAGTAGATAGACAAGGAAATAATTTGTATGATACTCAAGCTATAATTATGCTATTAAAAAGAAGATTTCTGTATGCAGCTGGTGTGAAAACATACCAAGCTGCAGCGGTTCTTTAACACCACATGTGGAATATAAACCAGGAATCACAGCTGCCTTCTAGAATTAGACACTGAATGCTTGCCAAAATGCCGAATACTCAAATTAGAGGAGAAATGGAATACAGAAAAAAGAGGAAAAGGAATAGAAGTGGAAAACACAGCAAAGTGTCTCCATCAGGAGAGAATGAGCAGTCGGAAGCAAAGGGTTAAATATAGCTCAAGGCTGCATTGCTGCAGCATCTCAGACACAACAGATTTTCTACTAAAGAATAAAAGAGCTCTTGACTTTCTGTTTGTGATTTTGGGTTTCTGATGGCTCTATAATGAAAGGCTGAGGATAACAAGAAATAATGACACTTGGACAAAACATCATTCCTTGTTACTGCTACATATGGCTGTGTGTTAATCAATAAACAACCATTAGGGCTTCTTAGAGCATAATAGCATGTATTAATCCAAGCAATTTTTAAAAAACTGGTTGATGTCAACTTGCAAAGCAAAATGTTTGGACTAATAGTTCCAAAAGCAAATAATTTCGCTCAAACAAAGTAAAAAGTGAAAATGAATGGCAGTGCACTTCAGTAACTTTGCAGTGTTTCGGAAGGGCATTATTCATCATCGATTTCACTGCAATGTTCAGTGAAACACCTACTGACATTTCCCCAAAGTGGCCATTCTGAAGACAGGAATTAGGAATTCAATAACCTCACTTAATAAACGCATTAAGATGACGTGGCCATTTTGGTGCGATGGAGTGACATCCTGCACCCAATGAGAGCCGCTCTCACATTCAGAGCCTGTTACAGGCTTGCCATTCTGATCACGCATTTATTTCATGTGATGCTTTGCCTGCAAAATGAAAAACCTTCATGTAACTAAATCAAAGTTGATTTTAAGCCACTGTGCTGAAGATTTTTTTTCCCCTTTTCAATTTTGCTTTAATCTGACAGTCAGATAAAACATCAAAGAATATCTGTGGGTTGTCTTATTCACTCCTTATTGGAACGTGCCAACAAGACTTTTAAAATAATCCTTGGACTGCCAGTCAAAAACAGCTGGAGGGAAGTGAGTGCACTGCGTCGGTACATGTTGGAATGAATATTTAACACAAAAACTTCTGATAATTTGCATGACCAAACTACTTATATAATTCCAATCCACTACAGTTTCCCCAAAACGACTCTTTCCTGTGTCTGCATAGCATTATAAGGATAATGAATGGAGGGGGATATGCGGGGGGGTGGAGAAAAGTGGGTTGAGAAGCACAACACAACTTCAAAAGGGGTAGAACAGGAACCTGGTTAGAAGGTAAGGGACTGAGAAAAATCAATAAAGATTAAAGACTGAGAAAGAGAGAGAGAGAGAGAGAGAAAGAAAGAGAGACCTGAGCAGGCAGACAAGTGGGGAGGGCTGCTAAGAGAAGACTCATCCATCCATTATCAATAACCTCTTGACAATGCAGAGCTGCAGTCATACAAAGTTTTTCCTGGTGGCACAGAGAGTGAAGCAAAGCTTGCTACATCAACTCGTTGCAGGTCTGCTAAGAGATGGATGAAAAGAAAGACGCAAGTGCTGCGAACCTTTGGGGCTGGGATAAGTAGATCAAATGGCTCGGCAGCTAAGTGTAACATCATCTCTCAGTGACCAGTGATGATCATCAGATGTCTGTAGGGTGCATTCAAAACACTATTGATGCATGAGAGGCAAGAGAGGAAGAATTGACAGAATGAGCAAAGAAGGCAAAGGGTGAGTGAGAGATGGAAGCAAGGAGGGGGAGGGAGATGGATGCGGGGGTAATGAGACCTCAGTAAAAGGATGACATCATCCCTCAGTGCTCCCTCCGGTCACTCAGCCCTCTCACATCAGCTTTTTATTCCCTTATCAGCATCACACATTTTATACCCTTGTATCGGCAACACAATAGTTGAAATTTTTGTAATGAATAATAATGATAGATAAATAAAAATATACTCAATAAATGAATACAGTAGAGAGTCATATAAATACTGCACATAATTTATATGCAGCCTAAAAATGGATACCTGGGCTACAGGGCTAACTCTGCCCATCTCTCTGCTCCCCACTACCCTGCACCCCATCAGCACACAGCTGCTATTCATAAAACACATATTCATCTCAGAATGCAATGAGCCATGACTATTTTCTCATCCTCCTTTACGCCATTCTCAACTAACAACCCACGAAATGACGCACAGAAAGGAGTGGGGGTAAAGAATCATACAGCTGATCCTGAAATGAAAATGAGGACTTTTGGAGCTCAAGCAGAAGATGCACACACTCCTACGTGGGGGGGGGGGGGTCACTGTCGATGGTGTCCATTCTGCAAGCTGCCTTCACGCATTGTAAATGGTGTGAAAAGGCACCAATTGTCCTTTGACACATTTTCTTTGATGCCTCATAGCTAAAAATAACAGATTTTCTGAGTTTTTGCAGCTTGGTCCGTGGCTGCAAATTGATTTCTGATGAGTCATCAGGTATACCCCCCCCACACACCACTCTACCCCACCACCATTTCTGCCTCTACACTCCTATCCCTCTGCCCTACAATCTCAGCCCTGCCGCAGCTGTAACCTTACACTAATCCCCAGGCTACCTCCACCACACAACCCAGCACCCTAATCCTGTTACACAGTGCAACACAATGACAAAAAGCATCAAAGTGGTAAAGCAATACATGTGAAATCACACAGATTTGGAGATGTGGAGATGTAAAGATGTGGAGAAGGGGAAAGTCAAACATACCCTCTCTGTCATGATCCCACACATACAGTACACAGAAACAGGGTAAGCAGGACTGAAGTAGTCCCTCAGAGTACTAAATTTTTCCAGCACAATTCACAAATTCAAGTGTCATTCCGTCAATGTGTGGTGGCATTTAGAGACCCACTTTAAAAAAGCTATTACTATTATTATTCTTAATAACAAGTGTTGCAAGTGAATCTGAAGGGTTTACACTAAGCCAATTCACAGTGATTGACCCATGTACAAAACGGGGTAACTTTTACAGTATCAAATCAGGCCAATGCCACAACAATATAGATCTGAAAAAAGGTCTTTTCCAGTGCAGGAGCTCTAACCACTACTCCACCTGCTGCCTTACATTTATGAGGGAATTTAAGCAGTTTGTTTGTATCCAGGTCTCAGTTTACAAATGTAGTTTAACCTAACATTTAAAAGTATACTTCTGCTTACTTAAAGAGTCTGCCCACGTCCACCACACTCATGGACCATTCATGCAGCATGAGACTCTTATTACAAGCACAATAAATTTCCAGTAAGCATAGCTTTTAACACCAAACCTGAAGACTCAACTCAGAGAACCTGTTTTAACGCCTCTGAGATACGCAGCAGCCCAACCAGGTTCTGCATGTAGTGGTCCAAGAACCCGACAAAATGACTCTTTCAGAGAATTGCTCTAGATGTAGCTGATATGAAAACTCTGTATTTACAAATGGTCCTTGATTTACGATGGTCCGACTTACAATTTTTTGACTTTACGATGGTACAATAGCAATACGCATTCAGTAGAAACCTTAATTGGAATTTAGATTTTTTTCCCAGGCAAGTGGTATGCGGTATGATATTCTCTCATGATGCTGGGCGGCAGCAGCGATCCATATCTCTCAGTCTGCGAGTATATACAACCAATACTCTATAGTGTTCTGTGTTACTGGTATTTTTTTGGATACCCCCCTGTATCTATGTTGTGTTTTGTGCATTCATCATGTCTATGAAACGCCCATCCATGTCTCCTGAAAGCTGCATGAAAGCAGCAAGCCTGTTATGACTTTTAAGGTAGGATATGCAAGGCTAGGCTAGGCTAGGCTATGATGTTCAGTAGGTGTTATGGCGTGGGTTGGTGGAAGTAGTCTCGAGACACTACAGTAATAAGTTTGTTTCGTTAAACTCTTTACTGAGTGTTGTTTCCGTCAAAGAGTATTACCATTAGCCGAGCAATAGCACTAAACATTAGCGATTGGCAGTAAACAAAAATGGAAGATGCCACATGTCTGGGTAGGAACTAATTCCATCCACAATTGGTTTCTACGAAAATCAATGCTCAGTCTGAAGATGGGGTGGAGAGAAGCAGCCATAGGCATGACAGTAGGTTAGATGTATTAAATGCATTTTCAGCTTACGATATTTTCAATTTACCATGGATTTATCAGAATCTAACCCCATCGTAAGTCGGGGACCATCTGTACTTTACAAACGGTTTACCATAAAGCTACTAGTAATGATCTGTTTATGTACCAGGGTCATTTTTACTGTCAATTTCGGTGACTTTGTTCAAGAGTACTACAGCAGGAGGTAGGATCTGAACCTGTGATCTTCATATGCAAGGTCAGCAGCTCTAACCACTTATGCCTTCTAAAATTCTAAATCTAAAAAGCCTCTTTTTAAAAAATGTTTACATTATCAGAATGCCATTGATTTATATAATGTACATATGTGGACATATTATTATTATTATTATTATTATTATTATTATTATTATTATTATTGTTGTTGTTGTTGTTGTTGTTGTTGTTGTCATCTTTAAACAAGAGAACCAAAGGACTTCAAATTTTTACATATGGTGTTACTTGGTCACCTAAACCACAAATTCAGATTTCATTCATAACTCATCTGACAGCATCTTCAGCATCTTCACATCCTATTAATGTCACACTAAAGTAATTGCATTGCTTATTCATTTATCTGATGGTTTTCTCAAAAGCAACTTACTTTGTTATGATGGTACATTAAGCTGTCTACAGTGATTTACCCATTTACACAAGTGAGTCATTTATACTCCATCAGTTCAGAGTAAGTATATTGTTCAAGGCTACAGTGGCAGAAGGTGGGATTCAAACTCAGGTCCTTCCAGTGAGAGGCAGATCTGAATATGACACCATCTGCTGTCCCAGGTACTGGCTGTTTGAAAGGAGAGTTAAGAGGTGTCCATCAGCAGAGACGAAAACTGCTTCCTGTTCCTTGGCCAGAGTCCATCCTAGGTTTTTACAACACATGATGAAAAACAAAACCCCTGCAATATTGCCTGAACATCTACATGACATTGTTTAAGCTGCATATCAACTGCTTTTTTCCAAATGGTTACTCCTACTCAGTACAATGTCACCTTGTTATGTATCTTTTTACCAGAGCGACACAGGTCTCAGCTCAATAGTACAACAGCAGAACCCCTTCTGGGGAACATCCCATGGCCCAGCAACAACTGTATACCCTTAGCCACTATAGTGCCTGCATCTGTGCACTTCACTGTGGATTCGCAGGGGGGGGGGGGGAGATAAGAGGCACCACAAAATCTTAGCAAAAGATTGCTGTAGCAGGTGGCGCAGTGGTTAGAGCTGCCACCCTGCACTGTAATCCCACCTCCTACTGCCCTCCCCTTGATCAGCTCATACACCCTGTATCAAACACGGATCAATCACTGTAAGCTGCTTTGGAGAAAAGTGTCAGCTAAATATCTCTGCTAAGAACCCATTTCACTGAACCAAACAAAACTGAGTGTGACTAACTAGTTGACTGAGGCAGTCAGGTGTTAACTATCAAAAAACATGTTACTCATGTTGCTGGTTGTGCTGTCTCAGAATACGTTGGCCAGAAGAAGTGAAATTCATCTGTGTGATCTGAGGAACATCAGCATCAAAATTTTGCTACAAGAAAAACGTTATGAGGAGACTGACCACGTCAGTCAAGTTTGTTAACCTGCCCCAAGCCTAATGGAATCACCACTGTAGTCACACTTACTGTTGGTTAACTCTGCGCACAGAAACAGCAGGATGTAATTTTTACAATTTTTATATTTACATCAGAAAATGTGCTGCTCCTACATTCCTGCGCTTCCCTGTTACCACCATGTGGCTGAGTGACCTCTCACACTGTGCTCTACCTTCAGGTTTATGTAAATGCCAAATGGCACAAACACCTACTGCCGCTGTTTGTGTGGAGCAAGCAAGCGTCTCACAACTCGGGTATTAAATATAACTTTTGATTACAGTAATCTGGCCCTGAGTGGGCTGCAGGCTAAGTAAAACTGTGACAAACCACCAACTAGGGGTTAAATAAAAAACTGTAGTCGTACTCATATTGCTTTGAACTGATGCTAAATAAAAAATATTAAATATTCATACAGCGTTACAGTCCAGGCTTACCTTAACTGTTTACAAACATACTGATATTAAAATTGCATCACAGGACTTGCTTATGTTTAATGTCAATTATTATACTGTCCTTTTTCTAATAGTAAAAACTTGCAGAGTTTTGAAGTGGCCCAGCATTCATTGCTACATTAACTGAATGCTCTATAGTGTTGCAATATACTTTCAAATTTATTGAGTTCTTTGCAGTTGTTTGTGCCTTTTTTTGTACAATTGCAATGACCGGGACACTTTCACTTATTTATACAACGTTCATTTCAGAGTCAATCAACCAGGCATTCTTTTTGCCCTCAATGAACTGCCACTCCTTCCATAAAGGTGCCTGACCTCATTGTTATTTGGAGAGAGGTGCCCAGCCCCTGGGGCTACACTGCGTGTGCTTCATTAATCGATAAACATTTTAAAGCTCTGCATTGTTTCTACTGCTTCCTTAATGAGGAAGTTCCTGTATTAAAGTGTATGTGACGCCATGTGATTCCAAACCACAACATGGTACATAGAAACAGGAGGCACAGTGGTACAATGGGCAGCGCTGGGGCTTCACAGCCCCTCGGCTGTGGGTTCAGATGTGGGTTTAAATCCAGCTCAGTCTGGGTGCAGTGTGTATGGGCTGAGTGGGTTTTATCCAGGTAATCTGATTTCCTACAAAGTCATAGGTTTCAGGAGGACTGGTGGCTGTAAACTGCTGGTGGTGTGTGTGTGTGTGTGTGTGTGTGTGTGTGTGGTTTATTACTCTGCACTGGACTGGTATGAACCCTGCCTCAGTGCTCTGTGACTCTGGGATAACTGCTGGACCACTGTGCCCCAAACTTGGGCAAATGGTTATAGATAGCAGGCAGATGGATGGAATGGATGGATGGATAACTACAGGTTCCCTTTAAGACTCGCTACACACTTCAGAGTGTGTGTTTAGTAACTGTATCTATATAATTATGGGGGGCTTGTTGGCAAGAGCACCAACAGGGGACCACAATCCTTGAGGACCATAGTTCCCTGTTCCCACGCAGCGCAGATGTGGTTACAGATGACATAATGCTGACGCTGGCACATGGGTGGGGAGGCCTGCTGTATCGGTCACAACAAATGGCCCAGTGCAGCCAAAGTTAGCAAAGGCAGCATCACACCTGCAAGAGGCATCAAGGATCTGGTGCTGTGTGTTATTGTGAAGAGCAATTCTCACATACACTGGCAAATGAAAAAGCCATGTTGTCAGGAACTGGACCAAACGCACTTACACTTTGGGAACTGAGCCATGCTTTGTCATTCTGTGTCCAAAGCAGGTACACACACGAACCTGAATGCAAGAATCACCCGAAACCATCACCTGTTGTTTAGTCCCTGAAGTTTCATCACAGTTTAATGTGCACTTACGATCTTCAGTCAGAAACACCTGTTAGATCCCTTAAGACTGACAGGCAGCACACCTGCACAGCAATAAGCCTTTCAGCTAATAATAATAATAATAATAATAATAATAATAATAATAATAATAATAATAACTGTTGTGTTCGTGTGCATTTTATATTCTGCTGATTACCTACAAACTGACTAAACTCAGTCTCGGTTATAATGTTAATATGTTTTCTTCTTCAGATGGTTGCCATGCCCCCCCCCCACACACACACTTAAATGGTTTCCAAGAAGTGTGTGAGTGAGGGATGGAAATTTACATTCAGATGATGCAAATGGAGGCCTGAGTGAGTGTTAACCTGCAGATTCAAACACACTGCACTACACACA
The DNA here is from genome assembly GCA_018136845.1 of Heterotis niloticus. Classification (NCBI taxonomy): domain Eukaryota; kingdom Metazoa; phylum Chordata; class Actinopteri; order Osteoglossiformes; family Osteoglossidae; genus Heterotis; species Heterotis niloticus. Next base: position 15,953,428 of record CM030888.1, on the reverse strand, counting down.
CACACACACACACACACACACACACACACACACACACACACCTTTGAGCAGCGGCAACGCCGTGAGCTCCACCTGCGAGCTCTGGTAGCGGAACTGCGACGAGCTGTGTGACCGCCGCTGCCGGGCTCTGCGCATCGAGCGCCGGGGGAAGCCGTCCACCTTCTCCGCGCTTGGCACCGAGAAGCCCGTGGTCGGGGAGGACGGGCTGGATGGGGGCAGCTTCGTGGTCTCCATGGTCCAGGACGGAGGGGGGTGAACAGTGGACACAGGCGGCGCTCACCGTTAGCGCTTCTCGCTCATACAAACGGGTGTCCTTGGTCTGACGGACGGCGGACAGAGTCCGGACAACAGAGCACCTCTGGGGGGCGTCCTCTACCTTCTACCTTGTAGCTAAAGCGAGAACGCAGGGCCACTGGGTGCGGAGACGTCAACTAGACGTGCGAGGAAAGGCGGCGCAGCCAGTGTCGGCCTGGCTCTCACTTCCATTTATAATAAATCACATTAAGGAAAAATCTGCAAAATCGACTCGTTCATGCAAATCCGATGTCGTGCATGGCCAATTCCATGGTAAAAATATTGATATTCCCTACAAACGCAGCCGTCTTCGGACGACGTCCCGTTTCCTTCCCACCGCCTCGACTACAGCCCCCGCTCGTGGTCCTGCCAGGGCGGGGATGTCGCTTTCCCACCCGCCGACATGTGCTCGTGTTGGGACCCTTTGCGCCCGTCCTCAGCGCTGCCCGGGAGAGGACCGAAGAGGACCGAAGAGGACCGGGGACGCCTGTGCTCCGATCTCCCGCTGCTCCGCTTCTAGCGCTTTCTTCTCGGCATCCCGCCGTGGCACGCGACCGTTTCCGCTTCCCTGCAATGCACCTGCGTGCGCTCGCTCGTGCACTCCGACCCTCCGCGCGCTCCCGTTGTCTCCTCTCCGTCAGCCGCACCCCCTCCCTCCCTCCGGCCCGCCGTCGCCCAGATGTCGTGCTTTGCGCCTTTTCTCGTTTATTCACAAGCGGCGCAAGGAGCCGTTGCCTTATTTCCGTTGATACCCTGTATTTAATGTCTCTCCGCCCATCACAAAAATATCATTTTATTTATTTCTGGCGCATCTGCTGGGATGTCGTCATGCTGACCGCTTGCCCCCCCCCCCGCTTCGTCAAAGCGCCCCGCACACAGAGGCTGTAAATACGGCCGCGTCGGTCCGCAGTTTGCCCGTCAACCTCACTAAACCTCATTTCAAAGAATTCCGGGCCTGCCGCTGCGAGGGAACTGATCGTTTTTCCAGAAAGTTCAGGTATATATATATTTTTTTACATAATTCTCAGACAAGTCCAGGAAACGTGGAAATAAAAGCCGTAACATTAACTTGCATGTGTGCAAGTTTATTGCCCAGACATTTAAAAAAAACCTTTCTACAGAAATGTGGTTTTATTGGTACTGCAAACTCGGCAAGATCTGGACTTGAAGGCTTCATTTTGATCGTGGACATCCTGTGATTCTAATGCAGCAATTACTCCCTTTTGTTTAGTGTGACTACAGCGCCACGGCACTGGGTGGTCATTCGCTTCGTGTCCGCCAGGGGGCGACCTGTCCGCACGGATTGTCCCTAATTAACATTTCATGTGTGAAAAAGTGTAATTTCAGTGTAGTTTCTGTATTGCTAATAAAAGGTAAGAAACTTTCTTTAACAGGTAAAGACAAAAACCATCAGTATAACAAATGGCTTCACAGAGATCTGTGAAAAATCAAGCCCACTGCCATGAAAAAAGTATTTGTTCATTATAATGTGAACGAGTCCAGAGGTTTACTGGTAACTTAGTTTGCACACAAGTCCACTGTGCCCGCGCACACGCACACATACACTCCTATGTGCAAAAACATGGGACAGTGTTACTGCAGAACTACATACACATCCTATATGCATGCATGCATCCATACATAGTATATACATACTACATACAAGCAATTTATTACAACCAGAAACAGAAAGTGTAAAATATGATCTACCAGACAACATAAATTCATATTATACATTTTATTAGTGAAAAACATCTCAATTTATAATAAATCACAAATAACATTTACCTGTAAAACAAACCCATAAATTAACAATACAATTGTTAAAAAAAAAAAATTAAATTTCTCCTGTGACCTCGAGATTTAATTTAATAAACTACGTTCCCTTGATAAATTTCATATCCCTTTCAGTACTTACACTGAAAAAAAAAACATAGAACCAGCAGGTATACATTGTGATATGAATTAAAGGTACTGGTATAATCACAAAAAACAGAAATGCTGATGTGCAAAGTACCCCAGCTGCTGACAATGAAAATTAAGTCAGTCACAAAGTCACACACACACACACACACACACACACACACACACACACACACACACACAGTATTTCAAGGAATCCCACCTCTTTTCAGCTGAGCTGAATGGTTCCAAAACCTACCATGATCCAGCCCATGCAATTCAGATCTCCTACAGCAATGATGGGGGTGTTTCTATGGTTATCCGTCTAGAATGACATGAGTACAACAAAGTCATTTTTGGACATTTTTATGTTTTTCATATGTAAATAAAGATGAATAATGAGTCTTGTTTGCTGCCTTCTGGATTCTAAATGTTGCTGTTAGTTTTCTATTTACCACAAAATACACAGCAGCTTGCTTATGCTCAACAATTTGCAAAGTTTGCAAATAACAGAAAACTCCACTGTGCCACAGCGCAGCAAAGAACGATCATCGGCAATTTAAAGTCAATCAAAATGAATAAAAGTTTTACTTAGGTAATGTGTTGTAAAGAGGTATGAGTGCATAATCCTGACAGCTGAAAAAACACTTCTACAGAAATGTGATCAAAGTCCTGACAAGATTGATTGACATGGTTTTAAAAAGAAAAAAATCACTTGATTTATTTGAACAGCCAAACCCATTCAACCAAAATTTAAAAAAAAAAAAAAAAAAGGGAATTAATATTTGAATCTGCTGAAACATATCAGACAGTTCCTATCACATATTCTACTCACAGACACCAGGGCTGAGCATCACCAAAAGGTCCATGTGGGAAAGAGTGAAGTTCTAGCAGCATAGCATCTGGAACAGCAAAAAAACACCTGAAAAAGAGCACCGGGTGTCAGAGTTAAGGCTGTTTTCCCCCTTTTTTAACACAAAGCAACTTATGAAGCTACATAAGACACATAAAAGATACTGTTTGGTTTCTTATCTAATCGTGTCTCAACATTTGACCCCTTTGTTTCACTTCTAAGTAAGGACTTTCAAAACCAAATTTCAAACAGAAAATATGTGAAAATAAAAGGCAGATAAAAAACATATTGCAAAGCCATCTTCTGGACTGTACTGATGGAAAAGCAAGGTAATGTTTTTCCCCTTCTTTTATCCTGAAAACAATCTTGACATCTCAGTTCTGATGTAATAAGCAAAAGGGACAGCAGTCAGATGCACCATTTTGTTGGTCAAATGATGTTTGTTTGACATGGTCCATTTATCACCTGTAACAGAATAAAAAAAATATGTTTTATTTGAGCTTCTGGACTTAAACTATGGTCAAGGAAAGAGATAACATATTACACACTGCCCGGGGGGGGGGGGGGTGTCCCTCATTAAAGGTAAATTTGTGGCAGAAAATCAAAACTATGAATCTTAATCAGTCTGTCTCAAAGTGTAACTTTTATTAAAATGTAGTGATAAAAAGGTATTGAATTACTTTTTCTCAAATTTACCCTTGCGCCTATGGGAAGAAAGAGCTCAAGTCAAATTACAACCATAGGAGGTAAACAAGGAGATGGGAAAAAGCAATTACTGCCATCCATGAGCGGTGTAGATGTCACCCTCAGATTAGTCCACACATCAGCTACAACTAGTGGGCTTAGGGTATATGTCCAGCTTTGCCATGGAAGAAATGTAATCATTCACACACTAAGGGGGTGTAAGACCTCAAATTATTTGGGTTCACACTGGTTCCTTTAAGGTGAGCAGCTGTCAAACATGAAGGGGTGGCTGTCGTGAACAAACTGAGCTTTTTTGGATGGTGAAAGGTGTGCAGCTATCTAGCTCACAGCATGTTTACAGCTAAGGAATGTGATTTTAGGGCTAGTCCCATGAGACTCAAGACAGCGCAACTCCAGACAGGGTCCAAAAGCTCAAGACTAGGATGTACACATCCAACAATTCCAGAAGCCAACTCTATATTTTCTACGATTTCCCAATAAATCTTAAATTCATCTAATGACACCAACGCACCTGCAAATCCACCAGGTTACTACATGGAAGCGATGAGACAACTCTCAACTTCCAAGCAACACTTGACTTATACATAGCATCCGGCTACTTGCAGAGGTAAAAATCCTCACTACAGTAGTCAAGAATGTAATATTTGTAAGGATCTGACCAAATAAAGACCCCAGAAAGGCCCTATCATTGATTCCTTGAGCAAAGAACATCTTGAGTTATTCAATAAAATATGTACAAACTTGTCGCTTTGGGTAAAAACATTAGCCAAGCAACATTACACATCAAAAGTACTGTGCCTTAGGGCATGAAGTTCACAAAACAAATTTTAAGAGCTAAAATGGATATAATTAAAGGAGTATCAAGGGGAATATCAATGTCTTTCTGGCTATCTAATGCAAGTAATGACAGTTCTGAATTACGTTCTGGAAAAAATATTGACATTCAGTGGCAGTGACATCATAGCTATCTTTGACACAAAATTCAGGCAAAACCTTAGCAAACAGAACATTCAAATAACGTGCATATGAATACACTAGCTAAAAATTCTACATTGAGAACAAAGGGCAAACAAACTACTTGTTAATCAATCCACAAACATGTCACTTGTTATTGTAAGGTACTACCATACCTTAAGGCGGTCATTGGTACCTTTTGTTTTAAAGAATAGACTTACCTGAATAATTTCAACTCACCCACACTCCTGACCACAGGACAGCTGCTCATGTGCAAATTACCATTCCTTATCTCCTCGCCCAGATGTCTTATCTGAACAGGGTAAAAGGGGAGTTTGGGGTATGGGGATTCTTCCACCCGGGAGTTATTTTATGGTATTACTGAAATACGGTGACATCTGACCTTGCATCTCACTGCATAGACTCAACAGATCACAGGTGGGCTAAACTGCTTCTTATGAACGAAGATGTGGTGTGTGAGCTCCGATCTTCACTGGCACACATCAGAAACGACCCAAACAACTGAAGCAGTGGGATTGGCTGCTGAAAGCAGAAACGGATGTGCTCTGAAATTAAGAACGTTTCAATGCCGTGTGTCTGCATGAGGACCGTTGTGTGTAGAGAAATTTTAATCAACTCAGAAGGAAGGAGACCTGGCGGGATCAGATGAGTCAGAGAAATTCGTTGTTTTATTTAGGCGACTAAATGAAAACAGCGACTGATCAGACATCTCTAACTCTAAAAGAACAAAAAAAATTATAAATCAAAACTGAGCAAGTGATACTCGTCAAAGCTCTAACCGTGAGTGACAAATTTGGAAGAGGACAAGCAAAAGGCAAAATAATATTAAAACGAAAAACCGAATAGAACTGTTTTTCCTTAACAGTGCAGAACTCGGAGCAGGCTGGTAGGGTTATCTTTTAAGTACATCAACAATATATAATCAGCAGCCAAAGCTAAAGGCAGGTGTACAGGCAGAGCAAACAGTTAAAACGCTGAGGTATTCCCATCAATATTATGATTTACTGCTACGCCCATGTATTTATTGAAGTACTAGCACTGCTATAGAAACTGAAGGAAAACAGGTTCACACCAAGTTTTTGTACTGTACACAAGCGGGCTAGTCGTCCATCTATAAAACAAAATGAGCTAGCAGAACAAGCAGTGTCAATCATTCGGGGCTAAGGTTTTTTTTGTCGAGATTTGTTTAGCCGTTAGTTTTCGAGTTTTGAGTCAGTTGGTGCTTTATCCTATGACGTGCAGTCGGTTCCGTTTCGGGTGTGGCGACGCAGGCTGTTGCGATGCGTTCGGTCGGCCATTCGGTCGGTCGGTCGTGGCGATGCGTGTGGTCGATCTGCCGGTCGGTCTGCCCTCTGGTATGAACTTTGAGAAATCATCTTTTTTTTTGATGGGGATCTTAAACTGAAAACCTCACCAACTTATATCCACCAAAACCCTTATTCAATTAAGCATGACTTCTCGTCCAACCCCTCCACTCACACAGTGAACCTCAAACCCACCCATATCACCCCACTTAATGAAACATGAGAAAGAGACTTCAAAGACTTCAAAATGTTAAAAATAAGAGAAGCGGTTAAAGGCGAGGGGTCAGCCATTACTTGACACTTACGCAGTTGAGCTTCAAGAAAAAGGCTGAGAAAATAAACTACAATTTTTGACCTATGCCTGTCCCTACACACAAACATATAGCTTCAGCCTTACCGAAAATATTAATTTCAAAACTACCAATTTATTTAGATGCCAAGGAACGTGGCAAAAATAATCCAGCCTGAAAATTACGAAACTATTCATGCCAAGTGGTGTTAATGAAACATGAATTCCAAAACGTACCTGTCACATTTTGACTTCCGGAGCTGAACCTGTGTATGTGCTTTTAACACCAATACTCAGTAGAACAGTTCTTTATAGTTTTGGTCTATTCAATTTTGAAAAATTCAGTAACACCAGTTTAGCATTTAAAGAGAAGGAAAATAACTCCTTTTGATAAATTGAAATTCCCTTGCATATGGCTCACCTGCATGCAAAGAAATAAGACCTAACCTCACATATAAAAAGTCTCTTTTGCCTGCAACAATACATTAAAATATAAAAAAGTAACGTTTCAAATGTTGTAGTTAGCAAAACAAAAATAGTTCAGATGAAATTTAAGTAACTCAACTAGAAATCTAAATGTATACCAATTTAACCTGTCACTTTAAAGTCCAATAGATTTTTTCAGTGTCATTTTAAGATTTAATCACTTAAACCTTTCAAGCTCATAATTTTATCCATTACAAATACGTTCTGCTTCCCTTTCAAGCACCTACATCCAAGACCCCCGCCTCTATGCATAATCTAGACTACCCCGATTTTTTCAATAGCCCCTGCTGAAGCCATTGCTATATTTGTCATCAAAATAATCATCTTTATCAAACCCTGAGCCCAGCGAATAGCGCTGATGGGGGGCCTGGTAATGGCTGGAGGTGGTGGTAGAGGAGGAAGGGGGAGGAGGCGGTGGCACCATGTTTGTGGCCCCGAAGTCACGGCCACCACTGGGCCGAGCATAGTTTCGAGCATAGTTGGTGGAAGACGGAGGAGGTGGAGGAGGTGGGGGCAAGAGTGCACGACGGGCCCCCAGTGGGCTCCTGTCACGGTAATAGCGGTTGGTGAGCGGAGGGGACATGGGACGCTGTGGAGGAGGTGGCATGCGACGATCATAGGCATCCCGCTCAAAGTAGCGTGCAGAAGGGGAGGAGTACGGATCATAGCGAACACCCCTGTCATACGCTTCGCGATCGTAGTAGCCACGGGGTGGGGGAGGGGGAAGGGGAGGGGGTGGAGGGAGTCGGCCACGGGGCGAATAATAATCCCCAGGAGGAGGGCGGGGAGGAAGGTAGTGGGGGTGTGGGTGAGGAGGATAGGGATGGTGTGGAGGCGGTGGAGGGAAGTCATCCCCCCGGCCATCCTTGGGCTGGTTGCTGCGAGACAGGGACACAAAGATTTTCTGGCCCTCCAACTTGGTGTGGTTGAGCTCAGCAATAGCCTCCATGGCCTCATTCTCACGTTGCATGTGAACAAAGGCGTAGTTCTTCACAATGTCGCACTCGACCACCTTGCCATACTGCTGGAAGAGCTCCTTGATCTTGCCTGCTGTGACGCCTTCTGGCACATTGCCCACATAGATCTTGGTGGCGTTGCGCACTTTGGTGGTGGCATACTCCACGGTGATGCGGGACCCATTGAGCTCATGCTTATGCAAAGCTGCCACTGCCTTCTGTGCTGACTCCTCATCCTCCATGTGCACAAAGCCATAATTTTTCAGGATGTCACAGTCAGACACCTCACCGTATTTCTCAAAAAGTTCACGCAGCTCCTGCTCAGTAGTGGAGGAGTTCACATTGCCCACAAAGATCTTCACCATCTTGGGTCTTTCGGTTTGTGAAGTGGATTAAGGCGGTGTGGATGTTCAAGACCACTGTAAGCTTGTCTTCTGAAACTTGTCCTGGTTAATTCTGTCCTACGTATTAAAAGCAGCGGTATCTGTGCTTGTAAATTGTATATATCTCCTACAAGCAAAAGAAAAACAAAGTTATGAATATAAGTTCTGGATTTCAGACAGATTTACAGCAATACACTTCATACTGAACTACATTTAACAGTTTAACATAAAGTGTTTAAGGGAAACTACTCAAATTTTCAGTCAAGAAAAACCATTCTGATACCAGTTCACTGGGCACTGTTCTACAATGCTCACTGCTCTACAGTGAATTAAGATAAAACATTTAGAAATGTAATGCATCAAGTTTTCTTGATCGAAAGCAACCACATTTCCCAAAGCAAAACCACCTGAACCTTTAGATGGATTTGACAATTTCTTTACATTGGAAACTTCTTGCGGGTATGCTTCCCTTTCACATAAATTCGTTGTCTTTGTTGCAAAATTGTTTCTGACAGACCCTTAAGTTGTCAAACAAGAAGTAAAAATGCCCTTATTAGTTAATCATTTTGGTTTTCTTCTTTTGAAGTACTGATAGTAGTACTATGTGATCTATTTAAATGCTTCATTTCAACTTATATTCAAGAATTTAAAGTTGTGGTAAAGCAGTACATTTGCAGAGATCGTACCTATTAAAAATAATTTTAAACCTATAAATGTACTCTTTTTTCCCTCCAGTAGGTTCCAAAAAATCTGGAAAATATGGCAAGACCGACACAACGAAAATGTGCCCGTCCTGTGGGCAAGCAGTCACAATTGGGAAGCCCTGCTTTTTACAAACTGAATATGAAAGAAAAAAAATGCAAATTTTACAAAGAATACATTATTACAGAAAAAGCGGTGTTGCTTATTCCATGTTAACAGAATATAAAATCTTGACTGTACATTTAAACCAATGTGTTCTCCTACACGAACCAGGTGAGCGGTAAACGGTCGCATTCTGGGCGCTACGAGCCCATGAAACCCCGTGGAGCCTCGTCATTCGTCCCCCAGTCCAGTTTATCGTTAGTAAACATTTAAAAAAACCAAGTTTACATTTAGATACGTACATAAAATTGTGACTGTTTGTTTACGAAGCTACGTTTTATGACATCATACGTTATTAAAACTGCGGTTTCAGTTTGCGTCCCGCGCAGGACGACGAGGCCTCACTATTAATGAATGGGGCGCCTTTACCTTAGTGGTTTTAATATGGTTAGCAAAGCAATTGGTGGACCCAGGCGGCTCTCAGGATTTACATTTAAAAAACGATAATAAACAGTTCAAATAAGCGTTAAAACAACATAACACATAATCCAAACATAATGAAAACATTCCAGAACTCACCTTGCACGTACACAACTCGGCCTTCGACTCACAAGCCCCGCCCCCGTGTAAAACCGGAAATGGCACGGCTAAGCTTCCTCACAGGAATGGGAGGAGACAGTGGTTGGTCGTCGTCCGCCATTTAGGCGCTGTTTCCTCAAATCAAATAGTGAAAAACTCACTGTCCACCATTTCGGCGCTACGAATCCTCAATGCCATGAACACACAGCCGCTTCTGCCCGCGTCCGCCATGTTGCCCTCGATGTGTCTCTAACGTCCTGCATGGAATTAGACCCTTCCCGTTCTAGTGTGCTGCGTTTCCTACAATTTAAATAAAATTAGAAGAGACCTGCGCTTTCATTCACCGCGAAGGACTCTTGGAAACAACGGCCGAAGACGTATGAGGTCGTCTGCCATGTTATCCGTAATGGAAAAGCGATAGCTCCCATTTGTGATGAGTTTTGGAATAGTGGCAACGAGAAAGTGCCTCCCATTTCTCAGTATCAAATTTTTGTTCGTCTGTTTATTCAAACTTGCTGTTTTGAGTTGGAATTTATGTGGCTGAAGGCCCAATGCACAACAGTTGAAATGGCGATGCACAGGTGTATCTGAAATGGAGCAGGGCTTTATTCCCCAAAATGCAGGGTTTGTGATCAAGACCCTAACACCCCACTGAAGCTTTACATGGGAACAATTGTTCCAAGTGAATTTTGGCAAAATGGTTTTTAAATGTGTTCAATTGGTCAAGTTATATACTTAATGTATTGTAAACCCATACAATATACCAAGAACCACTCAAGAGCAGAATGTGTGTAGACTTTTATTTATCCAAGTTCAAAGACATTTCTGAAGGCCTTCAAATTAGTTCCTGTTGAGGGGTGGAGGGGGGAAAGAAAAAAAAAAACCCCAAACTGATTCATTATCTCAACTTTGAAAGTCATTTTTGAAAAAGTCTAATGTCATTTTATAGAAAAGATACATGAATTCATTCATCAGAAGTACCAGTCAGTAACTTAGACTGGACTGATATATGCACAACTTCATCACTGCATCCTTTCTGAAGATCTCACATTTGCAATGTCATCCGATTCAACACCTTTGAACACAAAGCAGTGGGGGAAGGGAAGAGGAAAAAAAAAAAGTTAGGATCCAAAGCAATGATCAATTTTTCTTCCAGCTATGTTCTTATTAAATCAATTTTAAAACCAAGTCTACCATATGCAATTCATATAGAAGCAGGCTTACCTGCACATTCAAAGGACCCAGCCATCTTCTCCAAGCATATTCAGGTCATCCAGGTATCACTAAAAAGCAACAGCAAGTAAGTACACTACTCCACACATGACCATAAACTCTTGAGTGAGACTCTGTCCCATCAGACAGTTGGATACTCCAACATGTCATCTCCTTCTTGCCCTGGCAGGACCAGTGGGTTCACCTTTGCAGGTTCTGGTCCTGACACAGGGCGTAAGACATGTGAGGGTTTCATCATGCGGACAGAAAACTATAGCGGGGCAGCCCCCAAGAATAGAATTAAATCTAAAACTTTTTTTTATTACTCACCATTTCACTTGTATGCTTCTTCATGGTGAACTGGATGGATGAGGAGCACCCTAAAATCACAAGATATGTTTCAGGGCAAAAACCATGGACAGTTCTATAGCACAAAGCACTCCAACACAGCATCAGTCAGAATATTAAGTTCTCAGCAGGAATTCAGACGAACGAGATTCCAAACAAAATAATCATCATCTGAGGCAGTGATTTGTCGCAAAGACAGAAAAAGCATTGCACTTACCAAAGCAAGTAGGTTCTCCATGATATTATGGGCAGTAACCTAGGAGGCTATGAAGAAACCCATGTTATTAAACATGTAAAGCAAGAGTAAAATTCAGTTTCAAGGAGTACATGCAGTCACTCATGATGTTCAGATCTTTTCACATTTGTTTCAAAGTGAGCTAGTAAGCTTAATCATTGGGACCACAAATCCATTTACAATTGCCTGAGGACAGAACAAAAGGGCTAAAACCTAAAATTCACTTGTTAAAGGATCCTTACCTTTTAATGGATGCATTCATGGGACATCTGAACTAAGCAAAAGCACTGGGCAGCCTGAAACAAAAAAAGTATAGATTGATTAACATGCCAATTTCCACATCTTAACACAGACCCAAATGCATACATATAGTCAAAACAAAAAGTTTAAAGGCCAACTAATTCAAGTAAAAAATGTTGGCATAGAGCATAATCAAGAGCTGTATATCAGAAGGGTACCATTCAGTCACCTTAAATCAGACTGGGGCGGTACAGTTATTTCATCACTTACAAGCTCTCCAAACACAAAATTTACTTGTTTGATTAATAAGCAATCCTGCACTTAAGGCTATTCTGTGCTTACAGAACCACATAAATAAGGTGGAAGAAATATCTTACAGCAATTCAGTTTAGTGCTGCAATGGTTTAAGCTCTTTTGTTAAATGGTGTCTATAAAATGAAAGTCAAGATTTGTGGCAAAAATATTAATTCTCACCTTGGGCTGCAATTTCATTTTTCTGGACCATGGCTACCTGCTATGAAGAAATGAGGAAGGACAGCATTACAGCCACGTGGGCAGATCATGTATAAAAATTTGCCACAATGAGCTACTTTTAAATGAAGTTTCCCAATCAGAAGAAAATTACAATCACTGTGTCTCAGGACAGGTCTGTGAAAGTTATCATCACTGAGAAACTTCTTGATCACAAGTTAAAACACCCACGTGGTCAAGTATTTAAACTGCTTAATACCTTACTTTAAGCAAAAAATAGCCACGCATATAAGCAGCGTTAAGCACACTCTTTACGGAAAAACAAAAAATAAACTACTTCGATTAAATAACGTTACGATGTCATTAGATAGAAAACTTGAACCTAAACCATCTGAACAAAACTGAAAACTCAGTGAATATTTGGGCGACATTAAATTGCAATACTAAAAATATATGTACAGTAATAACACAAACAGCATCACAACTAATAAAGTATTTTTGAACTGCACAAACTACAAGTAAAAACCTAATCTACGTACCATACTCCGAAGCTGGATCAAAATGAAGGCAAACGACGCTGCGGCTGTTTTAAATGGGTCTTGCGCGCCGGAAACGGAAGTGGCCACGATCCTTAGGAATGGAGTCATGGTCGAACATTATAACAAAGTTTTGCCTGTTAGAGTCGTTTAAACTTCACACATATTTATGCATGTATATCGTGATTTCTGCATGTCTTTTTCGTATTGTTATATTTCTACAGAGAATAATAAAAACGTGATTTTTTTAAAGAAGGCGTAAAGGAGTCATGTGTTTGACTTCATTTCCTGTTACGCGCTCATTTTAGGTTGTGACGTATGGTGCAAGCGAACAGAATTATCATTTTTTGTTTTAATTACATCGCGTACCTGTAAGTTTATTAATAAAACATTGTAATGTGCAGAAGTAAATTGAACTCTGCAATGAAATACTTTAGTCTGCACCATAATGTACAGAAGTACATATTAAACATTTAATCATTTATGTCCTTTTCTAATTTTTCACTGGAATGCAGCAGAAAATATAAAACAAAAGTATAACATCCATCAAATATAACGTTCTATAAAACTATGCATAGTTTTAATATTTTATAAAAATGTAATCACGTAAAAAATGTCAGGGTTTACAATTAAGATATGATGGACCACACAGTTCAAACATTTTGACTATAGTATGTAGTAAAACATTTTGTCTATAGCTTCATTTTTAACAGGGCAATGAATTTAGCATTTGACAATTTTGCTTGTGAATATGGTATTGACCAAAAGTAATACATTAAGGTGCATATATCTCAAATGTTTTTACATTTAAATAAAAATATTTTTATCAGTGAAATTCACTTCAAACGTCAAGCATCCATAAATCAAATGTTGCACATTAGCCCAAAACAACTTACTGTAAACACAATCACACAATATATGCATTTTCTTGCTCTGTCCATAGTGTTGTGGTGTACAGATTTGCAAGTCATACATCATTTTACTGCCATATTACAAAGCAGTGTCTCAGTATAAACTCTTTTGACTCTTGACAGTTCTAGGCAGGTTTCCACCTGTTCCCTTGAGGTGCACTAAGGCACCACAGTCTTGTTTAAATGGAGCAGGGTCATGGCTTATAAGCCAATCTGTCCTGTATCAAAGCAAATATTGCCACCGTGGAAACCCTTAACCCTTTCAACTAAGGCCTTTGTCTAAGGCAGCTTAATAGAGGTTTGTACAGCAACAAGCTGGTTACATCAGTTTATACAGCTGAGTATCTTTATCAGTTCAGGTGAATACTATGACTGAAGGTACTGCAGGAGGACCAACAGACTGCAACACAAGGCCCTATAAACTGGAGTACCTGTTACCTTAATATGTTGGTCATGTTACTGACTGGAACTCAAACACTCAAGTGGTTTCATGTACTTTGGAATTTGTTTATCTTTGTTTCTACAGAATGATACCAATTACAATAAAACTACTCCCCACATAATAAATTTCAGATAATATATCAGTCTCTACAGCATTTTAGCAACATGGGAGAGTAATCTTACAACCCCTTGGCCACTCAAAACAAAACATGCTGATGAAGTGTCAAACAAGCTTCATTTTATTTGTAACATACAAATAAAAACACTAAGAAGGCAGAAATGTTACCCTTCCTTTTTACATGGAACTAAAAAGCACAAGACTGGAATAAACTTTCCTTAAACATGTCACTTCAAAAGGTTAAGTATTTCACATACAAAGGCAGTTCAAATCTGTGACCAAAAACTATATAAGGGAGGTATAAAAAGATGGAGGATGCATCACCATATAGCAAGAACACTGTTTATGACAATAAAAAGGGAGAAATGCAAAGAGCCTTTAAACTAAAGTAATATACACTTACCTATCCCTTAACACCCTCCGATACCCCCCCACACAATGTCTATTCAGCCCCACAAATTGCACTCCTCCAGAATATCTACTTGAAAAGGACATGTTCTACTTTCAGAACCTGAGAGATGATTAAATATTGAGACTAGCAATGAAGGCAAAGGAAGAACACAGAATATTCATATACTTCTCACATAGCTTCACAGCTGTCCTTTCCAATAAGTTTCTTCTCCCAAGTGTGACAAAGTCTAATCTTATTGTAAAACCAGGAAGAGCAGTTAGTTCCTTTTGCTGAAAAAGGGGTTCACTTTGTTTAGTACCAGCTGCAAGTAGTAAAAATGAGTCATCCTGTGTGTTTGCAAAATGCATTATAAAATCTCCAGCAGTTAGTTATTTCAGTCTTACGTACAAGAATATCAACCAAGCTGAAGAACTGAGGCAATGACTCCTTTTGCTCATTTTGAGTATACCCATTTACCTAGCTCTTATGTCCCTAAATGTCCAACAACCTGTACTTTGGGGAAAATAACACTGCTGCTTTGTGACGTGTATAAACACTTGAGTTTAAGTACCAAAGAGGGCAAGGCAATAAAGTTAACATAAATGTCTTGTGTTTCCTGCTTTTTTCTGTGGTGGGATTGTCTACCTCCTTGAAGAAATCAGTACCCCCCCCTCAGTGACAGCAACCCCCACAGTGTCCCCCACTGTGTCCATGTCCTGCTGCCTCCCCAAATTTTGTCCTTCGGCTCAGGATTTCATAGGAGCAGTCATCCCCGCAGCAACCTGACATGCTAGGTGATGTTTCATCTATCTCAAACCTGGGGCAGAAAGAAAAGACCACAACAGATGTGAATTTAACATGCTTTTGTCCTTGAGGGGGAAAAAAAGGTATACAGTATGACCAGTTAATGTCAAATTCAGAGAACAAAGCTCTGCTGGGAGCTACACAATTTGGAATACA
Source organism: Heterotis niloticus (assembly GCA_018136845.1). NCBI lineage: Eukaryota > Metazoa > Chordata > Actinopteri > Osteoglossiformes > Osteoglossidae > Heterotis > Heterotis niloticus. The sequence continues at coordinate 15,938,035 of CM030888.1, read as the reverse complement.
ATGTTTTATGACTGCTTCAGTCGAACACTTGAGAAACTTGCAATATCAATTTACTATAAAGTTAACACAGATTAAAAACATGCACCAGAATTGCAAAATAAATTTAAAGGGGGGAAAAGTTAAATATTTGTAGCACACAAGGACACAAACCTGCCTCCCTCTTGGAATAAAATCCAAAGGCACAACCCCAGTATTTAGTCATCTGACAGACCAGGAGTCATCACACTGCAAACCTCAGACTGATGTTGCTGCTGAAAGCTGCCATTTTGCTTTTTCTTGCAATAGGTTTTAAGTGTTTAATAAAACATTCTTGGAGGCAAATATTATTGGCAGGTTGTAAATCTGTACCATCATTCACCATATATGATGTTAACCTACCCAAAGCTGTATGTATATGCATACATGTCTTAGTGGAGTATTTAAGTGGCATGTACCTGGGTTTCAATTAGAAATCAGCTACATGCCACTTAAATTAGAAAAATGTGTGTCACTAAGAAACATAAGGCTCTTACTACAGGCTCTTACTCTTACTACAGTGGTCTTCTAAGTCGTTTGAGAAATCTAGTACATGAGTGGGCTGTTGAAGGCTAGTGTTTGTCTTGAAGATGGATTAATGTGGACACTTTACTGTTCTCTGCTTTTGTATACCTAATAAACCTTTTAGTGTGAGCAATGTGTTAAGGGTTCACAGACCTAACAAAGAAAGAGCAACAAGATAATGTATATGGTTGGGAGTACCCAGAAAAAGGGAAGGAATGGAAGAAAAGTCAAAGAATAAAACAGGACTCACTGCAAGGCTTCTCTGAAGAATTGGTAAGCACCATGATTGTGTTTAAAAACAGTCAGCATCACCTTCCTCATTTGTGTGCTGGATAGAAAGAGAAACAAGTTAGAACTTATCCAAGTATGCAAAGTGAATAGAGCTTATGTTGCACAGCGCAGCATACATGTTCTATGACATCTGCATTTTATCAAGTATACCAACAACACAAATCTGGTCACATCATCATGACCATGAAAATAGCCCATATAACTACACAGTCAAATTTGAGCACAAATAATTATAGCAAGTTAGCACAGGAAATGATCAGTAACAGAAATGAGTTACTATGTGCCTGCTTTACAGCTTTTCTATCTAGTACTTCTACATCTATAAAGCTCAATCTCAGCTTGCTTTTTTATACACAGCTTTGTTTTTCAAGGTACAGATTAGAAATTCACCACAATGGTACTGTTCACCCTAAGTGAGGTTTCTGAGTAGTTAAGGTCCTTAAATACCAAAAGCACCTCATAGTATCTTCATTTATACTTTCCTCTTTGAAATAAGGCTCAGAAACATGCATAGAGTTGCATCACATACAGTACATGCACCACACTGACATGACAGCTCAAACACAAAAAGTTTTTATATTCCTTAAACTTAAATGTATTGTTAATCTTTCATCTATAGGCTTACTTCTACTTCTACCATGTTTCCTGATTTTTTTGTACAGTGCTGTATTATGTCAGAAGAGCACTCTATCAAAAGAAACTGAAGAATCATTACTGATTAAGTCAATCTGTGCAAAAACTTGTGCTCTAATAGAATCCATCAGCTTTTAGTCAGCTCACCTCAGAGCTGGATGGTGCTAGAATTGTATAGCAATTAGCAGCATATCACCTGTTGGCAATGAGCTGTAGTATTTGGATCAGGAATTTTCCCAGGCCTTTTCTTCTCACTTGTGTTTCCAGCTGCACCTCGTAACTGGAAAAAACACAGGAAACATTATCATTATCATGATCATGCTGTGAGTGGATTTTACTGCTTGACCTGGCAAATACCAGGTTGTAGTTCAGCAGTTCTCCTCTAGGTGTTCCAGAGAGTATGTCATGATCAGGGATAGGTGAACAAAGCCACATGAATAATCATAAACCTGTAAAGTAATTAATCCATAAAATTTTGTAGCAAAACAAGCGGACCGGAACAAAATGAGTGCAGCTGACTTTGTCAGTCACGTTGCTAGAGCATTCTGAGCAGACTATATATGTTCTTACAAAGAAGGGGTTATAAACTTGCCACTTCCACAAGTTTGAGAGAAGACCCCCGTTAAAACACTTCAGTACTGCACTTACCAGTACAAGACTTCTTCACCACACTCCACATCAAATCGGAAGTGGGAAAAGGCTACCGGGGTGGCATCTGCATCACGAGCCAGGAGATACCATGCCCTTTCATCCTTCATTTCCTCCTTCTTCTCCCTTTCCTTCCACCCCCATTCACTCTGCTCATAACTTGGAACCAAAACAGGGCAAAAAGATTCAGCCAAAGGATACAGCAGTTCCAGTAGTCAAATCTGACCGACCCAATTCCCACTCTAATCACAGACAAGGTCCTACTCAATGAGTTATGTGACACAGCAGGTAGCACTGACCCCTCGTAGTTTGTGGGCTGCAAGTTCAAATCTATCTCAATCTGTGTGTTTTTTCTGCTCTTCCCATATTTGTGCAGGCTAGTTACCAGGCTCACTGTAATGTATATAAGGTTGTAAATTGTCTTGGATGAAGGTTCCATTTAAATGACTTATAGCTGCTTTTGCCATTTTTACTCATGTGTTAGGTACTGAAGGTAACAAGGCCCTTTTGTGAAGGTAAAAAGCCCCCCCCCATTGGCTCTTTACTACGCACCATCTCAGTTTATAAGCCTTATCGTATGTCGACTGTGTGTGCTGTCTGCGGTCAGTGTTTTCAACCCCCACCCTGGTTCTTACAGGCTCTGCATGTTGGCTCGTGTTAGCTCATATGCCCAGTCCACAGTACTGGAGCTCAGAGCGAAGACACGCTTGCATTCTATTTGTAGATTCAACCTGGGAAAAAGACAAGGGGAAAATAAAGTATGACAGGTCAAGGCTGCTTCATCCTCTGTTCTAGTGACAACATTTGTGTTTCAAATCGAAAAACTCCAGAGCTATTTGCAGATCTGCACTACTCTTATACAACCCCAAAACTCCAAAGAGAGCTCCTTACCCATTTCTGTCATACTTCTTGAAAACAGGAAATGTCTCCAGTGGATCTTCAAGCTGCAAGAACAACACTGTTTAACCCATTCTTCTGTTAATGTTCAACGTCTGCTGTGTCAAACATGTGGATACTTGGTGTCCATCTATGATGAGTGGCCTCAGACTGACTAAGAGCTTTATCTGGATGCATCAGCCTGGCCGGAAAGGCAAATGACAGCAGACGCCACCATGTGCAGCTGCCGACACGGCGAGTTCACCTTGTTGGCTGCTTCAACCTTGGCACACACAGCGTCCATGGCTGCTCTCTCCTCCAAACGCCTCTGCTTCTTCTCCTTTGCTCGGTTTGACTTCCTCTGAGGGTTTCAAGAGGAAGGGTGGTAAGAACAGACAACTGGATACAGGGACACATTATTCATGAATTACCTGAGTCCTTTGTCCAATGCAACTTATATTAAACAATCCATACTACAATTATTTACCCAATTTTTGCAGCCGAGTAATTTTTACTGTATCAATTCAGGGCATTTTAGTCATTTCAAGTATTTTAAATCAAGGGCATTACAGCAGGAGGTGGGATTTAAACCGGCAAACTTCAGACTGCAAGGTAACACCCCTAACTACTATCCAAGATCATCTGCAATTGCTACACAGTCTGAAGGAATCGTATGCAAAATTAAAGAATGGAAGGAAAAAAAACCCATCCTTCGCAGCTGTCTTCAATCACTGGAAATGCAAAGCACAAATTCCTCAGCTATTACACTGAAGTACTGAGATATTTGAACTAACCATTTTATGTGCTTTTACTACATTTCATCATCAAATCAAACTTTGAAACAGCAGTTAATTTTCCCTGAGGTTAAACAAATTGTTCCAGTTAGCAGGAAAATGTGATTTAGACCATTTAAAACAGATTTAGCTGTGATATACAGCTACATCGGATAACAGACATTCTGCAAAAGAAACACCTTTCCCAGATGTAACCCAAAGTGCAACGCAAGCTGTCAGGATATCCACTTCCAGGCAACGGTACCCACAAAACAGGAGCCTGGGGAAGTAGACACATTCCCTTTTTTTGTTGCTAAAACATCAGGTAAGCAATGTGCAACTGGCACACAGAGACAGGTTGATAATTGATCTTGAAGTGAAATGGCAGCAGCACACGTACAACAAGTAGTTACAGAAGACAGTAGAACAACACAAACATGAATAAATAGTGCAAAGCTGAGAGTGGAAGAATGCGAAATAATCGTCATTGTATCCAAATAAGCAAGAAGTTGTACCCCGAGCTGCACAGAGCGAGGACTCGTGAATTGTTTAAGTACCAAGCGATTCCTGACCGACGAAGACATGCAGGCGGTTAGGAGCCATGAGTTTGGTTTCGGCGCGCGGTGTCACTGACGGCCCGCTGCGAAAATAAAATATGGACTCCGCTGCAACATCGCGCACATAAACTGTAGCCGCTTCTTCCGTGCAAGAAGATTAACGGAAAACGCGGGGGGTGGGGGACGCCCGTCCACCGGGGGCTGCGAGGTTGCGGGGCGCCGGAGCCGCGCGCGACCTCCCCTCCATGTGCACGCGGACGCGGAGCCGCCAACTCCGCGCGCTCCGCGCTCTTTGTTCGGAGTGCCGCACGAAGCCGCGCGCGCCGCCGTTCCTCGCGAGCCGCTCTCGAGCGCACGCACTCACCCCCATGTCGCCGTGCTCGAGCGACCGCCGTCCAGCAGCGAGACTCCGCGCTCACGTGAAATAAAGGCGCCGCGTTCGGGACTCTCACGCGCAGGAACGCGCAGGCATAGAGCATCCGACGGCTAGCCGACACCGACTGAGGCAGCTGGCTGCTGTAATCTCCAGCGGACGACGGCGATAATGCAGTTCTGACGGTCCTCCGACCTAGCGACACGATTAGGGGCCAGAAATTGCTCCTATGTCCCCTTTCGCCTTATACGCGCCGCTCGGAACGGCTCTTTCTTTTTTCTTTCTGTCCCCGTGCAAAATTAATAGGAGAGAAACGCCGTTTCCTCTTTCTCACCGCGGCCTTGGGGAAATTACGTCACGAGCTTTCGGGGTCGAGCCATTTCTGCCATGTGTTCCTGCCCGCGCGGGCAGCTTCGCCAGGATGCGGTAGGATTGTCACTTATAGTAAAACAGAATAACGTTTGTGCCATTTCTTCTTCCCACCATTGTCGGCTTGGGCAAAATGTGGTAGGATTATAAGTAATAACCGTAATAATAATAAACCTGCCATATTGTAACGAGCGCCGGTCTGGGATTTTTAGTCGGACTCTGCCAGCCTCTGCAAAATGCAGTACAAATATCAGTAATAATAACGATAGTAATACTTATTATTATCAATAAACCTGCCATGTCTTTATTTTCGAACTGCCAGTTTCAGCAGGATGCAGTAGGGTTCAATGATAAACAGTTTATACCATTTCTTCCACCCAGCACTGCCATCTTCAGTTGCCAAAGTCATTTCTACCGTTTTTCTCCTGATGCTGAAAGCGTCTGCAGGATATAAGAGTGTCAATTATAGTAAACACACAGTTTCTGCCAACTTTACAACACTTAAGAACTGTCAATGATAAAACAGCGAGAGCAGCATGGTATATAATGTGTAGTATTTATATTACCAAATGCTAAACAATGATGCAAAAATGTGTTTAGTTAGGAATAGCAAATACCCAAGTAAATAGGACACTTAGTCATCCATTCATTTGCCATTTACCATTTATCCTGGTTAAGGTTGCAGCAGTCTGGAGCCTAGCCCAGAATCAGTGGGCCCTTGGCTTTGAAAATGCTAGTGGATGAACACCAGTCCATCACAGGGTGGCCACACACACATGCACTACAGGGAATTCAGAGTAACCAATTAGACTGAAACACATGTCTTTGGACTGTGAGAGGAAGGCCAGCCCAGGGATTGTGTGGCAACAGCACTACTAGCTTAGCCACCATAGATACTGCAATAATTTTTTTTACTAGGTCAGAAGTTACAACATGCTACATATAATTGAAATATGTGTTGAATTGGTGACTAAATTGCATATAGTGTGTTACATTGCTCTTCTGTGTAGATTAGTTAGATTAGGCTGTAGGGAGTTCAGTGCAGTACTGTAAGTCACTTTGAACAAAGATGGCAGCTACATATTTTATAATAGTCATTGTACATCACTTTGGAGAAAAGCATCTGCTAAATGAATAAATATATCTGTATAGTATCTTACAAAAAACTTTGAAACTCAAACAGTTATCTAACATTGTCTGGATTACAAATTATACTTGCAAATATTTTACCAATCAGTATTTTATTGTGGAGTCATATCCTCTAACGCTAAATTGTCAGAACCAAAATATGCTATTTGTTTGCAGGTATTTTAATGAAAAAGAAAAACTTAAATATGCTTCCTACATAAGTATTCAGACAGCTGAAGTCTGGAATCTTCAGGTTTACACAGATGAAAAACTACTGTAAATATAATTACAAATTTGTTCATTATAAATGCTGATTGGAAAATATTTGTAGGTATGACTTGTAACTGAGTCAATGCTGGTAATTTTCAAGGTCTTTGAATACTTTTGCAAAACATTGGATATGAGTTTCATTGATATTTAATACAATTTATTGCACCTCCTCCAGTGTTGATGCTGCTAGGGATGGAGAGGATGATGAGTACAAAAACCTGCTGAAGGTTTTTTGCTGAGTGGTCTAAGCTGAATGGGATGCAGCTTGATACTGCAGACACCAAGGATATGGTGGTGGAACCACTCTATGGTGGTTGTTTCAGTGTTTGGTCAGCCCAGTGCAAACTAGTGAATCAGAGATGGGGGTTGTGAGAATGCATAATTATCTGGACAACAGGCTAGAGTGGACTTGCAACAGAGACCTTCTGCCAAAAAGGACAGTCAGCTTTACTATCTGAGGAAGCATGGGTCCTTAACAGTAGGTGGATTACTAGTGGAGATGTTCTACTAGTCGGCTACAATGGCATCAGTCTTTTACCAGTTGAATGCTGGGGCAGTAGCATCCAAACAGGTGATGCTAGCAGACTCAGCAAGTTAATCAGGAAGGCCAACTCAGTTCTAGGAGTGAGGCTGGACTCCCCTGGTGAAGGTCACACAGCAAAAACTGAACAAACTCTGGTCCACCACAACTTTTCACACCCTTCACATGTAACCTGGGTTTAACACAGGAGCACTTTCAGCAACACTGAGGTCCACTTGTGGTGTTCCAAGGACCATCAGGCTCCATGGATCAGTCCTCAGACTGCCAAGATGCTGACCTCTAGATGACCTTATCACACCATACCTTCCACCACCTCACTTCACTCTGAATTCTCTTGCATATAATTACACTTACCTGTCCATTTACTTATTAACTTATTCATGTACTTATGACTCTTTTTGTCAGTGTGTGACACCTGTCACTATTATCACCTGTTTGAGGTACTGTATACTGCATGCCACTGCAACCAGTTGAATTTCTTTCCAGGATGAATACATTTTTGATTATTCATTCATTCATTAATTAATTCTGTTTGGACATAAGTGCCAAATACCCAATAATTAAGGTGATTACTCATAGATCATTAATAACATTGCAATTAATGAATTGGATTATGTCAACAAGGGCTGTGAATATTTGCATTGTTCCATGTCTATTCATGCTTCTCATTTCATTATTTGATGAAAAAATATTAAAAGTGCATATTTGTTTAGCAGCGAATGGCAGATTTTCTGGCTAAATGGTATGTCGCCTTGGTGTAAAATACTGCACTGCATATGACCAGCAGATGTCCCACTGTGCTCGAGCGGCAAAGTGGAGTAAACAATGCAGAAAACGGTGCTCTGTGATAACCCCTCCATTAAAGAACATTTTAACCAGATATGCATATACATGCATATTTACAAAACTTCCACCTTAAGTAAAACATGACATTAACACTTACGTTATTGACGAATCGATTTGATCAAATAAAAAGCTGTAAGGTTAATCCAGTCTTTGATATTCTTCATCTGTTTTTTCGAAAGGAAAAGGGATTAAACACAAAGGGTGTAGAAAGGTGTGTAGGAACTAAGCACTTTCCACTACAGTAAAAGACCTGAGCACTTCTGTAGCAATAAACTGTTGACAATAAAACCCCTCCATGTTTTGTAGGTATGAAAGCAGCTCTGGAGAAATGGCTCCACTTGTCCTGGTGGTTTCTTTCCTCTCACACGTCACTGTGCTCCATCCCCCTCCCACCTTTAAATGGAAGTCCCTCTTGCTCCCTGCAGACTCTGTTTGAGGTGCAGATGGTCCCTCATGAAGAACCTTTGTCTGCAGGGAGCTGGCATTTTGATAGGGGGTCAGGGAGTGGACTGGGAAGTGATGAAGCGATACTCTGAGACAATGGCCCACCCCTCTCACTGTGCAGCCTGTCCATACATATGTATGGCTACCCCAGGGGGTCCTGCAGCCCTGGCCCCTCACTGAGGCCATGGCTGTGCCTGGATGCAGGCGTGGGACACCCACGGCACACAGGGCCTGGCATTCTTCAGCACAAGGCTAAGGAATGATGGCAGCTCACACAGTGAACACACAGCACACAGTGGACTGCCAAGGCCACAAGAAAATAAAGAACGGGATGGGCATCATAGATCACAACCAAGTTTTAACCTTTAAGTCTGTCCTTCCCTGACAAGAAACAGTACAAGTTCAGCACAATTTAAACTGTGCTAACAATCCAGTAAATTCATACCTGCTCAGTTAAGGATTCTTAAAGAGCAGCTTTGTGATTTTTTTTCCTCCCAGAATACCCAGAACTTCATAGGACTGCAACAGTGTCGCGCAATGTTTTTTGGCTGTGCGCACGGCATCTGTACTGAATGAAGATTAAGTTTTGCTTTGTATTAAATCTTCTTGCTTGAGCACATTCGTGTGGTCTAGTGCTTTTGTAACAGAAACGTTTTTTTGTTGTTAATATCGAAAAATGAGGCCGTTTCTTCTGCACACGACAACAACAACAACAATAATAATAATAATAATAATAAATGTTGCGATGCGGTGCAGGCTAGGTCCTCGGCGCGCACGGGGTCCCTGCGGGGCTCCGATGGGGCAGCAAGGGCAGGACCCGCAGCCGAGGCTCCACACCGGAAACGACCCCCTACCAGCGCGGTGGCCCAGTAGCGCGAGGCCACGGGAGGTGAGCGCCAATAGGGGGGGGCCGCCTGCGATCTCCCAACTTCTTCAGGCGGAGCCCACCTCGAGCCGCGCGTACGCACACGCACAGAACTGCGGGGCTGGACGGTGTCGGTGCTGCCTGCTCGCGGGGGTTTTTCTTCCAAGCCACGCGACGTTGTAGCGCGGGTCCTTGGACGTGGAGCGTGCGTGTCGGGAGCCCACGGCGCGTGAGTTGGCGCCCACGGGGAGTCACGCTCACAACAAAGGAGCATGCGGGGCTGGCGGCGACTGCTCGGCTTCGGGCTCTGAGATGCGGCAGAACTTTGAGCGCAAACACCAAGCAATTCAAAGTTAAATACTGATCAGACGAGGCTAAGACCCGAGGAGCAAGGGAGAGAAAGGTGAATTTCGAGAAAAATTTTCTGATAAAGCCTCCGAAGCACGTTTTGGACTGCTGTTGCTGTTATTTGCGAATATTATTATGCTGTCGGGGAAAACAATGGGGTGAAGGAAAGTGGAGCGAATGTGAAAGAAGTGCAGAGGAGAGGGCGAAGTGGACGCACTTGTTTTGAGCCGCCTTGTATCGACACGGTCTGCGAGCCACAGCCGGACAAGTGATGCGACCCGGAGCCCAGCGGGCCGGACCGGGTTAAATCCTGGGAGCAGGGAGCTCACTGATCGGGCGTTCATTGGGACGAGCGTGTACCGCCATAAAATAACTCGCAATCTCTTTCTAAAGTCAGCAACTCTTCCTTTAGGTTCTTATGTTCAAGGAAAGGGCGTTGAACGCGAACAAGTAGCGCTTTAATGCCCGATTTATGACAGCGGTGTGAAACACTGTTCCGTGTTAAGACTGTTTGGGAGGAAAAGCCTCGTTCGTTGCAGCCATTCGAAACGGCTCCAATGAAAGGATCGCCGCACTTTGAAATGCTTCCAAATGCAGTGCTCGGAAAATACATAAATGCACCAAGGAGGCAGTTTAATTGTAAAGGCTGCTGAGGGGAAGACCTCCGCCGGCGGGATTCGACACTATGCCCGCCCGTTACTTTCAACCCCGCGGAGGGCAAACAAAGGCGCACGTTTAACTCCGGTCTAATGGAAGTGAAGATTGGTCGCGTGGCTACACAACTCATTCGTGGGTGCAAATAATTACATTTATGTTACATTTAGTTTATTTACAGAGTAAAACCGTCGGTGAACGTTAGCTGCGCTGCGGTTAGCATCGTTAGCATGGTTTCCCCAATATTGTGTAGTTCTTACTCGAGCTGCTCAGTTTACTGACTCTCTTTTCCCCCCACAAACGTAACATTTAATTATACGTTTTTGACATATTTAATGCGTTTATTTTGGTCAAACTTTTAAAATGAATAAATTCGTAACACCAAGACATTTGCTTTTTATAGGAGGAGTTGTGGGGTTATTATTTGGTTCCCTTATTTGATAAGTGCCCCCCAGCGTTGAAAGGGCCTCTTCTGTTAAGGATCGATACAGCTGATCCACGGGTGCGATGGCGATGTTTTATAACAGGATGTTGCAGTATGGTGAACATGACTGAGGAGATGGATGGGCTGGAAGGACTCTTGATGTTGGCCCTCACCATGGGCAGTTGTGAGGAGGCCTAGCCAGGGTTATGTTGGGTCTAGCCCGTGTTACCAAGTGTTGTGTTTTATTGCCTGGGTGCCATGTTACTGCCTATTTTATGATGGCGGATGAAGCTAATGCCCTGGCACAACACTGCTTTTCATCCTTCCAGAGCACCATGCCATCACCCATGGAGCAGCCCAAATCCAGTGTGTTGTCCAGGAGCAGGACCAAAACCACCGGCAGCAATGGCAGCTGCCATCAGTCTGAGGAGGAGAGCAGTGATGAGGAACGCACAAATGGTGGTGCGCATACAAATACTGTACAAGCTTGCAACACTGCAACGTCATCATTACCTCTGAAGACCTAGACAGATAGATATTCTCTGACTTAAGAACTTATTTACTACCAGTGTCTAGTGGAGTGTTTGTAAGTACTGTAATAACATTGGCTCTCTCTCCAGACAGCATGATACGAGTTGGGGGAGACTACCAGGCTCAGATTCCGGAGTACAGATCTGGTATGAAAGTAGGAAGCATGGGTTCTCTGACACAGGAGGGTGAAGGAACTTTAAATCATGCGGGGGGTGGTACAGTACAAGAAAAGCTTATTAATCTGTATTTATAGCTACTGTGTTGAGTCAGCAGTTTGCATTGTGACTTTGTTGTCTGACCCCAGAATGTGCAGTGGACTTTGTATGTATAAGATTATACTATATTTGTGTGCTTGCATAGTTTTAGCACCATGTGTAATTCTTGCCCTTTGTTTCTGTGCTTGTAGACAGTCCTTCTCGCTACACTGAGATGGATCAGAGGAGCATGCTTGTGTGGTCCCCTAACCACACGATTTCTGAAGCCCAATGTAAGAACTACAGTTGCATTATTTGGTTTTAACAGAGCTCACACACTCTGTTTTAACACCTTGTTTTCTTTGCTCTAGTGGATGAATACATCCTCATGGCTAAAGAGAAGCATGGCTATAACATGGAACAAGTATGTATAACCCGGAATAAAAATCTGTGCAAACAAAATTATTATTATAAAAATCATTAAGATAAACACATTTGACGAAATCACTTGGACCCCACATTTTTTATTCTCCTTCAGGCTTTAGGCATGCTGCTTTGGCACAAACATGATGTGGAGAAGGCCCTGGCTGACCTGGCCAATTTCACACCCTCGCCAGAGGAGTGGACAGTGGAAGACAAGGTTCTTTTTGAACAGGCTTTCAGCTTCCATGGGAAGAGCTTCCACCGCATTCAGCAGATGGTGAGGACAAGGGAAACGGCTTTAATGTGACTAGTTTACCTCACATAGATAATATTCTAACATTCTTTTGACATTTCCATGTCCTGATTCTCTGCCCCTCACAAGACAAGGCAACTGTCTTGACCTTGTTTTTTCCCCATCAGCTGTGGTTTTCCTGTCCTCTCCATTCAACTTCATACCTCTAATCTATTCTTCATCTCCATCCCCTCTCCTACATCATCTACCTGTCCAGCATCCTCCATGGTGTCCCATGGTAGCTTAAAATCCTGCAAGTTTCTCCTCCCACTTTATTGAAGCTGTAACAGAATTCTGCACATACCTCACAACATAGTACAAGGTGTATTGCACTTCTGTTTACTCTGAGATGTATGCTGTTATGGGGAGAAGCAACTGCTATTTGAATATGTATGTAACTGCTAAAAGAATGTAAGTGTAGTCTGTTTAGTGCTTTAATACATTCAAGTCTTAAGATTTACTGTACAAAAATTTTGTGACAAGTTATATGATGTTCTCCTGTGTTCCTCAGCTTCCTGATAAACAAATCTCCAGCCTGGTGAAGTATTACTACTCCTGGAAGAAAACTAGAAGCCGCACCAGTGTCATGGATCGACAAGCTCGTCGCCTGATGAGCAAGAGGGAGAAGGATGAAAGGTGAGAAACTTTATATTTCAACTAATTGTATTATTTTGCCATGGAGTGTTTAAAGGAGATCAAATTGGATATCTTTCAGAAGAAAAGTTAGAGCTCTTGATTTTTCATAGTCTGTGTCAAAGGTAAGTATGTGGACATGGGCATAACAGTGCAATAGAGGATTTTTTTTCCTATCCTTTGCAGCAACGACGAGGTAGAAGAGGGAGATGGAGGGAGTGACAGTGACACTGAGGTGGATTCAAAGAAAGAGGTGAACAAATCAAACAGTTTGTTTTGAGAAGTCAATTCTGGAGTTGTAGTTTCAAGACTCTTGACCAACATGACATGTTCCACAGCATCATGTTTATTAGCAAAATTATGTAAGAAACACTTTGCGTGAACAAACTTGATTTTTATCCCATCTATAATAACGGCATGTACAAAATAGTACATTGCCTTATCTTTATTGAACATATTGCTTAAATGTTCAAGGTAATGGATGCAAAAAGTATGTGAATCTCAAGGACAAGTTATCCAGGGTTTCCAATCTATGGGTTTCTAATCTATAAGATGACAGTCAGGTATGGGTTACAATGTCTTGCTCTATTAAACAATCATATCATTTTGGATACTTGCTCTTCACAACCAGATCTGGAGAAGAGCAACTTGGTCCTTTGAAAGTTTTTTTTTTTAATAAGAGGGATTTCTTTTAAAGGGTACTGAAGGAAGTGGTACTCAAGGAAGCTCATAAAACTGGAAAGGAATAAAAAAGCATTTCTGAAAACCCTAAGGAAAATCCTGACCAGGTGTGGTGTCTGAATACCACAAATAAAACCACTGCAATCAAGAAGTGTTACTGTCCATCTAAAGTTTGCTACAAACCACCAAGATGTTCCACAACATCCATGGAAAGAACTTTTGAGGATAGCTGAGACATGTTGAACTTTTTGGTAAAAATTCAACTGTTGTGCTTGAATGAAATAAAATGCTGCATATTAAGACCAAACCATCATGCCAGGTGTGAAATGTGGTGGAGGGGGTATCATGGTGTGGGGCTGCTTCAAAGCCCAGTTGTTTGCCCTGTGTGGGAACAATAGAGACTCGGGGCATCTGTCTCTGAGCCGAAGCTCAAAAAAGCTAGATGAAGCAGCATTACAATGATCATAAGAGAAAATCAGTAACAGCATGGCTAAGCTGAAGAAACTGCATTTTAGGATGGCCAAGTCAGAGTCTTAACCTCAGTAATACACTGAGACATTATCTGAAGCCATGCAAGACATTCTGTAATAAGGAATAGGGCAACATACATCCAAAGTGCTGTGTTGATCTGACAAGCAGTTGTAGGTGTTTTGCTGGATAGCTGATACCAAGTGGGGTTCCACCCATTACTAAATTTAAGGTATAAAATATTTTGTTCATTCTTGAACTTAAATATTTAAGCAATATGTTAATTAATTGACAGTTTAGTGTGTACTGTCACTTTTATCATTATGACCTCTATGATCAGACCACGTTTTAGATACAGAAATTTAGAACATTTATGAAGGGTTTCCAGGTTAATTCTAATGCCTGTATTTGCACATACAGTATGTATACCATAATATGTTGCAAATTAAATGTGCACATCAGTCTCACAGTATTAATTGTGTGGAACGGGAAATATTTAAAAAGTTTGGCTACAACAATAAGGAGAGGTGCAGCCCTGCAATTTTCAAGCCATGTTTTAATTGGTGCTTGATGTACACCTTAAAGCATTACTATCCAAATAATAACAAAGTACAAGTTATATTTGTGGTAGTGTAAAAACCAGATCCTATGGCCTTTGAGGACTGTGGCTGTGAACTTTTATTTGTTGACTAATTTGTATATTACACTCTATTTGCCATGTTTCTCAGACTCAAAAACAAAATGCGAGTAGTAAAGGAGAAACGGACAAGGCTGCTTCTGGCAGGCCTGGCCCAATCCGCAAGGAGAACCAGAACTCGCAGTATCGACATCACCCACTTAGATCTCGCCGGCGCCCCCCCAAGGGCATGCATCTTGACCAAAAGGACATCACATCTCTCGCTGCCACTCCAGATGTAGGAGGCTCCACACTGAAGAACCTTGACATACATCTGGTGTCACTGAAGAGACAGGTGCACAGCTCCATCCTTCGCATTATTACATATCACCAAATTACTTCATCTGCTGCTGCTTTGTGTCTTAAGCCTGTTTACTAGCCCCTGCTTTTTGACTCTGAAATGATATGAGGTGCATTTGCGAACTGTTTCTGGTCCTTACTCTACAGCTTCTCTTTTTGCACCATAGGTTCAATGCATCAAGCAGACTAACAGTGCTCTAAAGCATGGCTTGGATGGAGGAATTGATGCCATCCGTCCCACTGAGGTACAGGTCACCTGCATTCAACTGTATAAGCTAAATTGGTATCCACTAGATGGATCCGGACTAGTTTCTAAGTTTTTTTTTTTTTTTTTAGTGTCCAGCCTCTCACTTATACACTAGATGCTCATGTGTATTCAACCACCCACTGTCTTATCTCTGCAGTCTGTCTCCAAGAACAGTGCCCGTTGGACCACTGAGGAACAGCTCCTGGCTGTGCAGGGTATGGTCTCGCTGAACTTTTTCATTAACTACAGTAGCACCCATTCATCACATTAGAGGGTTAATTTGGTCTTCTTGTTGGCAAATTCCTTTTTGCTGCAGTCAAATTATTTAGTATGCAAAAAATAAATCTGTCCTGGATGGAAAAAATGTCACCTAAAATGACAATTTTATAATAAAAGGGTTTTTTTTCCTGCATACCAATCACACAGTGTTATTTATAGCTTGTATTTTAGCATCACACTCCTATTCAGTCATTTATTATCAGTAACCTTGAGGCAAGAGTACAACCTGGACTGAGAGTTTGTAATAAATTGGCAAAAAGAAAATGATGATCTTAAAATAAAGATCAGAGGATTTCTGCTTACATTTGTTGCTCTGCAAAGCATATGGATGCTAGACTATCAGAGGCACTGTGCAGTATTAGTATCGGATATAAGTAGCTTAATGTTTTGGGTCACTTCAGAGAAAAGAATCAGCTCAACAATGCTGATTTGTTATTTTTGTTATTTGCATTAACCAAGGATTGTGACTGGTTGAGACTGTCCATGTGAGCAGATGCAGGAAGTATGTGTAGTGGTTTTGGGAAAACAAAGTTTCTGCATGTTTTGCACAGTGAAAGGTGTAGTACGCTGTGGAAAAAATACCCGTTGTGGAAGTAAAACAACCGCACAACCAGGCAAAAATGCTACTGTACTGAACAATAAGCAGGTCACTAGCTATTGTAGTGATTTTTCATTTTACAGCACACCACTACATGATGGTCTGAATGTCTTAAACTGTCTTCTTTCCCCACAATATTAGCCATCCGACGCTACGGGAAAGATCTGAATGCCATTGCCGAGGTGATTGGAAATAAAACGATCTCCCAGGTCAGTTCGTTCTTCATCAGCTACCGGCGTCGATTCAACCTGGAGGAAGTTTTACGTGAGTGGGAGGCGGAGCAAGAAATACCACAAGGCCATGTTAGGAGTCTGGAGGATCCCAAACGCCCAACTCTCCTGGCTGGCGGACTGTCCGGGTCCAACAGTAGTGCGGAGGAGGATGAGGTGAGCAGAAGACAGAGGAGGAACTGTTTTCTGTCAAGTGAGGAACAGAGATTACAAAAAAGTGATTAGAAGAACTAGACCTACTTCATTATTCTTAAATACTTGGTACCGGTTTCAGTAGGTAGCATGGGGAAAAGGAAAAACAATTAAAACAAGACAAAAACAAAAACGATTAAAACAAAACAAAAATAAAAACGATTTTGAGCCAAGTTAAAGTTAATATCTTTTTACCTGTCCTTCACACTACCAGGTTAATTCTTTCAATGGAATCACTGTTATACAAATTCTTGTTGTGGAGACATTGAATTTTTATGGGGGGAAAATGACTTTTAGGGTTATATACATTTCAACTTTTTAAACTTTCTCTACTAAATCACAGGCTCACTGCCAATGTCTTCTACACTTTAATATATGGGGATACTATGTTATTAGAGGCACTATGTAACAAATGTCATTGTTTTCATGGTAATTTCAAGATTCATGTGGTAATCTTTGCCAGAAAATAGCTAATTACCACCAAGTACATCTGTTCTTTATTATCTGAACCTAATCTTAACAACACGTCTGATTGCAGATTTTTAGTGAAAGCCTATATTTTATTATTTTGAAATGGAAAAATGGTTCCAGTACCTCCTAAGTCCCCCAACCAATATCTTGAAATATGATCAGAACATTGTTAAAGATATCTTCACAAGTTTTTCTACATTTCTGTTCCTCTTTGAAGATAATGCACAATATGCTTAATATGAGTAGGAGACATTCTCTTGTGAGAACAGCTGACATGCAACTGCAGCACACTTTTTTTTTTTTTTTCTGGCTGTTTTTGACTGATCTGTAATCCAAGGGGAGTTTTACACTGAAAATTTTAGGGCCAGAGTTACTGCTCCAGGGTTCCCGCTTAAGTTTTCCCAAGAGTGAATAATGAAGCAAACCAGGGATCCACTAAGCACTTTACATTTATTGTGAACAATTGTATTACTGTACTTTGTTGAATGCATGTAAATGTTTTGGAAAACCCATATCTTCTACCAGTAATTGCTCTGCTGCCTTCCATTTATTCAACTGTTACACCCACAAGATGGTTGACACTTCTGGAATTAATTCACTTCTGATACTGTCCCTCTCAAAGAAATACTTACACGTTACTAACACTACCTCCACTCACAGGCAACTTAAACATTTTTATTGATATACACTTTGAAATTCTGGTAAAGCAGGTTTTCAATTCAGATAGTGAATTTTGGGTAAAAAGTAAAATGACTGTAGTTGACAAAATCCTGTCAAACTGAGTAGTAAACCTTACTAACTTTTAAGAAAAAAAATACGGTATGTTTTCATAAACCACTGTAAAGGTTTTTTGTTATATGGGAACCTATTATATAAGGGATGAAAGTATTGTTTTGTGGGAGATAAAGACATACTGAAGGGAAACAAAACCATTTAGAAGAGGAATTTGGGTAGATGAGGGTGATCAGAGGGCAATGCTGTATTGCTGGATTCACAGTAAACTGGCCTTCTTTTCCTGCTACAGGTCCAGATCACAGCAGAATACCCTTCTACCCAGAATGAGAGCCCTGATTCTGTCATGGGAACCTCAGGAGACGATGGCATCACAAACCAAAGTATTCCCTCCCTGTCTCAGCCACCTCCTTTGCTGCGCCCTGCCCCTCCATCTGCACCCCCTAGTTTACTCCGGCAACCCCCACCCCTACAGACCCGTCCTCATCAACCCCGCACCCCTCACAACCATCCACCCCCACCCCTGATACGCCCAGCTATGGCTTCCACACGCCAGCAGGTGGGGCTCCGGAACTCCATGGGATCCAGTTCCAAGTCTTTACCATTGTTTTCTTCGCTGGGGCAGATGCCACCCTCACTAGTAGGACGTAAAATGGAATCATAACACTTAACCTAGGATCGGGGAAAATAGGTTGGGACATATGCATACAAGTCAGGGAAAACAGTCTTTAATTATCCACAAATTTTAGGATTAATGGGAGCAGCATGTTTCCCAACTTGGCCTGAAAGTATGGAGAAGATCTTATTCTCCTAGATCTACGGTATCACCTTCTTGCTTTCCTCTGTTCTAATACTCTATCGTCTTTTACTCTGCACCAAGCCAAACAACCAGCTAATTTTCCCCTCTAACCTTGGCTTTCCCTTCCCTTTCTTCACCTATAGCCTCCTGAGTCACTCAATTGTGACATTAAGATTAACCAAATTGTATGAAATCCAAAGGTTAAAGACAAATTCCACCATCAAAGCAAATGCTGGTCTTCCAGCCCTTATCTATCCTGACCTAAATCCAAGTGCACTGAAATATAGTGTTTAGCAAAACAGCAGTAGCAGTGATCTCATGGCGCACCACAGGACTGTCAAACCCACCTCTCACCACGAGTAGAAAAGCACAGACTGATCTCCCAGGAAATACCCCATAATGAAAAGAGAAAAGCAAGTGATATCAGTCAAAGAGCCATGTAGGATTAGCAAGTGCCAGAAACTAGCAGTTCTTAGATGCCTTTAGGTAATGAATTTGTTTTGTGGACAGTAGGTATGAACAATAGCTGAATCTCAGTGAAAAATAGTTAGCAAACATGAAATGCACACACAAAGTGGCAATAAAAATGTAGGAAGAACTCCCCTTTGCTGTGAAAAAGATTTTTTTTTAAGTTGAAAGAACTGGACTTAAATTTGTCATTTTGTTATTTCTTATGTTGACTAATTTAAATAAAATACTGCCTTGTTAAGGTTTGTTTGTCAGTTCTTGTACTATTCAGCATGTGCACATACTGAGTATCCCCTTGGAGTTTGGTTATGCAGTAAGAGTTGGGACAGGGAGACAGAGCCAGTTGTTGAAAATTTAATGAAGGTCACCCAGCTATAAAAATCATGATATGTGACTACTTGTTGACATCAAAATACAGCCACTATGGCTTTGTCATTTTTATTTTTTTAAATAGTTACATCTTTTATGCAATAGATGCCCTTGGTCCAAAATTCCTCCACATTCCTTTACTCAACTCTGACAAATATACCATACTCCTACAGTTGAATACAGGTAATTTTTTAAAATGTAACTTTTACTGATTTCTCAAATTATGAGTAAGAATTAGAGTGAAGACTTGTTTAATACTAGCATCACAAAGCAGCAGTGTCACTCAAAGACAGGAAGTGTGTCAGTGACATTTCTGTGGTTTGTGATGTTTAATCTCACTGCTTTGTTCAGCTGCAGAGGTAATGCAGTTCACATATTCCACTTGCATCCATGCAAGGTACTGTCAGTGTCAATGCTTAAGTTCAACATGTGTGACCCTCAGTGTCATTTCTCACATTAGAGAAATAATGTGATACCTCATAACTGGAAATGATCCTTCAATGACCTTCACTAGCACCATCCTAAAAACCTGAAATATACACAACAATAATAACCTAAGCAAAGACAACCCATGTTCTGTTAATGGTTTTTGAAGAACCTGAAACTGAACCAGTGGTGGGCTGTACACATGCTCTGTGTATATGACCTTTCAGAATGCATGTTGGGTCTGGAGTGCTCTCTACTGACATCTT
This sequence comes from Heterotis niloticus, assembly GCA_018136845.1. Lineage (NCBI taxonomy): Eukaryota > Metazoa > Chordata > Actinopteri > Osteoglossiformes > Osteoglossidae > Heterotis > Heterotis niloticus. The sequence goes on along the minus strand of CM030888.1, from coordinate 15,918,180 downwards.
GCATGTTATCAAACCCATCCATCCATCCATCCACCTTTGTTAAGTACTTATCCTAAACTGAGCCATGGCAATCCGGAGCTTATCCTGAAAGCTTGGCTATGAAACTGCCTCTGAATGGGATGCCAGTCCAACTCAGGTTGGCCACATTCGCTCGCTCTCACACACACACACACACACACACACACACACACTAGACTACGCTAAACTGTCTTTAACTTCCTTCTACAGAATATGTAGAACGTATGTATAGAATAGGTTCATTATGCTATTTGGCATATGACTACAGGAATCATGAAGTAGCTTCTAATCCAACATGGCCTTCACTAAAAATGTTTCCTCATAGCAAATTTTTTTCTACTCACTGTGAAGCGGGAACCATGTGTGTATGCCAACACAGAGCAATAGGTTCTATGTAAAGAATTTCTTAGCATAAAAGAGAAAGCCACTGAGTGGAATAATAGACATTTTCAATGCAAACCCCAGAACATTCACCGTGCTCAAAAGGACACAGTCTGCATAAAACACAACATTAATGGAGTAAGACAGTCACAGTTGTCTGCTTTTATAGTAATCTATATGAAAGTTCATTCAAAGACATAGACATAGTACCTTCCAAAGAAGCCAGCCCTGGTCTCCTGCTCTCCTTCAGATTCCCGGCTCAGAAAGAACGACTGCAAGCAGTGACGGCGGTTAACTCGTCATCTTCAGCAAATACGTCCTGAAATAGACTGGGAGGTGTTTCTCTCCTCACGAAGCCTCAAGCATGTCAGACCCATCCACAAACCTGCATACAGAGAAATGTGTTGTGACTGCACACAAGTGGACTATTCCCATCGCACTGACACTATATTCATCCAGTGCAGTTACAACACTAATGTAAGCATTTAAGTGTAACAAACTTGAATTCAGTTGCTGATTCTCTCCAGTAAATGCTCGTCTATTATAAGGCAGTTATGTTTAGCCAGAAAACTGGTTAAACGCAGTGAGTTCTTGGCGTCGACTTATTGAGGCACTGCGACGCTCAGCTTAAACCCCAATAAAAGTCCACTACTGCTGATGCTGATATTCAACAGTTCATCGCTCTCCTTCACTGCCCGATGCTCCTGAAAGCCCCCAAGCAAAGCAACATTCTCTGCTGTGCTTTCCATGCAGCTTTTGTTTCTAAAACAGATTTTGTTTCCTTCGTCCGAATGTTAGTAAGGTTGTTGGCCTGGTGCGACGGGCTGCCGCTTACATGTGTTGCAAACGAGAAGCGCCGCGGCGATTGGGCCAAATTTTGGCCACTGACCAATGAGATTTCAAAATGTTTGGTTAGTGACCAATTATTTCGTCTCCTGCATCTACGAGGCGCTGGAAACGCAAGAAAGGCGGGGCCAAATGTTGGTTTCTGACCAATGAAAGTGTGGCTTACATCCACAGCGTGAAGTTTAAAAAAATGCTAGCGTTGTAACGTGAAAGTGGAAAAATCGCAGAAGCGAGAGATGAAATAACTATAAAAATAAAAAAAAACGGTTAAATTATCATAGTAAAACCACGGTCAGCCATGTAATAAAACGACATGCGATAACAGAAGGAAAAAAGTAAAAAAAAAAAAAAAATGCGAGAACCAAAAATAAATTAGGCATATTTTCCAATTTAGTTGTTTTATTTGTTGAACGATTAATGCATCACTTTTTCGCTTTTTATTTAAATGGAAACGTACAACTTAGTTTTGTGCACTAAGCGGCATACCTTTGCCTATTTATCTATGAAGCACTGTATTTTGCTACAGCAATTCAATGTAAGCGCTACAGCAGGTGGTGGGACCCAAACCAGGAAACGTTGAGGCTGCAAATCAACGTTTGCAACAGGAAACGAATAAAAGCATGAAATTATAAGCATAAACTTGTAAGCACAAGCAGACAGCACTTCCAAACGTTCTAAAGCGCCTTGGCAACGCCGCGGTGGCGCGAGCCGGATCGTCGGATGAACGTGCGTAGTTCAAGTCCCGACTGTACCGGTTCTGCCGCCGCTGCTCTCCTTGGCTTTACACTTGAAGATCCACGTTGAATTTCTCCAGTAAAACGCAAAAGTGGGACGCAGTGAGGTTTGTTACCACTTTGAAAAGAAAAAAAAAAAGTTGACAGTTTAATAAGTCGTGCAGGTTTAACACACGGAGCAGCGCGACCGTTGGCTGCAAATATGCTTGTGTCTTACGCACGAATTCACCGCAAAGATAGTTTAGCGTTCGCTGTTTTATTAAGGTTTCGTTTACACTTTTTTTTTTTTTTTTTTTTTTTAAAGTGTGGGTCGAATGTCGGGATGACTCCATTAGACGTGGACTCATTGAGTCGCAGCAGCCAGCAGAGTTTCTATAACGAATGATGTTGATCCTTCTTCTCCACAGCCAGAATGATACGAGTTGGTGAGGATCATCAGGCCCGGATTCCTGACTGCAGACCTGGTACCTTAAACTAAATCTCCTCGGGGAAGAAGGATGGGAAATAAGGGGGGCAGTGTGAACGTGGGCAAGTCCCAAACTGTGTGTGTGTGTGTGTGTGTGTGTGTGTATGTGTGTGTGCGCGCAGTACAAGGATACAGTTTATAACTACACTTAGGTGTGATAAGTCAAGCAGCTGGAGTGCATCTTTATCTTCTGACCCCCAATGAGACCTTAATGCAGACCCCACTGTACTGCATATGTGTGCTCTTATACACTTGAGCACCTTTGCAGGTCTGACCCCCTATTTGTGTGTTTGTTCGTGTGTAGACAGCCCATCCCGTTACGCCAAGACGGACCAGAAGAGCATGCTGGTGTGGTCCCCAAACCACATGATTTCTGATGTCCAGCGTAAGAACGACATTTTTATTTACTTTTGTAATTGAAACACAGCTTGGATGAACACTTGCGCTGTTCCAGCATTTTTTCTTCTTTCCCTTAGTGTGCAAATACATCCTCACTGCTAAAGAGGAGCATGGCTACAACATGGAGCAGGTATGGCCACAATCTGGGTGGAAACATAAAGTGAAGTATAAATAGGAATACAGGCATTAAGTGCAATTTGTTCCTGAAGATCTTCTCATGAAGTAAATTCTCAAAATCAAATCTTCATAACCACGATGGGATAATTTGCTGAAAAATGAAGGGTTCACCTATGAGACAGTAATGGGAAGTGGGTTGTGCTTTAGCGGTGCTGTGGCGTCTGTGACGTGACACATTCCCTACTGAAGGAGGAGGAGGAGGAGGAGAAGTGTCGATGATGCAGTTTTCGCCAGTTGTAGTCAACACATACTCATACACGCTTACAGTCCAAACACAATTCCTGCCTTTTAAACGTGGTAATTCGAAACCTGAGTCTGAAATATCAGAACTGCTCTGGAGTCCTTTAAAGCCTTTAAACCCCCATGTTTAGCATCACTCATACTTTACTCCACTATAACATCTTTCTCACTCCCTATCTACCTTCCTTTTAAATTTACTCAGGCACTGTTGTCAACCAAGTCAGGACTGTGGTGGTGTATTTAATTTTACTAGCAGTGCTTTTTGTAATTTGTTTGTTGCATTGTTTTTTTATGTGACACCACAACGAAGCAGCAGCGCTGGCGTCTCGCACCTCCTCAGTCAAGTTTGCATCCGGCTCAGTCTGTGTGGCATTTGCATGTTCTCCTTGTGTTCATGTGGGCTTCCTCTGGTTGGTCCCTTTTCCGTTTATAAACCAAAGATGCTTTTCAGTAGCCTGGTGGCTCTAAATTGGTTTAATTCTGAATTTATTGTGTGAATGTGTGCATAAGCACTCTAGGCTAGACAAGTTGGACAAGTGGTTGTTGACAGTGCATGGATTCTGTTATTTTATGATCAATTTAAAATTCAGATTTGTATTGCAAGTTGCTTTACAGTTAACCTATATCTCTACTGCACTGCAAAATATGTTGAGAAGCTGCTTTTAAATGGACTGTATAAAAATATGATTATTACAACACTGTGAACTAAACAGTGCCACACCCTGCTGAGATTCTCTTCTTGTGTCACCTTCTGTCATCAGAGCTTATGGTTTGAACTGAAACGTCTGTTCACATGAGGTGATTCACAAGTATTGACAGCTCATTGTATGAAAGTACAGATACAAATCACATTTCCTCATAACTCATAAATCTACCATGGTTATATAAGGGAAATCTGTGTTATTTAAAAATCATTCTGGAGGACTTGTCACACTGACTGTTAAATGCAGCTGCTTTACAGTAAAATTCTCCCCCAAAGTTAGTGTGTTAGGGTGTCTAACTTGGAAGAAAACCCAAGAATTTCTTTGAGCCACCCGCACTCTGTCAGCTTTTCTCCTTCTCTGCAGGCTTTAGGCATGCTGCTTTGGCACAAACACGATGTGGAGAAGGCCCTGGCTGACCTGGCCAACTTCACCCCTTTGCCAGAGGAGTGGGCAATGGAAGACAAGGTTCTGTTTGAACAGGCCTTCAGCTGCCATGGGAAGAGCTTCCACCGCATTCAGCAGATGGTGAGAATTAACAGTGACTGTAAGCACGCGGCGTGTCCAGCGAGTTCTTTAAAGACTACTCTGGCAACTGTCACAGCTCTGTTACCAAGCTTTACATTGCCTGTAAGCACATGGTGTCACACGTATTAATGGAAGTTCTCCTGTATTCCTCAGCTACCTGATAAACAAATCTCCAGCCTGGTGAAGTATTACTACTCCTGGAAGAAAACTAGAGGCCGCAACAGTGTCATGAACCGACAAACTCGTCCCCTGATGAGCAAGAAGAGGAAGAATGAAAGGTGAGAAACTTTATATTTCATTCAGTTGTTCTGTTTTGCCAGGGATATACTGTACATTCTTCAGAAGAAAATGTACACAGTATGGCCAAAGTAAGTGGACACCTGAGCATCACATGTACATGTGCATGTTGAACCTCCACTCCAAACCCATAGGCATTAAAATGGAGTTGTTCCCCCTTTGCTGCTATAATAGCCTCCACTCTTATTGGAAGGCTTTCCACCAGATTTTGGAGCATGGCTGTGGGAATTTGTGCCACAAGAACATTAGTGAGGTTGGGCGTGAAGTTGTTCAGTTGGGTTGAGGTCAGGATTCTGTGCCTCCCCAAACTGTCGCCACAAAGTTGGAAGCACACAGTTGTCCAGAATCTGTTTGTATGCTGCATGGGTGCGGCTGAAACATCTCAACTCAAATCATTAAGCCAAATTCCCTGTACGTGTCCATTCTTAGCCAAATAAATCTGATTTCGATTAGAAGGAGGGTCCACATTTTTGACCATGTAGCGTGTCTCTCCTTTGACTTTTCATGATTTGTGTCATGTGGACATGAGGATGAAAGACTACTGTATTGTTTTTTTTATCCCCTTTACATAAGTAACAAGGTGGAGAAAGGAAATGGAGGAAGAAATGGAGACGCTGAGGTGGACTCAAAGAAACAGGTGAACAATCTGCACAGTTTGTATGTTTGAGCAGCCATCACAGTAGCTCCAGTCCCAAGTACTCTTACACAGCATGACATATATGGGAATTAGAGCTGTGAAGTACTATGGTGTCATCTTTAAGTATAAATCTATAATAGTAATACTTTGCACGTGTTTAGCGCTTCACCCACACAATGAATACTTATGATTACATGAACTTAGCTTACAAACACAGATCATTTGCATCATATATTTGCATAGTGACCTATCAGTTCATAGACTGACAATTTGTGACAAGAACAGAATTTTCAATTCAACTTGGCAGGTATCCCTCAAGACATGTCTTTGACTTCCAAGTTTTCACAAAAAACATTTATTAATACCTTTTAAGGAATTATGACCAAACACAGGGCAGATTTATGGTTTAGAAGTAACGAGAGCGAAGTGTGTGGGGATTTGAGTTGATTCTCAGGAACGCATTGCACTTGTAAGTAGAGGGACACCTGCACAAGCTGTGATGGTGTTGAGCACCACACATGGCAAACTGTCTCCCCTCCCCACATGCAATGGCCTCTCCCACACATCTTTGATATCTTGTAGCCATATACCCACTTGCATCAACCCTCAGACACCTTGTGTTGTATCATAATGTAAAACTGTTATTTATCATAACAATGCAGGCTAAAACAAAAATAATCTTAAAGAAAATGCTAAAAGATGTTGAAAAGGCAAAGGAAAGCCTTACCTATAAGTTTTGAGTCTTCAAGTGATAAAGCACAGAATTCTCTCTAAAGGCAATATCATTACAGATGATTTACTATTTAATTGTGAATAGCACAGCGGAGAATTTTTACAAGGGAATGCAACAATTTCATCTAGAGATTTGCCACCATAGGTACTTTTGGTTTTATATGAGATTTTAGCTTTGTTTATAAGATGTTTGGTTGAAAAAAAATATGGATGAACCCTTTGTAGTTCTGGAAAGCATTATTTATTTTTCCACTTTAAAACTATGGACAATGAGCTGAATGTGAAGAGATGTAGCCACAGAAGAAAAGACATTGACCACAGTTCCTGTTGTGGTGCCACCCGATTGTCTGTCACAAGGAAGGGCTTCTGTGTTGTATTATTTGGGCACTGTGAAACAGACATCCCCACAGTGTGTGAAGAGCAAGTTGCATGTTGCAGGGGATAATTGTGTACAGAACAGAAATTTAAGTTACTGAGTTACACATTAGAGGCAGAACGCTGTCTGGTGTGGCCAGCAGTGCAGGAGGATCTAATACTAGTAATCTGACATTTTTAACAGAATCAGAATCTGATTTATTTGGCCATGTATGCTCATACATACAGGGAATTTGACTTTGGCTCCCAATGGCTGTCAATTCACATAAGGCAACATAACATACATACATATATGCATATAAGATGTGCAAAAATGCATGAAAGTGCAAGAGAATAACAATCAATATTGTGAGGGAGTAATAGATATAAAAAATAAATATTGTAAGGGAAGTATTGCATAGACTAACAAACAAATCAGCTGTTCATGAATGTAACAGCATGGGGGAAGGAAACTGTTCCTTTATCTGCGCATTTTGGTGCATGATGATCTGTAGGTCCTGTCAGATGGGAGAAGTTCAAAAAAGCCGTGGCCCGATCAAGAGGGGTCTGTCAGCATTTTCTCTGCCTGTCTCCTAATTCGAGAGGAGTACGGGCCCTGGAGGCAGTGTAGTCTGGCACCAGTGATCTTTTCCGCAGACCTTATTATGTGGTGCAGCCTCTTCTTTTCTTGTTTGGTGGCTGATCCAAACCAGACTGTGACTGAGGAGCTGAGAACAGACTCGGTGGGTGCTGTGTAGAAGTGGATCAGCAGTTCCTGTGGCAGACTGAGCTTCCTCAGCTGGTACAGGAAGTGCATCCTCTCCTGGGCCTTTTTTATGATGGATACCATGTTGGTTTTCCACTTTAGAGCCTGAGAAATTGTGGATCCCAGGAACTTAAAGGTGTCCACAACAGATAGTGTTGTTGACAGTGAAACATTGCAATTATGTCATTTTACAACATTTCACCTTGTGAGCAGACTTTTAGGAATGAATTACTAAGGAAGTCCATATATATCTGGATGGTTAACAACACAAATTTCAATGGGCCATAACTTTCATCATGAAAGTGAATAAAAATAGAAAATTGAAAGTGTTCACGCTCATTCTACACCCACTGTATCTGAAAGCTGTTGAAGATGATATTTTCATGTGCATTTTGCCAGGATTACAGTTATTTTCTCCAGCAGAGGGAACTATTACATAGAACGGATGCAGAAATCATTGAGCTGCAGACTTCTGACCTGCTCCCTTGTTTATATGCTGTTCCACTCATGAATTCAGACTCAGAATTCCTGCAGCCGAGGAGGAGCAGATAAGGAAGTGTCTGGCAGGCCTGTTCTGGTGTGCAAAAAAAGCCATCGTCTCCGATCTTACCGGCGAACCCCCAAGGACAAGCATCTCAAGCAGCACATTTCGTCTTTCACTGCTATACCAGAGGCAGAAGCCGTCAGAGTGAAGAACCTCGACATGCAGCCAGAATCAATACAGAAACAGGTATCAAACTCCATCCTTCCAATATCATCCAGCTTCCTCCATCTCCACCTTAATCCCTTCCACTTCAAGCTGTCTGTTTACTTCCTCTGCTGTTACTTCATATCTTGTCCACTGCCCTCTGCTTATGACTCTGGGCTGGTTTATGGTGCGTTTGAGCTCCGTGGGTTTATTTTTTTTTTACTCTACAGCTTGTCTTTTTGCACCATAGGTTCACTCCATCAAGCAGGCCAACAGCTCCCTGAAGCATAGTCCGGATGCAGGGACTGATGTTATGAATCCCACTGAGGTGCGGGTTACCTGCATTCAATTGTAGCAGACTGGATGGTGTTGGGCGGGTGTCACTCTCATATGAAATGCACACATTTATTCATTTTTTTAAATTCATTCTTAAGTCTGTTCCCAAGATCAACTCCTGTTTGGACTACTGTGGAACAGCTCCTGGCTGTGCAGGGTATCGTCTCCCTGACCTTTACCAAAACAATCACACCCATTCATCACATTACTGGGTTAATTTGGTCTTCCTGTTGGCATTGTCTCTAGTCTCTAAGAAATCTTACATTTACCATGGTAATATATAATTAAACTTATTTTGAAACTAAACATCTTAAACTGTCTTCTTTCCCCACAATATTACCCATTTGATGCTATGGGAAACATCTGAACGCCATTGCAAAGGTGATCAGAAATAAAACGATCTCTCAGGTCAGTTTGTTTTTCATCAGCTATGATGAATCTTTGTCCAAGCCCAAATGGACAACAGTGCCAGTTTTCCACCTCTTGCTACCCAAGGTACCACCAGGGTGTTGCTGCTTTACTTTGCATGTGATCCCTACTGTTATTCCTTACATCAGACAACCATTCATGGACCCCCAATAATCAAAGTAATGGTCCTTTAATGGCCCATGATCCCAAAGTCCCAAAATGTAGAGAATAGTAAGAAAAGCTATCAAATCAACTTCAGCAGACACAGACCAAAGTTCTGGATTTTTCCAACAGCCTCAGCCTGAGCTGAGGAGCCAGTATACTTGCTGTGGTCAAAGAGTCCAGCGCCCTCTACTGACATTTTGCTTCTAATAAAAGCCGCACAGCACGAGTGAGTCTCAAATCCAGGTCAGAAACACAGTAAAACCCTCCCCCTCCTCCAGGGCATCCCTGTCTGCTCACCAATGTTACATCAATGTGTTTGTGACCAAATTAGTTGTTCATTACTAATACAGACGAACAGGTTTTCCCTGAATACAGACTTTCCTACTTTTGTATCAGGCATCATTGTTCCCACTGGAACTATATAGTTGACACAGGATTGAACACAAATACAAAAATCATTCAATTTTCTTTATTCTTATAATATTAATAATTTTCTCCAGAAAGACAACAAAACAGACTCATTCCAGTGCTTTGAAACCAACCAGCAATTTTTAATTACAATACAATTCACCAGTAATTACTAAATTGGCCCTTAGTTAAATCAGATAAATGACCCCTGCAGTAGAAAAAAGAAAAAAAAATGGAAATTGAACCCACACTCTCACTTCAGCTTCTAGTAAGACACTGTAACGTGATGTTGACAAGTTGTGGCTTTATGAACATTGCAGAGCATGTTAAAATACCAACAGTGAAGGACAGTGCCTCACCTTCAGCCCAAACCACTTTGATCCAAAATGCTCAAGGTGTCACTGTTGACACGTAACCGGTCTGCGGTGACGGACGCAGGTGGGTGTGGCAGGTCCAGTCACGTCCCAACGCCAACCGTTTTTCACATTCGGAGTGTCGCCCCGTACTGCTGTGCGTGCACACAACAGCAACCTGGGCACAGGCGACAAAATGCTCAAGTAATACGGTGCTCTAGCATAGTTTATTCCGGAAGGGGGGTTCGTAGAGGGGACTGAGGTCACAGGCCAAAGGGACATGAGCTGGCATGGTTAAGGACAAACAAAAAGGAAGCCCGTTTATTCAGTTCTCTGTTGCCACTCTATTCCACTCTGTATGAATAAATTTTCAAGAAGAAAATAATAAAACAAGGAGCAAAAATAACTGCCAGAGGTTAAGAGGACAATTTAAAAAGTAACTGGCTGGAGGAGGGGTAGCAGGGGAAGAAAAACAAAAATCAAACAATGAAGATCTCTTCAAAGAAAAGCTGTCTGAACATCTCTCTCACTTAGTGGCTACACTTCACCACACAAGGACTACCAGAGTTGTTCTGGTTCCAGGTCTCACCTCTCCTTGTCCATTCCAAACTTTGTTTATACTCACCACCAGGAACCCCTTATGTTAGCCCACCCTCTTGGCTGTGCCATCCCCCAGCCCAGTCTCAGAATCCATGATGAGACCTCGTCTCTGCCCTCCCCTCCCAACTGCCACTTTCACAGCTTGAGCTCGTTGGCGATCTTAGATGCGATGTTCTTGAAGGCGATGGAGGTACCCGAGATGCGCTTGAAGCGCACGCCATTGAGCGAGAGGCGGGGCAACTTGCACACCTCCATTTCCCACTGGACAAAGTCGTCCCTCGTCGGATCGCCTGACATGCACAGCAACATGTAGCGTTCACGTGGCTCATACTCGCAGCTGTTGGAGTCTAGCACCTTGCGGATCTCCTTCATCATCTCACTGGGCTCCATGGATGATGTCGTTTTCATGCTCCAGGTGAAACGCAGTGAGCGCGGCTTGGGATCCTTGCTGGAGTGGAGGTTATGGTGCAGTGGTGGGGGGATGGTTGTGCCCGGTGCTGTGGGGGAGGGCAGCAGCAAGTCCTTGTTCTCACTGCTTGCTGAGCCCATTGTACCTGTCGGACCCTTGTCCATCTTGTCCACAGTGCTGAGCATGGGCCTGCAATGGGACACAATTGGCAAAAAGAGAGTTAGTCCCAGATACTAAGAGCATGAAAAAAAACACACCAGACAGTAGGAACAGGAGGATGTCGGTATGAAAGGGTCACAGGAAGAACAAAGAGAGAACAATGAGAGGTAGCTAAAGGCAGAGTAGGGTAGAGGAAGGGCACAGTTGGTGTCCACAGAACTGGATACAGGCATGAGAAGACTGAAAGAACAGAAACATCTCAGTAAGGTTCCCAGGTCAAGCGCTCAAATGCTGGAACCTAAACTTCTATATTGGTAACTCAATTAAACACTGTGGCCCCAAATCAAACCCTCGGTTTTTCAGTGCCATCTACTGATTAGTTCATTCATTTGGACCTTGCAGGCCATTCTGTTCTCACCTGCTGGAATCATCTCGCGCCTCCCCATCATACGGACTCCTCAAAAAGAGACCAACACAAGTTTAGTGCACTGAGATGAAGTTTCCTGCCGTGGTTTTGAGAGAGACGAACATTTCGACCCCAAAGCAGAGCCCCAGACCCAAACTGTTCCACATCCAGAGTTTATGCTTCTAAAGGGCAAAGCTGCCAGTTTGTTTTGGAAAACTGTCAATTACAGCCTGACTTAATCAAAATCATACAGGTGCATTCAAATTATATACAGAAAATTTAAAAATGTCTATTTTCTCAGTAAATAAACCAATAGATTTTACTGTTCTAGAAAATATCAGATGCCATAAAATTAACATGAAATATTAATAATGGTATTTATTACAACCTTGTTAGACTACTTTGGATGCATTAAACAGTACATTACATAATTATGACACTGTTATGTATTTGCTAGACTAACTTTCATCACATTTCAATTCAGGTCCAGTACCTTTCTCAAAGGTACACCAACAGGGCCCCTGTTCTAAGCCACTATGCTATCTACTGCAGCTACTACTATATCTATTAAAACTCTATATCTTACACTGCAAAGCTAAATGGTTAAGCAGTACCTAGGAGGACAACACAGCTCACTATATCAGAATAAAGTCTACTGTGAGATGTCCTGAAGTCCTAGAGGGCTAACGATGAAAAAAGACAAAATTCCAACTGAAGCTGATTTGTTTATTACATGGTAGTTGTAGTTTAAATATCACAGATGTTATCGCAGATATTTACAGCTGTGCAAGCTTACTGCTCACTATTAATTACGGTTATATTTCTTTCCAGGTCTGGAATGGAAAAGTCAGGTCTCTGTTAGGGGGTTACATACCAAAAACCACCACCTGCACAGCTCATTTAGGCCATTAGTACACACCCTCACCAACTCAACCTTGGGCTCCACACACCGGCAGACTCTCCGCACCCCTTTGCACCCACGCACGCACGCACACTCTCTCTTCCTAAACCTGTTCTCTACAGAATGCTTAACACTACCAACAGCCGCTCTACAAGGGCTTTATGCAACCTGAGTAACTGAAGCCACTGGCTGCATCCAGCAAGTGGCCTGAGCCACATCAACAGACTTGAAACAAAGAAATTCACCATTTGTAATGCTGTACAGCAGCTTCGTTTTGTGGACTGGGAGGTAACATAAAACAAACAGGAAGGGGCAACAGGACGACCTCAAAGGGAGAATTTGGGCTGGGTGAGTCAGGGAGCCCAAACACTGAAAATTAGTACCAGAGAAACTTAACACACCCTGACAGAAGTGAAATGCACACTTTCCTTACAGATGCAGAACCATGAAAACAAAGAGAACACAAAAACCCAAAAGAAATAAAAAACTCAAGGGGGAGGGGGGTATGCTCTTCTTATTGCCTACCTTTTAGGTAATCTTAATGAGAAATTTCTATAAAAAAATGTAGAAAAAGAAATCTGTACACAAACACTCACTGGGCCAAAATAACCGGAAACTATCTTAACTGTCCATTCAGTTACTCATGTACAGAATGCCACGTTTCTGAAAAGCTAAAGAATGAAATGTTTGCATGTCTCGGGGGGTTGACAGATACAACCGGCATGAAAAACGCATAAATTCATGCTACACACAAATGACTATACATTAAATAATGTGTGTCTATTAAGTCTGACAGAAAAACATTTGAATTTGTTTCTTTATTTCTTAAGTCCTCTGACCTGATCCTGGAATTCCTCACTCATGCATACTTTTTATTATTATAACTATCCACACATCCCTAAGCTATAACAACACTCACAATAGCACAATGGGTACAAGGGTCAAATGAAACCGATATTAACTAGAAAGGGCACTGGTAACACTGCTGTGGTTCCACTGTCCCCTCTCATTCCTCTCACCTGCGCACAAACTTGGAGGTGAACTTGCTGAAGATCCCCGAGGCTGCTGGGCGACGTGGCTGGCTGTTGCTGTGTGACAGTGATGGGGAAGCCGGCGTTCCATGCTGTTCTCGCGTTGGCCGCTGGCCTGCATGAAAGGTGTTTCGGATGGCCACTCCTCTGGAGAAGTTGGTGCGGTCCGTCACCGTGGAGCTACTGATGTTGTGCGCAGAGGGAGATGCCACTGGCATTCTCTGAGGGGTGGTGCTGTAGTTTTAAATTTTTTAAAGCAGTACAACAGAATAAAGTTTTTAACATGATAAAACACCCAACCAAATACAAAAGTAATTAGACATCAGTTAAGTCTAAGCCGATTTCATTTTCCTATTTTCTTGTGAATAAAACGGTTTCTTTTACAGTGTCCCGAGATGTGAAATTTATAGCCACAGTTTTCGAAACCCATTTCTATACCTTTTGTTGAATTTTCTTTTGCCTGACCCTGTACATAATGTTAAAGCAATGGCACCAGTGGGCCCCCAGAATATACTGAACACACACTGTAGCAGGCCACAGGTCACTTAAGCACCAATGGCATGGCAATAAAATATCAGTACAGTCACCCCTAAATCCCCAAAATACAGTCTTTGCATTATAAGAATTAAACTTTACAAGGAGAATCAGTTTATACCCCTACTTCAACTTGAGAGGCATTTCTTCACACACAAAGACGAACACTTCCATACATGTGAGCCATACACTGGTCTTTGTATTTTAGGTGTAAATGAGAACAAAAAGAAAGTAATACTTTGTTAATAGTGCAGTACATTAATAGGTGGAGAAGAGCTGGAGGAACCCAGGTACACAGTAATAGTAATGAAAATGGTGATATTTTAGTATAAAAAGGCATCACTTTTAAGTTTCAGGAACACAAAATTTATGGTAACTTGTCTGTGAGTTAAGAGAGTTTACATTACAAGATATTTCTCAGGATGGCATTATTTGCATATGGGAGGGGAACACTAACGCTGATGCACATATTCTTTTTTTATAACTTTGCAATCCGCATGTTGAATGATACAAGCAGTACAGCATTTCAAACATACTTCTGCACAGTGCTGATGCGGCTGTGATGCTGCATAATGTTACTGTATACGATAACCACACCACAGTGACAAAGAAGGTGAACTTCTGCAGCTAGGAACATGTACATTTGCATGTCAAGACCAGAGGTACAGAACACACACTGTGCACCATAAACTGACTAATATATGGGTAAGATCTATAATTTTTAAACACGTGCCAAATACATTACACATACATGTGTTTTTAAAAAAATAAAATAGTTTATGTGGACCCACGTACCTGAGCCTTTCATGACACACATGGTAACAGTAATACTGCCTGAGTTGGCATCTCATGCATACTAGTAATGAATCATGCAAAATATCTTTACACATCTACAAATAGACATGGTTGTCTGTGCCTTACATTGAACTTGTAAGATGTACAATTGTAAATGAGGCAATCTAAAACATAAATGTGAGACGTTTGTCTACAACCGATGAAGTATAGCAGCAGGTATAATCACATTCCTTCTATGTACTGTAGTTTCACACATACATGCAGAGTCTGGACCCTACGGTTGCCAAGCACCTGTGGCTGATTAGCATAGCCCTGGCACATAGTCCTCTAAGGTTTCTGCTAGCAAAGTTTGATCACTGACATGGGATGTGGCAAAGATTACAGCAGTGGACATGAGTGAAACACATGTGAAGTAGGACTGTTAGTCAGATTCTTGTTAGTGCAGAGTTAGGGGCAGCACCATGTCATCAGCCTACCGAGAAAGGTGGGGAGTGGGAAGGGGTAAGGATGAGAGCGGGGATATCAATGTGGGTAGAGCAAATCTCAGCACATTCACAGGGAAACATAGGGTTTATTTATTATACCTAATACCATCATTCTGGATTAATTTCTCACCACTAGCACTGAAGATCCCCATTTCTTCCTCCTTATGCAAATAATTGTCAAGGGCTGGCTAAAAGAATACCACTTGATGTGTATATGATCAGCATAGTGACTGCGGTACTCAGCTTCTACCAGGGCTTTACCCTCCAAGCGCTGGCTAAGCTGAAATTAAACTAGGTTTTTTGCATAAAGCCCTGCACTTTATTCTAATGTGAACATGAGATCCGTAACCAAAGTGTCTATTCCGTTTCATGAGACTAGTCCTTTACAACTGTCAGTCTACTAATTAACTAGCAGCATGACCCCCACGTCACTACCAGGCCCCTCTGTTCTGTCCCACTTGCCTGGGCTGCTGTGCATGGAGGTCAGGGGAACATGGATGGGTGGAAGAGGACAAGGACTTTTGGTGTCGTGGGCGGGAGAAGGAGGAGGTGGTGGAGAAGACAGCAGTTGCTGAGGTGGTGGAGGCACGGGACCCAGGGGTGTTCAGGCTGAGGGGAGACAATTAATAAAAGTGGCCACCAAAATCCCCCACCCTCACCGGAATGGTCAGCAGTGTGAGAGGTAGTGGTGGAGGACAAGTTAGAAGCTGCAAAATAAAGATAACGGAGCAAAGGAAAAGCCACAAGTGTCAGTAACAAGGTGAGTACATCAACACACACACAAACACAGACACACACACACACCCACCCACCACATTGATGAATGTGCAAATGTTAGGGGAAAATAAAATGAGAAAAAAAAAATTACTTTCTATGAAGACCTAATCTCTGACAAGTATAATGCACAGTCAAGTAGGAGTGAGGAGACAGAGAAGGCAAAGACAGAAACAAACTCCCAACCGCTGAAACAATTAATCAGCATCATTACAACAATAAAGCCAAGAACAATTAAAGGTTCACTGAGGTCACACAGGGCTTGCAACCTCATTTTCACACATAGGAAAACAAAAAACAAAACCTTATTTAACACAAAGGGAAAAGCTTAGTTTGCACACAAGAATTACAAAATATTAGAACATTAATAAAACTACTTTACTATGGTGATGTTTGGTGCGCATACTATATATACCATATACAAGCTCTCCAGAGTGCATGGGATCAACAGGGCCAGCCAAAGGTACAAGAAGGCTAAAGGATGTCAGTGAGTGAGTTGGCAAGCGGCTGAGAAGGCAGGTCGTGGTGTACACTATGCTCCAGAGGTTGTTTATGCTCACACTATGAATTTAAAATCCTTTCTCAAGGCACGGTTTTTAAAAAATCCCATTTGCTGCAAGCGGATGTCTGAGTAGCAAGAAAAGTGAAGTAGCACATGGAAGTGTTTCCAGACCATCATCAACAACAAAGTAGCAGGAAAAAGCGCACAATTACAAAGAAAACTGAAGACGACAACCCCCCAACATCTCCTCCCAAGGGCAAACAGCTATCAAAATGGTTGAAAGGGACCCTGATGCAAGACCCTTGATTTATAGTGAAATTTGACTTGCTCTGACCTGCAAAAATGTATACACTAGCATGCAACAGATTGAAACTAGTAGCTATTTAGCTACATTTATGACCATAACTATGCTACATGTTTTTATTATTATTATTATTATTATTATTAGTACTACTACTACTACTACTACTACTTCTTCTTTCAGAGGATACCATGAGTGCATGGCTTTTTGCTCTAGTCACTCCCTCTCCAGGTCACATGTATCACAAAAGCTCTTTAAGTGAATAAAGAAACTGAGGTCACTATGACAATGTTCAGTGTATCAGCCAGGTGTGCTTATCGTGTCAGACAGGTGTGCATACAATACATGCACTAGATTAGAACAGAGCACAATATATCTGAAATGCTGTGTCGAGCATAAGGTTGAAGCACTGTAATACTATATTTACACTAAGTATAGTATAAAAGGTGTGGGAAGGAGAGAAACTTGTAACATTGGCAGTGGTCTCAGTGGTAGTGTTCAACTAATCCTCATTCACCCCCTCTGAAGAAGAAAATCAAGCAAGGAGTGGTCAGCTGGCCTGACACCTGACATCACACGTTGTTCACCGACTTATGTGCAGAAAAATTCTCTCAGAAACAGGTTAATTACTACAAAACTTAAAACTCCTTTTATCTGATAGATGAACAACATAGCAAGAAAAGCTAAGTGTTTGTGTGTACCTGTCCTTCCCATTCTGCACCCCTAGTGTGGATCTCTCAGGGACAGGAGAGCTGCGACTCCAACTCGTACCAGTGGACTGGACGCTGTTCTGTGGGGCAAGAGAGCAGTACAGGGCAAAATCAGCAAGTTGCACTTCACACCCCATCGCAGGCCTGGGGACGGACTGCCCCATTTTATATGTGTACTTACTGTGGAGGGCGTGGGGGTTGTTTTTTTGCCGTCACCAGAAGGCAGGGGACTAGCGGGCACTTTGGCAGAACCACCTGAACCTTTCCTCCCAGCATCCTCTGGGGTGGTGTGCTTGTCACCATGGGAACGCTTAGAATAGGAGGTGGAGCCTGAGAAATGAAGAGGAAAGAATGAGAAAGCTGCTAGAGGCTTAATGCCTGTAGGAATGCCAGCAGGTGGCGTAATGACTAGAGCCAGTGTCTTTCATTAAATCACCCAGATTTGAATCTTCCACCCTGCTGTTGTACTCTTGTGCTAGGAACTTACTATAACTTGATGTGGGCAAAAAAAAGTCACTGGAAGTAGCTTTTCATGGTCAGTTGCTTTGGAGGAAAGCTTATAAATTGTTAGCTAAATAAACAGGTAGTATATAAAATAAATATATAAAAAAAAGATACAGTAACAAAGAAAGTTAAGAAGAATAGGAACTAAGGAAAGGGATGGATTGTAGTCATTTTAATATACAATGGATCCTCCTGGTGCACCATACCTTGATCCGTGGGTCTTCGGGGCTTCTGACTAGATGATACACTGCGCTGAACCTTGTGAGGAGGAGACTGAACACTGCTGTTGATGTCAGAAGGGCGTGGCTTCAGTAACAGGTTCACACCCTCACCCAGCTGTGGGGAAGATGGGCAGATTAAATTGAAGGAGTCAACAACAGCACTATGATCATTATCTTCTATGTAGTTGCTAAAGTCCTATGCATTCGTACTACAGGAAGTTTCTGAATTCCTGTATTAGAAAAGCGGCTCTGTGAATGTGTACGCACGTGAGGAAAAAAATACACGTACCTCTGAATTCCTGTAGTCCAGCAGCAGGTATGTGGCCATGACCTCGTTGTATTTCTGGTTGATAAGGGAGTCCTGGATCTCGTCCTGGGAGTAGCCCATTTGTATCATCAGCTCTGAAACACGCACAGAGACAGGGAGTCACTGCAGGGTCACAGCAGCACTGAGAACACAGGCATGCTCGTGAGTAGTGAAAGAGGGCATTGAAAGGATTGAGAGGCCCATGAGGTAAGGCGGCAACTCACGGAGAGGTACAGGAAAATGCGCCAGAGGAGACCATCACCACACCCCAAGTCATGCACCCTTCCCAAGTGAATCCCTACCCCACCTCTCTTCCAATCCATTGCTGTGCCAGGAAGCTGACCTGTCCTCCTGGGGTCTTTGTAGTCAGGTTGGGGCTCCTGGTAGGGTTTGAGTTCATCATCGTCATGACCCACATTCATCCAACGGTCCTTCATGATCTGCTGCTGGACCCAACCGGTGAGCAGAGAATGGAACGTTTTCAGACAAGCAACAGTGCAGATGAATGTTCAATTTTAGCACCCCAAAAATTCAGCAGCTCGAGTGGTTTACTTTAGCAGATACTTCACAAAAATGAATTTACCTGCCTAAGTATTTAAGGGTCACAGTGCTCATTTCTGAACCTTGAGAAAAGCTCTTACATTGAATCAGCTCAGGTAAACAAAGGTGTAAAAGAAGGAAATGCCTGGATGCCTCAATGACTGACCTCCAGGCTGCCCCGCTTAGTTGGATTTAGGATGAGGAACTTCTTCAGCAGGTTCTCACAATCAGTGGACATGTAGAAGGGGATTCTGTACTTTCCCCTTAATACTCGCTCGCGCAGTTCCTAAATAAGGAGAGAAGGCAGGTGAAGAGGTGTGGAAGGTAAGAGGAATAGAAAGAGAAAGTGGGGGGATGCCAGCGGTTGTGGAACAGACCAGAACGAGGAGACAGCAAGTGAACAGGGCAATGGACAAGGGAGGAGTTAACATTATTCTCCACCCAGCAATGCAAACCTTGAGGTTCTGGCCATCAAAGGGCAGTGATCCGCTGACCAACGTATACAAGATGACACCCAGGCTCCACACGTCCACCTCCGGGCCATCGTATTTCTTGCCCTGGAACAGCTCTGGGGCTGCATAAGGAGGGCTGCCACAGAATGTGTCCAGCTTGTTGCCCAGGGTAAACTCGTTGCTGAAACCAAAGTCAGCAATCTTGATGTTCATGTCGGCATCTAGAAGGAGATTCTCCGCCTGGCACAGGAGGACATAATGGGCATGTGGGTTTTTTGTGAATGTAAAGAGCCAGAAGCTGCACAAGATCAACAACACCAGTAACTGGGACACATTCCTCATCGTTGCCAAAAGAGTTCCTGTACCATGCAACCCCACCACCACCCCCCACAAACTGAGATACAATGCCACATATACAAGGACAAATTAAAACAAAGCAGGCATACATACACACACCACTCAGCTTCACCTCACATTCTCACCTTGAGGTCTCGGTGCACAATGCACTTTTGGTGGCAGTATTGTACTGCTGACACAATCTACAGGGAAGAGACACAGACAAACTATGGAATCTGTGTATATTATGAACAGAAGAGACTACAGCAATATCTTTTAGTCACACCTCCTCTAGCACTGTTTCATGATAGCGGTCTTATTTAGCAATTTGAGTAATTTATCACAATTTACCATATTTTTAAAAATAATTTTTTTTTAATTTTTTTAGAATTTTATATTTGTTATGCATGAAACAGACAGCTTTCTGTGTTTATTTGCCATTACTAAAGGTATAACTAAGCTTTTTGGTATTGTTGCAGATTTCAAGCTCCATTTATTCAATATTATATTGATGACTTCTTACAATGTTGTTTCATTAAGCAATTTCTCAAAATTGCATATATAGCACAAATCAAGGCATAAACTGTATTTCTTTCTGAAGAAATCAGCATTATTATTAAGCAAATGCTGGTGAAACTGGGTACCTGTCGAAACTTAGCTCTAGCTTCTTTCTCCTTCATCCTCCCATGAGCGACAAGGTAATCGAACACTTCACCTGGGGAGGTGGGGGGGGTTCATTTAATGCGGTCAAATACAGTTTATTCAAGAAAAGCCAGGTATATACATTTAGCCTGGAACAGTTGGAAAAAGAAAGAAGGGAACCACCCTTCTGAAAGATACCAGTGGTCTCTCCACATTTCCATAATTTCAACAGACCCTGAGTTCTATTCTTTTCTCCTTTGCTATACAGCAGTACAGGTCATTAGATAAGCAGCCTGAGGGCATATACCTCATTTGTATTTGCAGAAAAAGATGACTTCACCTAAGGAACAGGGGACCAGGGAAGTGAGACTGGCTTGGGTACTTTCAGGATGGGCTTTACCCTCTACTCTGGAAACCATGGAGGATTTCATTGCTGTAACCTCCAAGTTCAGACCTGTTTTTGGTCTGTTTAGAATTTTCCCAAGGGTGCCTTTTTCTTTATCTGGATTTAACATGGAAATTGGATGAATCCAGACACCCCACACGAGTTTCCTCTGTGCTCTACACTGTTTATTCTTATACACCTCAGCCACATAGTTATGTGCAAAGGGAAACTATAAATGAATTCAAATTGTCACACCAACCAAACTAGAGTTCAATAAGATTTTTGTGTCAGGCAGATTCATTTTCTACGTTCAACAGTAACGGTGGAGTCAGGCTGCTGTTTCCAGGCTCTCAGGCTAGTCCCACCTATGCCAGCCCCCCCATCCTGCTTTCAGCGTGGGTGGTTGCTTTCTTCCGTTTGCTGCTTATTACACATCCGCACAAGCTGAGTTACTACGGTTGCTGGGTCACTGCCACAACAAGCATTCATCACAGGCCTCGACTCCTGAGTACGACTATGTGTGATCTGGACAGGTGGGGCTGGATGGAATCTGGTTCAAAGAGTCAAACAAGTTCAAACGAGTCAGATGGGTGAGACACTGCTATGCTTCCACTGGCTGGAGGTTATCATCCAGCTGTGCTTCAGAGACCCTTTACTGACTGGCTGGTTCAGACTCATTTAGACAGCCACAATCTAAATGCCACTTAACACCTGCCAGTTATTTAAAATATTCTTACATCAAGTCCCAGTTCTTTTTTTATTTAGGGAAAAATACTGTTAAAAAAGTTATATCACATTAAATTTTCAGCTGGCGTACTGAAAATTATGGACATGAGTTCAGATACAACACAAATCCAAGATAAATTTAGAGCACCATGTTACATCACCATTGAGGGAACCTGGATGAGTCAACGCAATTGTTCAGGGTGAACCTTGCTGAATTGAGACACTGAATCATCAGAGTGAATCGTGCTCCTTGAGCCCAAAGTCTTCCGATGATTCACCCGGTTTATAGAAGCAGCTGGGAGTGACACTGCAACTTTTGATACGTCATGGGCAGCCTGCTCACTGCTCAACATCGCTTTTGCCCTTCCCTCCCCTTATTACGCAAAAGGCACGTTCAGTTAGAATGCATGAATCAGAATAGGCTGGATTCAGCTGCTTTCCTGAAAACAGCTTAAAAATATCTGGTAAAAATTAGGAATAATAATAATTCCATCAATTCAGTGTAACCAAAATTACTTATCATTATCGAAGATCATAAAGCATGCCAATTCATTTTAAAATAACAGACATGTTTGTAGAACAGTTCAGTTTTTTTGGTTATATTCTGCATGGGCATATCTATCAGTGGCTTCTGATAAACCATGCATGTTGTCAAAGACTCAAGGACATCTCGTCTAATTCAGTCTCACACCTTAGTGTACAGATTTCTGTTCACAGGAAAATTATGTATAAACCATTAAACCTCTACTGAAAAAGGAAGACTGATCACTTCAACCTTGGTTTTTCCCCTGCTTGCACAGCTGTGCCTGACCCCAGGAGAACAGGAGGAAAGAGTGATTGGGAAAGCTGGACTCTAGATTCAATAGACACTGTTTCAAACAGGTACAGTACCTCAAGCAAGGCTGCCTGCTCCCCTTTCACATTTAATTAAGAACCTAGGTTGAATTAACTGCCAAAGGTTGTCAGATAAGGACATGAACGATGGACTGCCACATATTCCATAAACTGTTATGATAAAAGCATTAAAAAGAGGATGTACTGACCTCCACTGGCATATTCCATCACCAGGTAGAGCGTCTTCTCTGTTTCTATTACTTCAAACAATTTCACTGTAAGGACAAAGAGACAGACAGTGAATTAATGTTTTTATAAAATTCATAAACAAAAAGGAGACTTCAATGACTTATTAATACATACATAATTCAGACAAACACCCAGGAAATACACATGTATGCACCTATGTTTTGGCAACTCTGGTCGAACGACATAGTATTTTGTTGATTTTCTTAGTGAACAGTAAACATACTTTCTACAGGAAACAAACCTGACATTTCTGCAAAGTTTAATGCACAATTATTATTTATTTGTTGAATTTAAGCTATTGGAAAAAAAATAAAACTTAGAATTGAGCATCTTCCCACTTAATCATTTTGAATGTTTGAAAACTTAATTGTCTTGTTAGACCTTAATTCAAGTCAGGTGAAGAAAATTCCAGAGCTTAAATTCTCTGACACTGAACATCTCAGGGTGCTGTGCTTACACTTAACAGCCATGGGCTTCCCTAAACACCTGAAAACTGACTCTGGCTAAGCAGGAGAAGGCTACAGAAGATATCTAAATTCTTCCTTCTTACAATTTTCACTATGCAAAGTATCACAAGAAAATGGAACTTAAGTGGAGCTGTTGAAGGCAAGACATGATCTGGAAGACCAAGAAAAATCTCCTCTCTGATTAGTCAGGTAGATAAAGCAAACCCCCTATATCACTGAAAAGGACCCTGACAAAGGAGCAGTGGTGCACAAGTCCACTATGCAGTGTTCCTTCCACAAACACGATCTGCATGGAAAACTCATCAGAAGGTAACCTAACCTACAATTTCGTCACAAAAGTCAATATCTGAAGTATGAAACACTTAGATAACCCAGAGGTGTTTTGGAACCAAGTACTGTGGTCTATGACACAAAAACTGAACCCTTTGGCCACAATCCCCAACGGTACAAGAAAAGAACACCTTGCCGTCTATTATGTTTCAGGATTGTTTGACAGGAAGTCTTGTACAGGTAGAGGGAAGAACACATTACACCAAGTTATCAACAAATCCTGAAAGCTAATGTCCCTTAGTCAGTGAAAGAAACTGAAGCTCAAGTAGTTAGACTAAACAATGATCCAAAACATACTTCAAAATCAAACATTAACCAATTTAAGAAACAAAATATGAATGTTTTGGAATGACCTTCGCGATCCAGAGATTTGATGATGATTTCTGATGATCACAGTCCACAGATTTCATGATGATTCATATCACCTCCTTACCTCTCTTTAAACCTAGGTTTAAAAACCTACCTTTCTGATTTAGCATATCATGCATGATGCCTGTTGCCAAGCCCCCTGAGTGTGTACCTTGCCTAATGCCCCCTCTGTTTTCTGAGCCGTTTGTGCTGCAGGTCACCTTGCAGTGTCTGCTACGTCAGTGGACTGAAAAGACCGGAGCGGATGGGAAACAGGACCAGAATATATGCAGAGGACAGGCAGAAAACTGATCAACCTGATCACAACAAATCAGATGCTGCGGACACAGGTGGCCATGCCTGACTGTGAACTGGAACCATACCATACCTCTTATACCACAATGACAAAAACCTACAACTCTTAACACTGTTATGAACTGGCTATTAACCTTGTATATAATGCCCAGGAGGGGTGGGCTCCACTAGCACATGGACCCACAGAGGTTTATTTTTCTCCTATTCTCCAGTAGAAAGGAGTTTTTTGTTTTCCTTTCCTGCGTGGCCAGATACCAACTGTACATGTATACTACCCTTGTTGTGTCTGTTCAGCGCTCTGTGTCACTGCAGTAAGAAGAGCGCTATATAAAAATAAAATTGAACTGAACTGAATTTGAATATTTGTGAAACTCTGTGGGTGAATGACAAATGTGCCATGCATGCAAGAGGACATAAGAATATTTCTGAACTAGAAGCATTCTGTACAAAGAGTGGGGGGTATCCCAAAACAGAAAGACTGTAAGCTGACTACAATAAGCATTTGGTTGCTGTGATTTCTACCTAAGGAACTATTACTAAGTACTGAGTGACAGGGTGCTCAAACTTATGCACATGCCATATCAGAGTTTGCAGAAATATATAATGTTTAAGGTTGTTCCCTATAAACCTTATGTTAACAGAAAATTAACAAAACACATAATTTGACCTGGGATGTAAAAACTTTTGCAAACAACTGTAGCTAAGTATAAGCATAGCTTTTACTGTTGTTTAGAGAACAAAGTAATTTCAAAAGTAAAAAAAAAAAAAGGCAAACTGGATAAGGGGGTAAATAACCAATGAGCACAACCCTATAATTCACTTTGGAATTATACACACCATCTAAATGAATAAATTAAAGTTGTATAATATTCTCATCATAGTCACTAAGAGTGAAACAGATGAACTTACCAATACAAATCCTAATCAATCACAGCTTGATTTATCAAAGTGAAAAATAGACAAACAGCTTTTGGTTTATCAGTAGATGATGATTTGAAAAGAATTGAACACATAACCCTTTACCAATAGCACATTTATGATAAACACAATATGAAAGTGTTCTTTTTTTTTTTTTTTTAAATCACCCTGCATTATTTCTCAATATTTGTTCTAATGTTTTACCCTTGTTTTCTACCATTTGCTAGAAATGTTTAAAAGGTGTACCCTAATACAAAAGTACAAAGTACTGAAGAGTATCGATATTTTCAACAGCAATGGTAACAAAAATTAGTTGCTTAGTTGATCCTTTCATTCAAAACAACTTAATAGCTTATTTACACCACTGATAACTTTTACTGGAATAATTGTGTATTTAAAGTAGTTCTTCTGTTTTACTATTTTAATGTTCTTCATTACACTAATTTAGTTTACTGTTTCCTGTAGCATTTCAAACTTACAATAAAATTCAACTGTTTTTTCAGTAAGTATAGAAAACTAAATCCTGGTCAGTTAAGCCTCTCAGGTACCAGAATGCAGGTAAAACCCAAAAAATCAGCTCTACCAGGCTTTGATAATCCAAAGTTTCTGGATCTGCCTGTCAAATCACCAGATTCTGTCCTGAAACCAGATACTGTTTTACAGGAAGCCATGAACGTTGATCCAGAATTTCAAGTTGAGCAGCAACAAGCTCAAGCACCCAGCCCAGACTCACCGATGTTAGGGTGGTTCAAGAGTTTCATTATCCTCACTTCACGAAACAGCTATGGGAGACAGACAAAGGACAATGAAACATATAGCTGTAGAACTTTAAATTATCATTTCAGCCACTGAGTTTCAAAATATACAGCTTCACATGGGGCCAGAGATTTCAGAACAGTGATGCTTAGTACTTTCAATACCCACACAAAGTGTATGTGTGTGTGTGTGTGTGTGTGTGTGTGTGTGTGTGTGTGAGACACAAAAAGAAGAAAGAAAACATGTATACAAATTAGTGCAACCCCACCCAGTCAATGAGCCTAATTTTTGCTAAACATCCCTTTCTTCCCCTGGACCTTGGGGACAATGCAGTCAAATGCCCCTGCTTGAAGAAAGCCTGAAAAACTGAGCAACCTTTTTAATTCTGTCATTTCAAATAATTTCAAATATTTGGAAAATATTTTTAAACATTTTAAAATGTTTTATTTTTCTTTGTACATTGGAGCATGCAACTTCTACATCATGAGAACATTAATGGTGACATATGACTCACCTTTTGAAGACTAGAAGAATTCAGCTGAGTCTTGTCTATGATTTTCACTGCCACCTTAAAGATAGTGCAACACCACCAATGAGTAATCAAACTCAGCAACACACAAAACCTAGAAAATGTATTTTTTTTTTAAAAAAGCAGGGGAACAATTTTTTACACAGAAGTCATTAAAGTGCAAACATCTGGGGTTTCAAACAAGTAAAGAAGCCCTTCACAGTGGAAAAAATATAGGCAATGATACAACACCACTACCAACTTGACACTTTACACTGTTTATGGACAAATCCCAGCATACAGGAGCAAGTGATTTTACACACCAGTAATGGACTGGCTTCTCATGGCATACACCCAAAACACATCCTTGTTTACTGCCTGTGGCTACAACAAAAAGAACGGATTCACTCACCTCCTTCCCAGTGAGGACGTGCCGTGCAAGCTTGACCTTAGCAAAGTTTCCCTTGCCAATAGTCTTAAGCAAACGATAGACGCCAATATGTGGCTGCTCATCTGCTGTTGCAGCAATGGAGCCCCGGCACCGCGGCATGCTGGAACGGCCTCCTGCCTTAGAGTCAGAGTGAGACTGCAGGAAAGAACAAAGAAAAAAGTCAGTAACCAAAAAAAGAAGTAAAATGACAACCTGACTTTGAGAAACACTCAAGCCATGACATTCCAGAATGAACATCACAGGCTAAAAATAACATTACATACTGGAATTTCAGTAATCGCAAATGCAATAACTTCAACAAGAAAAATGCAGACAAATGTTTCAACTACCATTTGAAATAATGAAAGGCATGATGAGCTTTGTCTTCAGAAAAAATAAAAATAAACTTATCTGGTTCCTACCACCACCAAAGGCCATTGAGACCAAAAAGAACGACTGAAAAACACTCATCAAAATGAACTGGGTCTCCCTGCAGTTCCTGTCCCAGCCATACAAAGTAATAGAAAAGAGATCCTCCTACTACTAAAGTGAAAGAATTATATTTTAAAAAAAAACTTTATCTCCAAAAACTTCTAAAAAAGCCTAAATGTATCTGTCAAGCAGGAGCAAGTTGGGAAAAAAATTGGTTTGTTTCTTTCTGAGGCTGCAGATGTATCCAGGTAATACAGTCTGATTTAAATGAGACTGACACTGTGGTCTGAGATCACCCACCCTACAAAAAACAGCTTTGGAAAGGGTTTAGTGTTCTGCTACACACTCATTTAAACGCTCAAAGTAACTGATGAAATGTATCACTGATCCCTGTCATTCTTGCATGATGAGTTTGCTATTACAAGCTAGGAGCGCTGCAGAGGTGTTTCATTGTAAACCTGGTATCTACTGTTTTTAATTTATTTCTTTTCTCCTCTCACCATAAAGCACACTAATATGGGTTCTCGTCTCTATCATCCACACTACAGGATCAGGGAACTCCACATGAAATAGTAGTGATGCATCTGTACTTCTTCCGTTTGACTGAGCTGAGCCTGGAAGACAATCCATCGAACAAGCCAGGTCATGTTTCCACAAATCTTGCAAACACTAATGTAAGTGAAAATGTGTGTACTGCCTCAGCATCTGTCAACCGTGAAAAGCAAAAAAAAGTGCCCTACCACAAACTAGAATTCCCTTTTTCTAAAAAATAAATATATAATGCACAGCATTTCCCATGGCCATAACATAAGGTTACATAACCACAGACTAAGTGCTTCTGTTCATGTCTTGCTTTTAATATTTGTAGTAAGTGCACAGGTCTCAGTATTTATGACATTCAGGCCTATTTTAAGAAAAGAAATCATGAAAAATACATTCTTACAACCGGCAAGCATGTCATCAAAAAAGCTTTGTTTCTTCAAACAAGGAAGCATATTCTAGACTTGTCCCTGTAACACAGGAAGGCAAGAGGGTAGAACCCAACAGCAGATTTGGGGGAAAGTAACACTTCCACGAATAACCCACTAAGACCTAACATGTGTAGGCATATACCTGTTCAGCAGAAAAGTAAACTAGAAATGTTTCATTTAAAAGTTTTCAGTACTTTTCAAGAAACGCTCCAGGTGTTTAGCTGTTGAATGCCAGCAAGGTGACATTTAAGTACTCTGTGTCCTTAATCAACCCTGTCAAAAGGTGACATGTCATCTGGTGCTTAGCTCCTGACAATGACACTTGTGCGCATGGTCATCACCATTCCTCTAGCTTTGGGATATGAACTATGCCATAAAGATTGCTACCAAGAGCTCTCCACTGCATCAGTGACAAAAGACAAATTCAGTATTTCAGTGACCAAAACTAGCATTATTGAGGAACATGTGTAAATTTATGAATCAGAAATGCACCATATAAATTAATAGTAATATGTACCTTCAGAGTTGAGAAAACTTAAATATGTATTAACATAACCATTCAAACACAAAATAAAGATTAAATAAAGAAATAAGAACAAGGCATGTTTCTTGCATCAACATTTCTTGATGAACCATTTATGTCTTTTTTTTTTATTTTATAGATACCATTTCCACTGCAAGCCACTAACCAGTTACACCAGGCTAAACAACCCTGGAAATGTGATTGAGGCAATGAGCCCAAATACACATCCCTCAATCTGTGCCCTGTAACAGATAAAAATCTGTAGCCAACAGCCTGCTGGCCAACCATTCAACAGGCAATGGTGAGACACTGAGTTGAGCTCATGGCTGCCAACAGTGACTACAATGTAGATGCTACAAAATGTGTATATATTCTATATACAGTCATGCTCTGCATTACAACATGTCGGTTAAGGACAGACCGCATATATGACGGTGGTATGTAGCCTAGGAGCAATAGGCTATACTATACAGTCATGCGTCGCTTAATGTCCACAATACGTTCTGCAAAACAGGATGTTATGTGATTTGGACATTGTGCAAACACATTACATACATTACATTACATTAAAATAAAGATAGAAAGTACAGCATAGTGCATACACAAGGCAGTAACAGACTTTTTTGACTATCAAGACATATGTATTCTAAGTTGTATTCTAAGTTATATATGTCCTGTACCATTCGCTACATACAGTTACTTCTGATATGTCCCGTTCTTCAATTGGGATTTCTGAACTCTATTATAACCTTATGGGACCATGTACGTATATGCGGTTGGATACTGGCCAAGCAAACGTTATGGGGTACGTGACTTATAGCCTAGGTGTGTAGTATGCTATACCATCTAGGTTTGTGTAAGTACACTCTATGATGTTTGCAGAACAAAGAAATCACCTAACAGCGCATATCTCAGAATATGTCCTGTTGTTAAGCAATGCATGACTGCATATATAAAATACATAAAATAATCAAGTACCCAAATGCAGATCTCAGTTTACACACTGCTGAGCAACTGGTGAGAAATAAAGTTGTGATCTGCTAAGGGGGAATTTGGACCAAAACTGCAAGAGTGATGTTCAGACCTTGTTGAAAAGTCATGCCTTGCCTTTCTAAAACCTCATTAGTTTTACTGACCCCTCCAACACTAAGCAGCATCACAAAGACTTTGCTTTACTGGGGAAAAGAAAAAATCTGAGCACATCATTACATTTTCTGCATCACAAACAAAACACTTACCTGTTCTACAGAGGTGAAAAATGCATGTTTAGTATAAAACTTGAATGCGTTTTGTTTATTAATGAATTTTCAGATCAGTAAATGTTCAGTAGTTTACACCAAAATAAAAGCGGCACTGTTAGTCAATTATTCAGGGAAATCAAATGAACACTCTGCCACCCAACAGGAAGTTTGGGTAATCAGAGGAAGTTTGGTAATTAAGCCAAAACAGCGGCATGTGGGAGCACACAGAGAGGGGCAATAACCACTGGTCAGAACCAGGCAGGCGGAGGACAAGCGCTGGCATGCCAGCACAAGCCTGGAGAGGGACAAAGACTGTCAAAAACTCGCTGCATTCAAAAGATCAGCGGTCTTGTCTTCTGACACGGGTCAACATGTAAATTTAAACTTGGAAAAACAAAATCATCAACAACTTGTCATTTTATTAGAATGTGTTGTTTTACACTGAAAGATACGAACAATGACGTGAGGCTTTGGATATGTCATAATTCAGATTTTTTTTCAAAAGGATTTCAAAATCCTATCAAATATTTACATTACAAAACCTGTACAATCCTTACCAGGTAATTTCACAAAAAACAAATCTTCTCTCATTTCTTTTCCCAGCGAACAAAATGACAGATTTATCCCACTGTCCTCAAGGAACACTAACAACACAATCTTACCAGACAGACATGAAAACATTTGTAACATATCACTCTACTGGGTTTAACATTTATTCCAGGAGTAAAATGACAATTTTTGGGTGTGCTGTACAGACAAAATTTCCTAGCACTTTGGAGGAAACTGCTGAACATCTGATGTTGAAAAGGGCATCCAGACTAAACTACATTTACACTACATTTATGAATCTTCTTAATAATGTTTTACAAAATGGATTGTTCCAGTACTGGCTGACCATTGAACAAAAAGCATTCCACCAGCAACGAATTCCCCAAATAAAAAATTTTCTGTAACATTTTAGTATCATTACGCTAGATATAACTGTTACTTAATAATACTGGGTGAACTATCAACACTTAATGAATAAAACTGAGTAAATTAAATTTTTTTTAAACATATCAAATTTAGAAAACACGTTGCCTTATTTCACTAGCATAGTGGAACTGTGGGTCGCAATGGTAACTCATAACTCTTGGGACTGTAGGTTCAAATCCAGCAAAGTCTGAAGTTTGCATAAACTCCCTGTGTTCTTTTTGGTTTCCTGCAATTCCTCCAGGAAATTGCATTTTATCAAAGCAATGTGGTACTTAAAAAGATAACATAGCCTCAATTTTAGCATAGGTATGAAATAGTTACTGAGGTAAAGGAATTAATTACAGTTGGACTCAAAACTTTTGAGTAATGAACATTTACATTAGTTTCTCACAAAACGTGGCCAGCATACCAATTCAAAATTGTATATGAAAACAACCAATTCACTGACAAAGGGAATTGGCAAAAAGGAAACACTGCCTTAGGTTTTCAAGTTTTTCAATTGAATGAAGAATGTGCAAAAGCAACAAACAGAGGTGAACAAGCAGTACATGATATGATGATATGACTTATAAATCTTCAGTTTTGGAGCCTGTCAGTGAAATTACATAAAAGGCTATAGGAGTGAACCCTGTAAAGGTGCTTAATATTTCTTGGAGCTTTCATTTCTTACAGACAATCTACTAACTGGCAGATTATATTTAAGCAAGAGCTCAAAACCACTTTAAACCTTGGGCATTTCCTAATTATGTAACTGGTGTTGAGAGTATTTTATCATGCTGAAGTCATGGATTGATAGGTATGTACAGTTGGTGTTTTCCGATGGGCTGAAAGGTCATCATTACAGGTATGCGTCACTTAATGATGGGGACAGATTCTGAGAAATGCTTTGTTAGGTGATTTTGGGATTGGACAAACATCAAAGAGTTTACATGTGCTGCATCACATCCGTTTTGACTTGTATATGGTATAGCCTATTGCTCCTAAGCTACAAACTTGTACAGCATGTTGCAGCAAATGCAGTAAACACAAGATGTATGAGGCTGCTGCTGGGGGACAGTGTATATGAATGGCTGTAATTCCTAAATGGTTAATGCGATACTTTTGTTAAACCTCTTAAAGCTGAAAGTCTACATTTCATCACATCTTGACTGCTCTGTTTCAAATTCATTGTGGTTGTGCACAGTGGCAAAATACTGAAAATTGTGTCATTATCCAAATACTTATGGACCTGACTGTACATAAACTAATAACACTTGTTTATTTTCATCAAGCATTATGTACTGTATATATCTAATGGGACCACTGTTGTATATGCAGTCTGTTGTTGAGTGACATGTCCTTATGCGGATGGTATCTGATGCATTTTCAGAGATGAATAAGATTCAGGTATTACTGTATTGCTCAACTTTAGACCACACTTTCCTGGTTTTGTTTTGTGGATTTCTTGTTCTATGCAGAAAACACTTTCACAGCAATTTTACACATTGTTGGTATCACCACAAAAACACAGTCTCAGTTGTAGAGGGCATATTCAATTAAATTTTTTATACCAACTGAAGTTTTTATTTTATTTAAGAACTTAAGTCAGATTTCAACTCTACATTTGTTTATTTGTTCTCCATTTACATGGGTACAGTGAAAAACCTACAGACATAAAAAATAAAACAGATGCACCAGGACAGGTACAGAAACAGCCTCAAATAGAGCTGCTATAAAGGATCACTGTACGAACTTGTCACAATTGACAATGGCATAGAGATTAATCATTTAGGAAGGCAAACTGCAGAGATGGGGGAAGGAAGCATATCCTGTAGCATACATGACCATGCTTTCGACACTGAACAGGGGACTGCCGGATGGCATACAGGAGGCTAAATATAGGGACAACTGTACAACACAAAGGGTGCTAAACAGAGGACAACATTTTCCCTTCATCCATTACTTTCAGGTGCTCATGCTGAAGATCTTTTCACACCAACCCCTCCAGGGTAACAACCTGGTTAAGAATACCAGGTGCTAAACCCCAACAAAGCACCACCAAAAAAATAAATAAATAAATAAATAATTAAATAATTAAACTTTGATGACTTTTTAACAGACAAACTGCATTAGAGAGCTGCTGGCTACATGTATCTGACATAGCAGTGCCCTCCCACTTATAATTCTCCACTAGACATGTACTTCTAAATAACTTGCAGATCACCGCTCAAGTAAAAAAATAAATTACAATTACTGTGTTTGTATATACCAGTAATTAATATGGTGTATGGTGTAATATATTAAAGCAGTGCACCCAGTGCGGAAAAACTGGAGACTTAAAGAAACATCAGGTTCTTACACAAACCCACGTGACAAGATCACTAGTACCAGTTAACAGGATAAAGAACTAATAAAATGACATTGCTATCCCTGCAGCCCAACCTCACCTCTGCCACTAGAAAGGGTATTTATGGTGAATTATCATCCAGCAAATCCCCCCTTGTCCCCAAATATACTGATTATTGTTTGTTTTAACATATGTACTTTTGTACCAAATCTGTAAATGAATTTGGGTGGAAACATTAATGCCAAAAAATGAGACACCATTTTCTATAAATATGGGTATATACCTACAAATCTAGCCTTATATTCTTTAGACAAATGTTATTTTTCAAATCAGTTTCTTCAGTTCCAAGATACAGACTGCAAATATATATATATTTTTAATTGTCAACTCCCAAGTTAGCAAAATACAAGAGAATTTTAGTCTTACTTCAAACACCCCAATGTGAATGTTGAAATTTACATTTTCATACACTTACTATAAGCCCTCTGTCACCAGTGGTGCCTACACATTGTGGACATTAAATTGGCATAGAAAAAATTAAGACTTAAAAGATATTTTAAGTCTCCATTGGGTTTCTTGTTAAGTTTAAAATACACAATAAAATCTTGCTCTTGAATTATAAAACAGTAAATGGCATTGCTCCATCTTACCTTAGTGAGATTATTTAAATGCACTGCTTTCAATCTTTAGATCCTGGTTATTTTACCTACGATCATAAAATTACAGGAGGAGGGTATGGCTTTAGCTTCAGAGCACCAAAACTATGAAATGGTCTGCCAATTGTTGTCAGGAATTCCCCTTTTGTCTCAGCCTGTAATCCAGATCTAAAACTCATCTCTTTGCCTTGGCATATCCAACTAAACCAATGCTGAATTCTGCCTGTCCCATTTCTGCATCTTACCTTTTAGTGCAAAATTCTCCAGTCTCTGAATGCTATTAGATTTTAACAGCATCTAACTCGACCATAACAAACATGGTAATATATAAAAAGATTACCCTTAGCTAGAAAAAAGCGTTACTAATTGCTTGTGTTAACTTGCAGAAGTTGTTAGTTTTGTTGGTATTAAAAGCACAAACAGGGATCAAACTAGTGTAATCTGCAAACAACAGTTAAATGCCTAATTTGTTCTAATGAAATGACCATAACCCTGAATTAGAACAAGCATTTTGATATGAAGGGAGTGAGTGAAAGATTATTTGTCAATTTTTCAAACATACAGGGTGGTATGGTGGTGCAGAAATTAGACAATCTGTCTCACAGTGCCTTTTGGTTTAGGTGTAGGTTTTAATCCAGCTCAATCCATGTGGAGTTTGCATGTTCTTCCCATATCTGCATGGGTTTCCTCCAGGTGCACCAGTTTCCTCCCACAGTTAAAAGACATGTGTTTCAGTAATTGGTCACCCTAAATTGACCGTAGTGTGTGACTGTATGTGTGCCCACCTTGGAATGGACTGGTGCTTTTATCCTGGGTGTTTCATACCTTAGTGCCTAGTAATTTTGGAGCCTGGGTACCACAGCATGCCTAGTTATGGCACAATATAATGAAATACAGAAACCACATTCTTCAATGCAAAAGTGACGTTTTGTATTAATACTGACCACAGTCCAACAAAACCACAGTAGGAGAAATAGGTGAATTGCTTGTAAATGTAACAGGAAAGGTAAGTAAGTACACATCTTAACATCATAACTCTTTGGAAAGCTAGCTGGAAGGAACACAATCTAAGTAACAAGCAGACAGAAGGACGCCCTGTTTGATGAGGGGCCTGCAAGACAGAGGGTCAGTTATCGGTATAAATATCACGCCAGGGAGGAGATCAGCTCCTACACAAATAGACACCAGCTAAACAGCTCCTGCCTCTTGTTCCTGAGTCCATTATTCTACTCTGCTATCTCCTTCATGTGGAGATACACAGGCCTGTCCAATATAACTTTTCTCCCCCATTTTACATTACAGATAAGTTTTGTTACATGATCCTCCACTTCAAACAAAAAGTCAAAGAAGGGAAAATAAAACAGCAGAATTCTTTCTTGATTCTTGGGCCTGACATGTAAGATTCTGCAAACCTTCATTTCCCCTCTAATTCAAGCAGCTTATTCTGCTTTATCTTACAAAATATCAAACTGAAACCAAAGATCATACCAAACGAAGACAACTTCAGGTTTTGAAAATGTGATGACGATTGCATGCCAACAAATCAATGGGAAAAGTGTTGGCAGCAATGTGATTACATCCTGCCATTGGATTCAGTAAAGATGTATTGAGTAGGCCATTTGTATCTAGAGTTAAACTACACTGGTGAGTTTGAAATAAACTTCAAAAAAGTTTTTCCTCTCTCACTCACATATACACATGCAAATATAACCCCACATAGTGTTTCACTGTAAAATGCATTTGAAACACGTTGAGGAATGGAGAACTTAAGCAGCAGCGAAAAGATACGAGCGATCTGTCTAACACACATAAACCACATTGAGAAATTGCACAAAAACAACTTCTGTAACACTCCCTTTAAAAGACAGATGATCAGTTTGAGTTAGAACACTTTTTAAAAAAATGACTGACAAAGAAATTTCAGTACAAGCTGTTAAAATCACCCCCAGCATAAAATGTTGTACGATGTCTCTGTGGTTTTCAAAAATAAGGAACATATACAGGTGCTCATACACATAGCAAAACTTAGCAATGTACAAAAATGCTTAAAAAAAATAGAAGGGCAAATAATCATTCATGAAAACAGAATCACGCAGAGACACCTGCTGCATTTCCCATACAGCAAACACAAGAGTGAAGAATGACATACAGAGAACTCGCCAGGCCATGCTTAACTGGAAGCACTGGTTTTCAAATGGGAGTGCCTCTCCATGCCTTTCCATGAACCTCAACAACACCCTGGCAGATATTCAGTATACAGATAGTGTAAGGTGCCAGCATCTCAATAGACACTGACAGCAAAGGTCACTAAACCATCAAATTTGTATATCACTTATAGTTCAAGATACATCAGTTGAATTGTGATGATTCATAAGTAACAACTGTCAAAAGCACCTTTATCCATTTAACAATGTTTGTTCAGTGATCACACAAACGGGCAACTCCTAACCAAGGTCTAGAGTTGTTCATATATGTGAACTGCTTACTGTCACAATCGTTATTATTACTGCCGATATTTACCAAATTTTGCATGCTAAGTAACACACCTTATAAAGACAGTATTACATCTTATCTATATGCACAGGTGGATATTTACTGAAACAAAAGAACCCCTCTGGAATTAGAACTGACATTATTTTAGGATGCATGCACATCTCCTGATCCCCTTACTGCCCTTCCACTGGTGTAGTGTGAGCAAGTGGGACATGGGATTGGTGTGCTACCGGACAGGCATGTGTGGATTCCAACCAGTCCAGCAAGGCCAAACAAGTGATGAATAAACCCATTTCAGGAGGACAGTAAGGTTTGTCATTGGTGAAGGTGGCATGAGACAGGACTTTTATATTTCTTCAGCTGTACAACCCAGCACTGCTTCAGTTTGGCTAAACCATCACACACCAGGTACACAAAACCATTCTAAACCATTGCACAAAAAACACTTCATAACTCAAGGTCTTTAACACCTTACAAGTCAACGTGTAACCTAACTATTCAAGTCCACAGCAGAATAACCATAAATACAACTTCCCAATTAACAGACCATTAGAAAATGCGGCAGTTAAGGACTAGAAAGCTTTCAGTCCTGCTTGTTAGTGCATGGAGTAAGACACTAAACGAGAATTGTTCAAATAAATATATCTAAGTGAACAAGCTAGGAACTGTATACTCCTCTAAGAAACACAATCATTTTTCAGACAACGCTAGCCACTATGCAACCAGTTATCAGTCTCATCTAAAACACCACAAACTCACATCAAAAGATTTTCAGCCGAAGCAAGTCAGACCATTACCAGTGACACTCCCGAGAAAAGAGGCCAATGCAAAGCTGTGCCACTGGTCCCAAGCGCAAGTTTCGACAGAATCTTTTCAAAGTGTGAAACCACAGCTCCTAATAAAAGCAGTTTTCTGCTTACATGGTCCTTTGCTGCAAAGGAACACAAAGGTTCTGCTACATGAACGCTTGGACAGTTGTTGACGTGTTCTCTTTTCTGTTGTTCCCTTCAATGAAGGACGGAAAGAAAGCACAACTAAATGTTGACCTACTTATCTATTAAGAAATCAATAATATCGATGCCCATCTAACTCCAAGTTATAACACCAACTATTAACTCTGATACTACAGTATTTATTCTGTAAGGTACACTTCTAAGACAGCTCACACCAACAAACCCCAAAATACGCATCAGGATATATGCATCATTTTCCTGTGGATTCTAAACAACAATTCAGCTATCATGGATTTATATCTGAAACACCCTGGCTGGCTCTAACAATCTACTCCACCTGTGCCACTGCCAAGACAGACACATCTAACTTTAAACATCAGGGACTGTGGTGTACGTGCAACACCACTGGACTAACACAGCAGCAGAGCTCATCTCAGACTTGTGCCACGCACCCAAGTCAAGCAGGTCACTGTGTTCCTAGTACTGCCACTGCCAGTAACCATGACACTGTATTTTAATTTCTGTAATGTCACTATAAACATTCAAAACTGTGCACAGAATATATATACCTATTCCAACAATTTTGTACGTCAGACATTCCAGTCTGGGTGACTGCAAATTTTTACCCACCATGAATAATTTGTATGGGACAAGCCATAACAAGCCAACTAATATCAATGTCACATTTCAGAATGCCAATACACCACAGAATTTCTACTCAACAGGACCGTTGCCCCAACTGTACCAGTGAAAACTTAGTATCATTAATATCGGTTCTTTACCAGTCTCTACAGAACAACTTTTTGTTATTAACTTTACAAGTCCTCGGCCTAGTTACTAAACAGTTACTATAACAAAAAGTGAGGAAAAATACTGGTTTCATCTGTTGCGATAGTCATATCAACTGGAGACTAATACATTCAAATGAAACCCATTGCTACCTGGGATGTTTTAATGTTAGAGAAATGAAAACAAACAGTTCTGGGAATAAAGGAACCTGTAGGCTGTGGTTGAGAAGCTACAAACATTCAACAATAACAATGTCTGTTAAGGTGAGACATCTCTAAATGCTGCACTTTCCTACAAAGAGAACCTGGGATAGACCATCCCTGAGCCACCATAGATAAGAGATTAAGAAGAAAAATCTCAAGTGTTCAACCTGCTGGTATGTAAAAGTAGAACGAAATGTTGTTGATTCGAGTCCCACTCCCTGCTGTAGGCTGCAAATCCCAAGTGAGGCCCTACTGTTATGCTCTTGAGCATGGTGATTTAGCCTAAACCCTGCTGTATAAACGAGTCAAAGGTGGTACGCAAACAATAACAATGGCAGCCGTTCACGTACTGGTGAGGTCTTAACACGTAGGAAAAGTGTTTAAATGTGGCAGGAAGTGCAAAATAACAACGAACTCCCTCACCTGGCCTGTCGAGTGCTCGTTGACCGTCACCAGCGGTGTTCTCGCCGACATTTCAATAAGTTCTAATAAAAATAAAATAATACAGGGTAGGGTGTCGAAGTTTTCAGGCTCGGACGCACATGGATTCGGGGAAATCAACAGGTTGACTTCCTCATCAGCAGCTCAGCCAAACTGTCCGTCAGCCGGCTACGTGTCCGTATTCATATCTTCTTACTTTAAAAAAGGGCAGGAAAGTAGCTTTTAAACAGCTAAACCCTGGAAAATAAAAACTCAAATAAAGAGAGGTTCCTCGGCTGCATTGGAGTGTCCGAGTAGGGACGGCGCGGGGGGGAAGCACTTCGTGACCAAAGAGAGGTCGTTGGGGGTGACTTCAGCCGGACAGTATGCGTCGAACCCGGCAAATCGGTCCCACTCGAGCCCGGGGCTCCGCAGTTCAAGGCGGGCCTGCTTGGTGGACCTCCAGCGACCTCCAAAAACCCAGAACAAAACAGTTGCGCCGGTGTTGAGCTGGCTTTCCGGGAGTGGAACTCCAGTGAAAGGAAAGCAGACGCTGGGCGAACAGGGACCGTGGGAGTTACGGGGATAATCGGAGAGCCATGAGCGGTGCTGGCTGCCCCCACCGCTGCTGCCGCCGCCGCCGTCGTCGTGTCGGCAGAATCCCGGAGACAAACCGCCACAAGTCGCTCGCTCTTCCCCCCACACGTCCGTCGATAAAAGGCCGTCGAGGCGGTACGTTGTCGTGACGAAGAGGTGGCAGAGACGTCAACGCGTCAGGGTCCCGGGAAGGCGGGTCAGCGCTGCGTCGTCTGTGCGCTTTGGGCGAACTGATCCCTGCCGGGTCTGTGGCGGTGTGACGGGGCTCACCGCGGTTCTCGCAGCGCCTCGAGCGCGACACTCAACGTTGCTCTAGCTGCCGACTCCAGGCACCGGAAGCGGGCACGAAAAGGAACATGGCGGCTGCGCGGGGGGGGGCAGGGGGTATCCGGCGGATTTCAACTTCGACACCGGTCGTCCTCTTTCGGTCTATATCGGTTCTCCCGAAATAGTTGGGCATTTTACTAGTGTCAAAATCTCCCTGCAAGCCGTATGCTTCATGTGTCTGCTAAAGGGTGTTATGTAACGTATAACGCAGGTCATGCAGCAGAACACATGTAGGAAAACAACGGAAGAGTGGGCTTCACTAAAGAACGGTGCAGTGCAGCTAAAACTGAAAGTGTGCACTTGTTACCCGTATTGACGAACTCTTGTGTTTTTGCTGCCACCGGGAGGCCGCTGGCTGCCACATCCCGTCGAAAGTTCTGCGCGCTCAAAGACTCCTGGATCTTGTAATAAACAATGGAAAACGTTTCCGTAAAAAGCCGTGTGCTTAGATTAAATGGCCAAAAACACCGCAGTCCCATTCATCCTTTCTTATTTTTGCTGTGGGCACCATTGTCAAAATCATCTGTTGTGCTTGAATAACTTAGATCAATAAACGTTGTAAATATACACTTGAGCGATACTGTATAAATGTTGTTCACCAATGACAAATAAATCTTGACTTGATAAATTCACTAGTAGCAGAGAACTGATGAGAACAAAGTGGGTTTCATTCTCATTATAAAATAATACAATTTCTAAAAAGAATGATAAAAAGAGCCTTATTGTTTTGGGAAAAAAACTGATAAAACATGATCACCAACAAAGTTAAGTATAAGAGTCAAAGAGTCAAAAGAGTTTATTTGTCACATACATGGTTACTGAGAATACCATGTAGTGAAATGTGCTCTGATTCAGGATAGGAGACTGTGCAGAAAAATGTACGAGTAAAACAAACAACCAAGCACCAAGAAGACAAGAAACATAGTAGCTAAACATTTACTGGGTAAAACAGCCAATCCAAGTGAGTTCTGCTACTTCAAAAAGTAATTACAAGTAAATCTGTTAATCAATGAAAATTACTTGAAAAAAGGAAATAAGTATCAAATCATAAAACTACTCAACTCTCAAGTTACATTGATTCAAATGGTCTGAAGTTACAGTGAATCAAATTAAGCTTGTTATTGACATAAAATACTAGCAGTGGTCATAAATACAATATAACTGTAACTCATCTTTTCAGTATATTTAAACAGGTATGCAAGTATAATTTTATACTGTCAGGTATACTAATCAGGTGAATACAAAAGATCACAATCTGCCAGGTATTACTATCATTCATTATTTAGCAGACCCCTGTGTTCATATCCATTTATAATTTTAAGTTCATATATTAAACTGCTTGCAGTGATTTACCCATTGATTCAGCAGGGTCATTTTAATGGAGCAGTTCTGCGATGATTAAATGTATTCCATTCGGAAGAAGGATGCAAAGTCAGATTTTTTGACTGTAAGGTAACAGCTCTAACCAGCAGCAAGCACTTGCTCAAACTCAAGATATACTTGTATAGTTGACTGCAGTTAAACAGTGTCTAATTTAGCTATTTAAATAATAGCCAAATGATCCACTGAAAAATAACAACAAGGATGACAGAACTGTAAATGAATGAAAGTCAGTTTTTTCAGGAGTATACGCAGATTCGCCACAACATTAAAACCACTGACAGGTGATGTGAATAACATTGATTATTTTGTTACAATGGTACCTGTCAAGGGGATATATTAGGCACCAAGTGAACAGTTAGTTCTTGAAGTTGATGTATTGGAAGCAGGAAAAATGGGTAAGCGTAAGGATCTGGTTGACTTTGACAAGAGCCAAGTTGTGATGGCTAGGGTTGGAGCATCTCCAAAATGGCAGGTCTTGTGGGGTGT
The DNA here is from genome assembly GCA_018136845.1 of Heterotis niloticus. Classification (NCBI taxonomy): domain Eukaryota; kingdom Metazoa; phylum Chordata; class Actinopteri; order Osteoglossiformes; family Osteoglossidae; genus Heterotis; species Heterotis niloticus. The sequence goes on along the minus strand of CM030888.1, from coordinate 15,876,896 downwards.
TCCTGGTATGCAGTGGTTAGTACCAAAAGTGGTCACAGGAACGCACCCAAAGTTCACTGATGCACATGGGGAGCGACGTCTTGCCCATCTGGTCCAATCCACAGAAGAGCTACTGTAACACAAATTGCTGAAAACCTTAATGCTGGCCATGATAGAAAAGTGTCAGAACACTTAGCGCATCACAATTTGCTGTGTGGCTGCAGACTGGTCAGAGTGCCCGTGCGGACCCCTGTCCACTGTTGAAAGCACCTACAACAGGCATGTGAGCGTCACAATTGGACCATAGAGCAATGGAAGAAGGTGACCTGGTCTGATGACTCGTGTTTTCTTTTAGATCATGTGGACAGCCAGGTGCGTGTCTGTCATTTACTTGAGAAAAAGATGGTAGCACTATGGGAAGAAGGCAAGCCAGTGGAGGCAGTATGATGCTCTAGGCAATGTTCTGCTGGGAAACCTTGGGTCCTGGCATTCATGTTACTTTGACATGTACCACCTACCTAAACACTGTTGCAGACCATGTACACCTCTTCATGGCAATGGTATTTCCTGATGGCAGTGGCCCTGCCACACTGAAAAAATTGTTCAGGAATAGTTTGAGGAAAATGACAGCGTTCAAGGTGTTGTCTTGGCCTCCAAATTCCCCAGATCTCAATCTGATTGAGCATCTGTGGGAAGTGCTGGAAAAACAAGTCCAATCCATGGAGGCCCCACCTTGCAACTTGCAGGACATAAAGGATCTGCTGCTAACATCTTGGTACCAGGTACAACAGGACACTTTCAGAGGTCTTGTGGAGTCCATGCCTTTATGGGTCAGAGCTGTTTTAGGGGCATGAGGGGGACCTACACAATATTAGGCAGGTGGCTTTAATGTTGTGATTGATCAGTGAAAATACTTCCTTACTTTTTGTAGAAACTATAAATATATCCTTTTGTTACCCACATCGAGGAGGCCCATAACTATGAATCAGCATAAAGTGTACAGTGTACACCTAAGTGTGAACCATCTGCATTGTTTCATATTCTGAAATAGATGAAAATCAACCTGCGTTACTTCAAATTTCATGTAAAAATTTCAAAGTATGGCAGCATGGTAGTACATTGGGTAGCACTTGCATCTGACGGTTCCTGCTCTATAGGTGCAGATAAGGGTTCAAATATACCTTTTTTTCCCCCTGTGTGGAATTTACAGGTACTCCCAATTTTCATGGGGCTTTTCACCAGGCATTCAATGACTCATGTTTTTTGGTGAACCAATGAGTCTAAATAGCTCTTTGTGTGTATGTCTCAGAGGAGAAGTTTGTGCGTGTGATTGCTCTTTTAACTGGAGTTCTGTTCAGGGAGTACCCTGTCTCAAGCCACATACTTTCAAACCACCCCAAGGATAAGCAATAACTGATAGTGGCTAGATGAAAATTTCTAAATACTTTACTTCCTTTGTTATGGAGACATGTCTTCTCTCTTTGAGAAAAGAGAAATAAGTACACCCATCCATCCATTATGCGGAACTGCTTGTCCAGTGCAGGGTTTTGGTCTTAAAGTATAAGGACCACAGTTTAGATGAATTCTTAAATGTAACAGTTCCAAAACAATCACCTTTAAGTATATAAAAAGAAATCTCCAGAGACTATCATGAAATTGTATAGATTCTGTATGAGTACAATATCTTACTCTGTCCTAGATTGTAAATTGCATGTGCATGACAGTGATGCTTTAAATTTGGAATTTATGTTGTTTTAACACATACTATGGTAGGGTAGTCTATGTTGTCAACATAGACTGTTAAATAATGTTTTATTACTAGCTGGTTTTTGTTTAACTGGTTAATTGTTCAGATTTTTAGGTCTGAAGTGCAGCATCCTGCTATATGTCAAAGTGTATGTGTTTAATGTGCTTTATAGAAAGTGTTTCATATCTTGTCAGGATGTTTTCGCAAGTCTTCACCCACCTCTTTCTGACTCTTGTGTTGTAGCACAAAGGTAATCTGTGTATGAAAAAGTAACTCAGTTCTAATGCATGAGGATGTATTTATGTCCACGTAATTTGTTCTGCTTGGTAAATGCGTTTCTGCTAGAGTTTCCATCTTACCATAGAGGATGTAAGACTATACACTCTGGCTGTGGCTCAGCATGTAGTGCAGAGTGAAAAACATGATGCAGTCTGCATTGTATAATTGGATTCATTTACAGGCTTCTACTTGGCTTTTGCTTTAGAGCAAACAGCTAAATTAGATTTTGTAGAAGGCAGCACTGCAACTCAGCAGATAGCTCTGTCACATCAGCACTCTACAGGTGTGTGTTTCAATCAAACCCCAGCATTAAACTGCTCAGAATTTGCATGTTCTTCCTTTTTTGCACTGTTTCCTCCTGGGGCACTGAAACTTCCACCTACATTGCTCATACATTGTGCTTAGGTGCTTTAGGAACTACGTTTTTGTTGGTGTAAAACCAAGTGAGTTCCTTGCAACAGACTGGTGGTACTGTTACACAACAGATAGCACTCATGACTTACATTTTCTGGGTTGTTGGTTTGGGTGTCATTTAAATGTTGCTCCATCCTTTCCCTGTGTTGGTATGGGTTACCTACAGGAACTGAAGTTTCTTCTCATAGTCCAAAGAGATTTATTTCAGGTGGATTATTAATTAAATTAGTGAGAGAGAGAGGGAGAGAGAAGAGATTGTCATGTGATGACCCGAGTATGCTGTACCTAGCTTCCTGGATAGAAGGTGGACCACCCCGATCCTATGTTGGAAAAGCTGTTGATGAAAAAGGGGTGATGGGAATTCACTGGTAACTATTTAAAACACATTATTGGATCGAAAAAGATTTAGGACCATGTAAAAACAGCAGTTATTGTTTTTGGTGGTACATAAACCATAGTGGATGATTACTTATGATCTGCTGGCAAAATTCTCATATTTACATCTGTCATCACTTTCCTTAGTTTTGCTACACAAGCAATAGCATTACATACAATCATGTAACTTTTTATATTAAACACTAAAACCACAGGTATGGCAGAGAGAAGCAAATTCTACTAGAATTTTTTAAGGTGTTAGCAGCCATTGTGCAGGAAGAAGACCTTCTGAAGGAGGTAAAGTGGCCTGCAATTCCATAGGCCAGTGGTCAACCAGACATTTTTCCCCTATCTTTCCCTTGCAGTTTCGACAATGTGTGTTCTACGTCTTTCTAGTCTAGGTTTTTTTTTTTCAAACATATTTTAAAGTTATGCATGTTACATCATGAAACTGTGCTGCACGCACCAGTGACCCTGAAGCCGCACAGTGTATTCAAGTGGGCAGTGAGTCATCCAGCTCTGCTGTGGGGACCTCTCTCAGTCTTTCTCCTCCTCACTTTTCCCATCATTCTCAGCTTGGATCTAAGCCATTGCTTCCTAGACATGTCATATGTCTGTCTCTTTGCTCATGCTGGCTCAGCAGCAGGGACTGGGGACTGCAAGGGCATGTATGCACATGTATTGGCAGCATTCTGCATTGTAAGTGAGAAAACTGGTGACATAATACATTGGTCAGCAGAGCTATGTTGTTATGTCTCCATTTTATGCCACAAAAAGAAAAATCAACTAGTAACAGACTCCATATTCATGGCTGAAATATTTATTAAGGTATGACCTAGTTTTTTTAAATTTATTTAGTTTAAACTTTTTTCAAAACATTTTACAGCATTGTATGCATTTGAACAGCTGAGTAATTTTTCTGGCATTGATTCAGGGTAAGAACCTTCCTCAAAACACTTTAGCAGGATGTAATGTTTAAACAGAGATCTTTCAGCTACAAGGTGGCAGATACTTATATCCATTACAATACCTGCTGACCTTTCAGTTAAAATACCATAATAACAGAACATACTTGTATGTATTGTTTACATATGCAATGGTTGTCAACAAAGAAGTCTAGACTCACAAAAAATCCAGAAAGGTAATGTTTAGCCTGATTTGTAATTTAAAGGTTGAAAATTAAAATCCCGTGTTGTGTGCTGCTGTTGTACCCTTTGTAAAGTATACTTGATCAGTGCTTTATAAGGAATGGAACTGTGTTAAATATGATTATATTTACATTACAATAAAGCTGATATGTGACTTTAAAAATCTCACCATCTTTGCCGTGCGCTCTGGTGGGACAATGGCAATTTCCCACTTTGTGTCAAACACTGTACTGTGGGGAAAAAATGACTGCTGCTCCACATAGTCTAGGGGACGTACGAAGACTGAGCAAATAGCACCCGGTATGACGTCATCCATTCATGAAAATTAATGAAAAGTGAGACACAAGGCTTTATGGCAACTGACTGCTGCATTTGTGGGTAGGGATGATGGAAGAGTGTATGTGTAGAGAAAGATGCTTGGAAAATAGCGTTGATTTAATATTCGTGCCATCCAAACTCTCACATCGCAGTAAGTGCCGAGTCGCATCCCCGCTGACACATTTTTACTGTAAATCATCTTAGCACACCCTCGGCGCCAATTATACGTTTCACATCTCTCGCTTCCGAACAAGTCGGCGGGAGCGAATCGCCAAGGTTCGCGTACGAGCCGCGGAAGAAACAAAGAGGCCGTCATCAGAAGGCTGCGAGCTCATTGGTCAAGAATGATGTCATGCTCTTAGCAGAGCCCGCCCCGCCCGCTTCGTTCCTTTTACACAGAGCAACGCACACACGCGCCGGCACACGCACAAACACGCACATACACACACTCATACGCACACACATTCAAATCCACACACGCTCCCATACACACACGCACGCACACACACGCGCGGGCGCGCAATCTCAGTTTCACACACAGGCCGCACACCTACAAACGCCGACACTGTAAGTGTGCGGTCTGTGTCCACGTTACATGTGTGATTGTTCTTTCTTTCTTTCTTTCTTTCTTTCTTTCTTTCTTTCTTTGTACGCATTTCCATTGTGTCTCCTGCTGCTGTACTCAAATCGCTGGGCACACTCTTAATTGACGGAGGTGGCATGTGTGACGGATAAAGACAAAAACATCCCTGTGCGCCGCTGCAGGACCCAGGCTAGGGTGCGCGTGCGTGTCTGGATTCCGCAGCAGCGCGAGCGCGTCGCCTTAGAAACGGACGGGATTTCTGTACATTAAACATGACGGTGCGGCGGAAAGGCCACTCGTAACGTGAGTCAATTATTGCCGTTTTAGCGCTGCAGTTTGTTCCTGTGTCTGTGTGCGTGCGTGCGTGCGCGCGTGTGTGTTGTGTGTACACACACTATTGTTGTATGAAGCACCGCAGCCTTAAGTAGAAATTGCCCTGCTTTAATATGAGACTAGGAGCAAAAAAAAAAAAAAAAAAGCTCAGTGTGTGACATAATCATGCATAGACACATTTTTGCTGACTCCCCCTTTCAGTCAGTTTTGATCAAAATATTGATTTAATTGTAAATTGTTGGTTATTAATTCTCAGAAGTTGCGTGCTCAAACAATACCTGCCGTTGGTTGCACGTGAAATATGGAGTGCGCCCATTATTATTATTATTATTATTATTATTATTATTATTATTATTATTATTATTAGGAGTGAAAGGATGCGTCTTCTCCCTATGCAGTTGCTCTGTATTCCCCGAAAGCTGCTGCTAAGAACAGCACAAACACACTCTATTATTTATCAGGGTGAAAGAAAAACAGACAGCACGTTAACGGCGATATTCGCTGAGGTTCACAGCGTCTGCTTTTCTGCGTCGGGTAACGGGACTCTAGGCAGCGTGATACCGTCGGGACAATTACAAACAGCCCGTGAAATTCTGCAGGCTATACAAAAATAATGTTTACTATCACAAATCGCCGTCTGGTCTAAAGCAAAAAAAAATGGAACAGAATGTAGAAGCAGACAAAGCAACAATAAGCTTTAATTCTGCAAGCAGAAAAACCACATCAGTCACTCTAAGGCGCAGTAATAATACGATGCTATTTTATTGTTCCCCGGATGGTGACTGATTTACTGGTTATTATTTTACTGCCATCTTTTGAGGATTTAGAGGAACAAAAGACACTCTGATCGGTCACTTAAAGCTGTAAGGGGCACAATGAGTGACACACACACAGAACGACGTTCTAACATTATTACTATGATGCGGTGTATAATGTGTAATTTACCAGCTATTTCGACTGTATTTTATGCGGTGCCTGCGTTGTTAAGGCAAATACCCCTCATAAATTAAAGTGTCATTTTTATCTTACATATTCTGAGAATGTGATGATATCATTTGCAATCGCTTTAATGTTAACGTGAAATCACATGATGTAATATTAAAGTGCATATTGTTGCTTCTAAATACCCTGTATAAGGCTCAGTTATTAATCTCTAGGCAACACTGAAACATGCAATTTTGATGTTTTGTGTTCAATGGCATATATTTTCTTAAGTCAAGAAGCCATATAAATAAATACACCAAAGCTGAATCTACTTGCAAAACTTCACTTAACACCTAATTTCACAATCTTGCATGGTTTTATTGCTTTACATGAGGCTTATGCACAAAGCAGGAGTGTGTGTGTGTGTGTGTGTGTGTGTGTGTGTGTGTGTGTGTGTGTGTGTGTGTGTGTGTGTCTGTGTGTGTGTATGTGTATTTTCCTAGGTCTGGTGTCAAGAAGCTGTGAGCCTGCTGTTCTTAGAGCTTGTTCTCAAAGCCAGTGTGATCAGAGTGATGTTGACTCGCACCGTGACAAAACTGGGTCATGGTTGGTCTCTCGCAGGCTGTAACAAGGAGGCTGAAAAAGGAGGGAAAAAGACAAGGCCTTGGCATCGAGAATCTGGTGTGGTGCATGTGTGCTGTTTCTGGTGTGCCATTCATGCTCCTTCTAGATACTGTATTTAGACCATCCTGTCATGTTTGTTCTCCTGCCTGAACTGGTCCTCTTGTGTTCTCAACGGTATTAGTAACCCACAAGCTCAATTTTTATTTCATTTCAATTTTTGATTCACTGAATTAGGCACAGCATTGTTTGATAGCTTTGAAGTACTGTCACAATATCTTGTTTTCTCTCTCTGCATTGTGATTGCAGAAGCTGGAATCCAAATGCCCCCACTCCCTCTTGACGAGCGAATAGTGGTCATTCAGCGCCCCAAGACCTTGCCACTGCGCGTGGGCTCCCCGCAGTCCACCCCCCAGCACCCTGCCCGCAGTGATCCTCCTGCCTCGTTGGCACAAACCCAGCCCCGCCTCCATTCCTCCATTTCTCGGAGTTTGGAGGGCAAGCACAGTCCCACCTACCAATGGAGAACTGGAGAGCAGAGGGCAGCGGCTGCAGAGAGCAACCGTAACACTCACGGACGCAGTGATGGGACGCTGACCCTTGGGCCTGGGTGGCAGAAGCATAGACACACTTTAGACATTAAGCTCTCCCTGGGGAGTGGAGGTGGGAACAGCTTGGAGGGCGGGCTGTGGACTGGTAGTTTGACTGGGAAAAAGGAAAAGAAGGTGTCCCTGCATTTAGATCTCAGAAAGGACGACTGGAAAACTGACGGATCCTTGGGAAGGCGAGGGGAAACCTCACAGCAGTCGCAGAATCCACCGTGGGATCAAAACAAGGCTCAGGGTAGAGGTATTCATGTGAAATCGTCCCCAGGTGGTGTTCTCCCTGAGGGCCGGCACCATCTCAGGAAAGCAAGAGACCTACAACTTTCTCCTACTATTGTGACATCTGGCCTCCCATCTGAAGGTTTCCAAGAAGCCTCACCAGCAGGTGACAAGGATAGCTTCAAATTGGGATCTCTCCACCAGGATCAAAATCCTTATCACAGCTTATCCCGCCACTACATTTCCACCCCTGGAGTTCACCACACTTCAGTCCTCAGCAACCCCTACCCTGCTACAATTACCACTTTCCCAGCTCATGTTCCAGCTCAGCGGAGCCCCCTTAGCACCCAGCCCCACTTGTCTCGAAATCGGCAGCGTCCCTCACATCACCTGCTCAACTTTCCTGTGTCTCCTGTCTCCTCCCGGGGTGGTGGCTTCCCCAGCCCTGATCACTCCTGCACCATCGATTTGCTGCACCCGTTTAGCTGCGGGTGCTGGAGATTGGTCCGCCACAGTGAAAGGTGCCAACGTGACGCCGGGAGCCCTGCATCCACCCTCGCCCATTCCAAGGGAACTAGAGGGGCAGTAGGAGTTTCCCCACCTGGGGCCATGGGGCTAAAGACACTTGGCGGGTGTCTGTCCACTACGTCTACCACCAACACTTCCTCATCTAACAGTACAGTCTCAGACTGTCGCGCAGGGCTTCTCAGCCCCCTGCGCTGTACCTCTTGCTCCAACGGCAGGGCTGGTTTTGAGAGTCCTACTGCTTTCCGCAAGAAGCTTCTGGGGGGCTGCTTACCATGTGCTCCCCTGCTGACATCCAGCCCCCTTCGGGCCCTTCATAGCTGCGTCACTGGTTGCAACCCGAAATCTAGCCAAACAGGGAGCTCCACCTGCAGCTACTGCAGTAGCGACCCCATTGTGGTCACCTACAACCCTCGTCGGACAAAGCCCCCTGGAGTAGGCAGTGCTGGAGAAGCACCTGCACCAGGGAGTTTCCCAAATGATGATGATGACTACAGCGTGCGCACTATATGGCCTCAGGAACTGGCCCAAAAGATGACACACTCCAGAACTAAACAAGAACACCTGGGTCTGGGGACAGTGCCAGGTATGAGCAGGCACTTCCACACCAGCAGCAGCAATGAAGCCAGTCCTCTGATTCTGGACTGTCGCAACTTGCTGGAGTTCAACCGTTCACAGCTAGCCGACCATGCTGGGCGACGGCGGCTCCAACAGGGCAAGGCTGCAGTGCTGGACTTTATCGGGTCTGGCTCAAGCCGAGACGCTGGCCGGGACTCGCTGAAAAGGCTCTGGCCTAAAGCAGGTGATGAGGAGACAAGCCACTCCAATGGGCTAGAGGATGGGACCAGCCACCAGCGGTCCTTTTCCCCAACACCGGCTTCTCCATCCTCTTCACTTTCTTTTTCACCTCCATCCTCAGCCCATGCCACCCTCACTAAACCCAAGACATGGGAAAGGGGGGCATTACCTTCTGCACGTTCTCTCCACCTGGTCCTAAACTCGCTCAACAGAGAGCAAGATGAGGAGAACATGAAAGGTAAGGGTCTTGTGGGTAGCAATCAAACATCAGCAGCTGTTCGGTACATCACCAATTGGTACCTCAACTAATGGTTCACATTTTTGCAAGTCACAGAAAAACTGTGCTCAACTATAAACTGTTTTTCTATAATATTTTGCATATGAAGTCACTCCATCTGTACTTTTATGTGTTAACAGGGTGCTAATAAAAGCTTCAGCCCACCCCTAGTTCACATTTTCTTCATCCACTCCAAGCTCAGCACCACATTAACTTGTGCAAAGGGAAACTTAAGATCACAACCTGTTAATTATGATAAGTACAACTATCCTGCGAACCAAGATAATGCAAACGGATTAAAAAGGCGGAACAAAAAAACTAAGTGGAATGGAAGCAGATCTATTAACATCAAAAGTTTTTTCAGGAGTTAAAGCCTCGTACTTGAGATATGGTTTATTTGCATTTATTTTGCAAACTCTTTTTTTCCAAGGCAACTTACAGCGTTGTGAACAATGATTTGCCCAACAGCAAGGTATATTTTTACTGAAGCAACTTTAGGGCAAATATCTTTTGCAACGGTACCACAGCAGGACGCAAGGGTTAGACCTGGTTCCTTTCAGGCACAGGCAGCAGCACCACCCAGTACAGTAGATGCTGCCCTACTTACTTTTTCTGTTATTTTTTGGTTTATTATTTTTTATTCTGTTTTTCTCTAAAATCCTTGATAATTAGCTTGTGTCTATAAGATAACCAGTGCTTCATTCTTTCTCCACCTGTCCTATTATAACTTTTCATTGTCTTGCTTTCAGTCCTTTGATTTCATTCCTGGATGCTGTCTACAATACTCTAGTATTACAGTAATTGTTACTTCATACTGATTTATACTAGCTGAATGATAGTTGATAATTTACAGCTATCTATGCTGATACAAACAGTGCAGCAGCATTTATTGCTTAATATAAGACTGTTAGTACAGACCAGTTGTATGTTTTTGTCTTTATTTGTCTCCAACCTTTATTTGTCTACCTAGATAAAATTAGTATTGAAGTCTATTGGTAACATCTTTGTCTTCATTGTCTCTACAGTCCATCTGTCCCTACCATTGTCTTCCTCCCTTCCCACATCACTGTCAGACGAGGGCTTGATGACCCCAGATGTGGAGAACGCTGTGGTGAGCCCTATCTTGCCTTTTCTCTTCCTGGGCAATGAGAGGGATGCTGAGGACCTGGACCTGCTGCTCCGCCTCAATGTAGGTTTTGTGGTCAACGTGACCACACACCTGCCACTGTACCATCTTGACTCCGGACTTATCCGCTACAAGCGGCTCCCGGCTACGGACAACAGCAAGCAGAATCTGCGGCAGTATTTCGAAGAGGTATTCGAGTTCATTGGTGAGTGTAAAGGAGGTCTGAGGTCTATGTATGGGAGCATGTATAGCTATGTTTATGAGATACAGAACACATATTAGTGTTTTCATCAAGGTTTAAATTTACTAAATGAGCACATTGCACTTTCCTCTTTTGCATCCTTGCTTCAAAGATTATAAAATAATTAATATAGTAATAACATAGCATTCATCCTTTGATTTATGTCCCTAATTGGTTCACGAAAAGCTGGTGGTTTCCATTATTTAATATGGGAAAAATCATTTTATTTTCCCAGCCCATCCAAAACACTACCTACCAACTTGCCTAAATAGCACTAAAACATTCTAAAACATTGTAAAACACCTAGTAGCATGCAGAGGACAACAAAGCACACGTGGAACTTTCTGACACATTCTGTTTTTTATATACACAGCATGACATCATCCATTGATATTTACATGTACATCTTCTGTTGAAGGCATAGCAGCGGGAGTTTGTTTTAATTTAACTTTTGCTGCACCAGCATGTGTACATGAACATCATATCTACCTTATTAAAGGTGCCCTCTTAAAGGTGTATACAGTACAGTTTATACATATCCCCATTACATGACACACAGCACACATTCTGTACATACACACAGAATACAGGGGATTTGTCTGTAATGGCTTTTTTCACATTTTTAAATGTTTGGAAAATTATGTTGGAATTTTCCTTTTTTAGTATTGAGCAGATTGGTATGTAAATCTAGCTACGGTATTAAAAATCAAATCACATTCTAGCAAAAATGCGTTGTGCAAATCCATGGAGGATGCTTTTAATATAGTTTATTAATTTAGTGCATGATAGACTGGCCTGAAACATTATATGAAATTTTTATTTTTTATTATATACAGTTTTTTGTACTTAATTTTCAGACTACTTCTGCCTATACTGTATATGCATGCCCTTTTCTCTTTTTGAGCTAAAAATATTTTTAGTTGTCTCTGGGTGCTTGGCTTTTATGATGTTGACAGCACTGAATTGTACTGAGGAGCAGTTTTCTTTTCAATATTTTCCTTCTGAAAAATATAAATAGGTACCAAGGCAGAGTTCGAAACATAGGTAAACATAAAATGAGCATTAAGTCTCATAAAAACACACTGGTGACATGGCAGAAAAAAAACACAGTGATTAACAGACCGGGTCTGCAAGTTCAAGTGCCCAGAATAAACACAAGTTAATGTAAATATACAGTTGTATGAAAGGGTGAAACTATAAGCAGCTCTAAGTGGCTTTGGATAAAAATAACAGTGATTCATTTACTGTTCCACTGGCTTTTCTTACAGAGGAAGCCCATCAGAGTGGACGAGGGGTTCTGGTCCACTGCCAAGCTGGGGTCTCCCGGTCAGCCACCATTGTCATTGCCTACCTGATGAAGCACACTCGCATGACCATGATGGATGCCTACAAGTATGTTCGGAGCCGACGGCCTGTGGTCTCACCCAACCTCAACTTCATGGGTCAGTTGCTTGAGTTTGAGAGGGACCTCAATGCCGGTGTGACCCCCCGCATTCTCACGCCCAAACTCAGCGGTCTGGAGACTCAGGTGTGAGCCAGCATACAAACTGGAGGAAGAGGAGCAGGATAAGAACACAGGAGACAGAAGAAAGAACAAAGGCAGCAAAGCAAGGAAATATTGAGGGTAGACATGGTAGCTGTGGAGCATGACAAAAAACACTGTGAAAATGTTAGCTGGGCTTATGGGCAGGAATGGGGGAAAGAGGTAAAATCTAAAAGAACAAAAAAGGTGGGACAAATGGGTATAATTTGCTCTTTCCATAGAGGAGGGATTTAATTTGTTTAATCCAATCTGATGCTGTTTCTTAAAGCATAGAAAGAGATTAGAAGGGACTGGGAGAAGTAAAGATGGAAAAAGAACAAGATGGAGAGGGAGTGGGGCAGTTTAGTGTATGTTCTTTCTGATCAGATTTCCTGAGTGGAAGGAACCTCTTTTCCAACCAAACCACATTCCCGCTTTCAAGACGTAGAAATGTGTTCAAGGACAGACAGAATCTTGTACATGGATTACCAGCAAACTTGAACCTCAGTTTCTATTTATTCAAATGTGCCAAGTTTTTGTAATGATTAAAATAGCTGTAATCTAGCTATGCTTGTGCTTCTTCTTGGATTAGCAGGCACAAGCAGATAGAGTGCAACACTCTCACACACGCAGTACCCGGCACAATAGATACACACTGAGCTTATACCTGCAGTTGCAAATACAGTCACTTTACCAAGACTGGAAACATTGCAGTGCTACACTGTGCCGTATTTCACAATATTAATTGCTGCGTAAACTGTGCTATATTACTATATTACTGAAAGTTGCTTCCATTGCACTTTATTGTGATATAGAATTTCCACTACCCCCTTTCCCCCCCTGCTCATTTTGTCTGGGTAAGTGCAATAAACAAGTTGATGGGGGGGCACTAGGGCTGAACTAGACTGAATGGTGCATATCTTGTTCTGAATGGACCAAGCCTGGCCAAAATTGGCTATGTTGATTTGAAATGTATGGCCAATGTTTTCCGGTGGGTGTAAGAAACAGTTTGACACACCAAACAACAAAATATCAGCTGTTGAAAGAACACAGAGACTCTGTGGTATATGGATGAGATATGCATCTTTGCATTTCTTGGCCTCTTGCATTTCTTGGCCACAGTAAATACTTAGTAAGTATACCTTACTAAGTATTTACTGTGGTACATAGAACACATCGGTGCAAGTACGCATTTATTTTTTTTGTCTATCTATCATCTGTATGGTGTTTGGTAAAGGTGTTGATTTTTCCCCAGTGTTGAAAGAGGAAAGAAAGAAAGACAGAATTCATGAGGATGTAGAATACCATTGTCTAGTTTGAATAATATATTTTGCTAGATGGATGGTGGAAATGTTACAGTAATAAATCAGCTATAGCTGTCTTTTTCCACTCATAACTACCAATATAAAACATCTTTCCCACTTTCCTGTCCAGTGCTCTTTTCATCCTTCTTCTTCCACGTGTCTTAAACTTTGCAGTGCCCCTGCAAAAAATACTATGCATACTAACAAAATTATCTATTTCTTGGGGGAGAGGGCAAGCTTTGCAGCTGGGTTCACTGTGAATGGCTTTGAATTGTATTGTTCCTGTTTAGTGGCACTTTTCAGTTTTTATTTCTGAAAGCTGGTGTGATTTGTCCCTCTGGACGCTGTGTGTTAAAATGCAGTTTGTGTTTTCCTTATTGCACTCACTTTGTCGTTTCCCTCTCAATACTTCTGACAGTTTTAAAATCCCTGCCTATGTGTAAAATTCTTGTAATTCTCCAAATATTAGCCCAGTGGCTTTACATTAATTGCAGTGACATTGTCCTCGTAAGTAATCTATAAAGTAATGAGATATTACATTTTTTTCCTGAAAAATTTTTATTTCTTTTGTTTTTGTTTTAAGCACAACGTCTTACTTCATAAGTTGCTGTGTTGGAATGACAGGTTGTGTTACTGCACCACTGTCACATTTCCTAAATGCATTTGTACGTTGGCTGTGTTGTTATCAGTTGTGATGGTTGCTGTTCATTCATTGGTTAAAATTAGTTTTTGCTGTGACAGTCACTGTTCACTCATTGGTTAAAATCAGTTTCTCTTGTGACTCACTGTTCACTCATTGGTTGATGGGATTCAGATTTGGGGCTGCTGTGCACCCACCGTTTGATCTTGGCCTAACTAAAGCAACATTTTTTTTCTTGACAGCACTTGTACTGAACACTTGAAATTTCGTAAATTCAGACATTCTTTTAAAATGTACAATTGTCTAAACCTTTAATGAGCTGGCATATTAATGTGTATGCCTCTGTTTTGAATATTTTAAAGAGCTCCTTTACCTTTGTAAATTTTTCTGACATAATAGCTTGTTAGTTGATTAGAAAGTAGGGGCAATAGTTAAGGTGTGAAAAGATGAAAAAGTAAAATCAAAGTTAAAATAAATGCCTTGGATAAAAACTTGTGCATGTGTCTTCCAGAGACTGAAGTGAACAATGTAGCACCCAATGAAATGGTTGTATTATACTTTGCAGTGAGAAAATGTTAATAGTTTAATCCTGTCTAATGTATTTTTAAGTTGGAGAAAAATGTAAGATGTGTACTCCATATGAGATAAGAAAGATGTGTGCCCATGTTTTGTTTTATTCCATTAGTTTGGCTCTTCAACAGCACAACTGTTGGTATATTTAACTTTGCCAGAATGTCTGGTGTGTTACAGTGATTTCTGTGTGGGTGGGTGGGTGGGTGGGCGCATGTATGTATGTGTTGTGTAATGATTCCCTTTTTGAGAGCCTCATTGGGAATCTAAACACTAAATGCAGCTCAGGCTCCCTTTGCCTTCATGACACTGCTGACACCTCAAGGAAGCACCATGGTCAGTAACACGTTTGACTGCATTTTTGCTACCCTGGCCTTACAGTTTGACCCTCGCATATCCTCTGGGCATGTGCAGCATACAGAATTGAACTCACACATCATATCTTTGTCAATGGTACACCATCTTTTACTGCATTAGAAGTTCTCTTAATGGTGTGCAGTTATATCATCCCAAAGCGAAGAGCTTCCTTTGAAAATGCATTTTTGGGAATGAAGCAATATCTGCCAATTTTGGGCAACACTTGCCCTGTGTATAATGGACATACCAAATCTAGTCACCGTATATCTGTGGTGTTCTCTAAATTGTTGATAAACTTTATAAATTTATGAACTCTCAAGACAGGCCACTGAAACATGGTGAAACCAGTTAATCCCTCAGACACACTGATAGATATAGAAATTGAATGCAGGTTTCCTTGTGTACATATATATTTTTCTTTTATTACAGTTTGTACATTTGTGAATTTCTGGTTTTGTGTGCATATTTATTGATGTATTCAGTGTTTGGTTTTGATATTCATTTTCTTTCTGTGCCAAATGTGAAATGGACACAATAGGGATCAGATGATGACAAGAAGAGGGTTTTATGCTCTTATCTGGATTGGGTAAAGCACTGCAAACCTACTGAAATCCAAGGGGTTCTTAGTGCTTCCCATCCACACATTGTGGTTTTGTGAGGTCTGCCAGGGTAACACGACAACATTCTCATAACTTTGCTGTATTATGGGCATTTGTGCACACTTCAATTATTGTTAGCAATTCATTCTTTTATGCACAATCCTGTCTCATTTGTATTGGGTCCAACAAAATATTTAGATTATAATTAGGCAGTTTCTTTTTTGCCACTAGCAATGTGTCGCACAGAAGTAAAAACTTTACTGCAGCGTTACAGTAACATTGTGAGAATGTTGTGAGGGTTCTGTGGGGGAGGACCAATGCATGCTTAGTGTTGGTTTTTATTTTGGTCACCTGAGACCAGACTGTCATGTTTTCTGCTCTGTGCTCCATTGCTGTGGGGGCAGGAGTTAATCTCAAACAGTACAGTTGTATTAAGATGTATGCCATAAATGCAACATGCATTTTTATCCACTGTCCTATAATCGATGGGAAAGGTGTCTTTGTGTCTGAGACCTCAGAACGATGCTGTGTTTGAAACAGATAGAAATCTTGGCTTTGAAACTGTACTTATTTAAAAAAATAATGTAACAAGAGGTATGCTAATGAAACACAATGAGGTAACAGGGCTGAACCCACTAAACGAAAAATATGCAGAAACAAGGAAGAAATGAAAATGTGTCTCTTGTCTGAACTATCCTCTATAGTGAGTTTCTGTAAAAATCTGCCTCACTGGAATAGTTTATTAAAATACTTTTTTTAAACAAATTCATACTGCAGCCTTCATTTTGTGTCTTCATTTAAAAATTAACCACAGTAAAAATATTTTAGTAATATGGTTGTCCAAAGATTTAGAATAAATCATGGAATTGGTAGAAGTGTAGTCACTATACAATTACATCCGTCAATCTGTTATCAATTACCATTTGGGTGGAACAGAAAATAAAAAATAAACATAAGCATATGTATTAATAAGTATAAAAACATTGAAATGCAATCTGAACATATTTAGACTAAAGATTTCTTTATTCATCTGTCTGTGATCAATGACTGCTTGTTCAGTGCCGGGCGCTGGTCCGGAATCCATCTTGGAAATAACGTGACGCAGGGTGCATCCTGAATGACACACCAGTCCATGACAGGGTGCATGACACGCACCCATTTAAGTACACAAACAGCAATTTAAAACATGTTCCACCTGAAGACACTACTACAGATGTGAGAGGCTGGTTTTGTACACTGTGTTTTTGTGTGGGTGTGACTGAATGACTGAGACAAAGCAAATACATGCCTCTTGAATACAGAAGCTCTAGCAAAGGGTTTAACATGAAGAGGTGGATTATGCAAAACCTGTAAGTGGTACTGAACTGTATGGGCAGATAATGAATGGGACTGACCCCAGACATTCAGTTATAATCTCATCTCAAGGTTCTGCTAGAAACACTGGGAATAAAAGAAGTTGCAGAAGATGGGATGACACTGAATGACATCAGGATAGTGAATTAAGCTAATACTGGAAGAACCATGAGGACTTTATCTGAGCTTTTTACAGAACCTAACCTGTGAATAAACTGAGGGACATTTGCATTATCAAGCTTTGTTAACTGTGAAATAGAGGTTGGATTTACAAACAAACCAAGTCACAGACAAAATTCCATTTCCAGCTGTGTTTTTAAGATAAGAATCCAATGTACTTCAGATCTCTACACGCCGTATTATTTTCTGCCTCCCTTCACTATTCATATGCATGATTCTGTCTGATGCTGGACACAGTTTTGTCTGGAAGATG
This sequence comes from Heterotis niloticus, assembly GCA_018136845.1. Taxonomy (NCBI): domain Eukaryota; kingdom Metazoa; phylum Chordata; class Actinopteri; order Osteoglossiformes; family Osteoglossidae; genus Heterotis; species Heterotis niloticus. The sequence continues at coordinate 15,859,606 of CM030888.1, read as the reverse complement.
CTAAGCCTCCTGTTTAACAAGCAACTTGCAGTTACTAGGTGATACAGTGCATCACAAACATTGTGAATCACACTCAGGTGCACTCAAGGACCAGGCTTTCCAAGTGGCACTCCAGCCATCTGGTCACCTGGTGTCACATAAATCAGGCAGGCACCATGACAACATAGACATCCTGTCTCAGTGTACATAGGTTGCATTTGACAACCGGGATGTATGATGAGGGATCCACTTACCAGAGAGAGGTGGTACAGGATCACTGAGAAGAAAAGGCTGCTGCCACAGCATTTACATGGGTGTGAACCACCCTTGTGAACAATTCCCTGGTGGCCCTGACATGTTGGCATGGCTGTTGTCCTGAGAGAGAAGTTCTTCAGCTCTATTGCGTTCTCTCTCAGAAAGCTCCTCATGGATTTTGGGCTCTAGTATCAACTAGACCCAGCCCTGGAATATTCCCAAGTAACACTGACATCAAGTTCACTTTTTTCATTTGTTACCTTGATAAAATCAAGTCTTAAATGTCTTATTCAAATAAAAAACTGATTGGATTGCATTACAAAGCCTCCATCCCAGTCAGTTCTGTACTCCCACACCTAAGTGGTGCTTATAGTGTAATATTATTGGAAGACAAACAGTGCAGACAGGAAGAAGAGTACAAATGGATTGAAAAAGCCCAGCTGTGAAATGAAAGACAGGCAACTGTACATTGTCCCCTAATAATTCAGAGATATTTTCTTCCCGGTGTCATTATTATTGAAACTTTTCATATTCAGGAACCAGAGTGCAAAAGAGAAATGCATTTAACTGGCAGTTTTCAGCAAAGCAGTTGATATCTTTAACAATTATTTACTGCACCCATTTGTACAGCTAATTTTTATCGTGTCGATACCTTAATCAAAGGTTCTATGACAGGAGATGCACTAGTATTACTGCAGAAATGAAGAAAAATACTTAATTCACACCCATAACAGTACTGTCCAGGATATTTGTGCCACAAAAGGAGACAAAATACACAGGACTTCAGTTCATTCATAGGTCATTGTCATTTGGCTCACAGTTCATTGAATTCATTACAGTTCAGAATCACACATGCCGTTGTGCAAAACAGACACCTGGAAGTTGCCATGAGACTTCAGTTTCAGCCCTTACTGTCTACAAGAATTTGGACTTTCCCAGGAGTGAGAGACTGAGCACTCAGACCTACTCTGACTGCTGTTGTTCCTGACCTATGGCTTTAAAATAAAGCACTGAAGCCACAGAAAGCTGTAAACCCTGCTTCCACTTGTCACCTGAACCACTACGGTTGTTTCAGTGGCACCAGGACCTGGGTCAAGAGTGGGTGAATTGAAGACATGAAGAACTTGGCTTTCTGTCTCCCTGCATGCCTCAGTATTTTATATCAAAAGTATTCACCTCAGGACTGCCAAGCTGCTTTCAGCTCTCAAGTACTAGGTTCTCAAAAATCATCTCTTTCCAACTGTTGTTCTCCCTGAGATGTCAAAGCCTCTGTAAATCAGTCTTTGTCTACCATATACTTTTTATTTTCCTATTCGTATGACATTTTAATAGATAGGGACCAGAATATGTCCACCATGACAACGTTGGTATTAAACAAACAAGCTGTGTTTCAATAAATGTGCGCCTGTATGTAAGTCCAATGTTTAGCTGTGTTGCACAGCACTTTGGAGAAAAGTGGTTCCAAATGCATAAATGTAAGTTTTAATGTATTTACTCTATCATAACATTAGGTGGAGGTCAGCCCAATGTACTGTATGTGTAAATCAAGGTACAGTGTTGCTTTGTTCAATGTACAGTTTTAAAGGTTGGTTAGATTAATACAGGGTTCTTACACTGAATAAGCAGAGTAAAAATAGCCTGATGCGTACATCAACTGTAAAACTTAACTTTATCACTGTTAGTCCCCTTGGCTAAATAAATGGCGATGATATCAATAATAAAGCATAACCATAGCGGTATACAGCTAAAGCTCTTATTAAGGTTATTTATTCTAAGTAGATGGAGTTTTTTAAATTTTACTTGAAGGGTTTACGACACATCATTAGCTATATATATATATATATATATATATATATATATATATATATATATATATACACACACACACACACACACACACACACACACACACACACACAGTCCTGAGGCAGTACAGAGTCGATGGTGTTCCAAAGTCAAATCTTTGGAATATAAATTAACTGATGCAAATCTGAGTGACAATATAAGGCGCATGACAATATAAATAGTTCATTAATTTAAGCCTGTACGGTTTAGTTACGTAACGATTTTTTACATTTTACGTCAGGATTCCTGAAAATAGATCTTCGAAGCGCACAATGAAATTTGCATACGCGAGGAACGCAGGTGTGTGAGTGTGGGCGCCGCGTCTCCCGACAGGTGGGTCAGGTGTCCTTAGGAGGTCCTCAGGTGTCTGCAACACACATCTTGTACAGGTAAACGTGTATGTATTGTTTGAAGGAGTTTATTTTCCTTCTTCGCTCGTCACTTTTTACATGTTTTTTTTTATTTTTTTTTTTTTTAACGCTTGGAACTGATCGGATGACGCTGGAGATATTTTGTGAAATTATACGTGGTTTTGTTCCGAATCGAACTTGTTTTGTTGTTCTTTTTACTTTTTGGACATGACTCCGTTTTTGGACAAACTGTGTGACTTGTGCGACGAAAGACCAAAGACAAAGCAAACGCCACCACGTCTGAAGACAAAAACAACAAACTACCTGCCGTAAAGTAAGTGAATGTTATGTCAAAAATACCAAGCAAATGGCGAATATAATATTATAATACAGTTGTAATGGAAAATGAATGACAAATCTGACATATTATCATAAAAATAAATAAACAGACCAATCGGAGATGGGAAATGGCTATTTCGGTCCAACTTAAAGAAATACGAACACAACTCAGAAACATCTTATTTGCATGCTGTAATCCCGAGGCTGTGTAAATAAATAAATATTTTCCGTACAAGAATATCAATGACGTCGGCCATGCAAATAGTTGTGGAAACTGAAGCGTGAGGACGCCGGGAAGACTCACAGATGGCGAACCCGCCTTTGCAGGCTTTCAGGAGCAACTTCTGCTTCATTTTGCGGTGCTTATTTAAATCTTAGATTTCTTTTAGATTATAAACAGCTTCCAGAGGAAGTTCAGTTGCTTCCAGGTTTGTTTAGGGCAGTATTTAACGCGAAAGATCTGGCACAGGGGTGTCATGTCGGCCTTCTGTCGTGACTCGAGCCGGAACAGTTCAGTTCTACACATCTTCACACCACAGTACTGGATAAAACATTTATTTTGCCTCAGTTGCTCTTGGTATTTGCACGCCTGAAATTTAGAAGTGCTATAAGACAACACCCATTCTTCAGCTAATGCACATTAACAACTGAGCAGCAGGTGGCGCAGTGGTTACTGCCACGTTGCACTCGAAGGATCCATCACACCTTCTGCTTTAGTACCCTTGGTAAAGCTATTCAGCCCTGCAATGTTCTTGTAAAAAAAAAAAAAAAAAAAAATCAGCTGTGCAAGTTGGCAAAAAGTATAAATTCATTTTGAAGAAGTGCCACCGAAATATGTAAATGTAGTTATCAGTATCTGTTGATACATTATCAATACCTGATGACCTGCAGATACACCTGAGTGGTTGAGATGGTCTGACACCTATCCGGGAAATACAGTGCGAGGACCCAAACAGGAAAAGTTTGCAGCGAAGGGATCACAAACATACACGCATCAAGGGTAATTTAGAGTGACCGATTCACCTGAAACACATGTCTCAGGACTGTGGTTAGGAAACCAGTGCACTAGGGAGAACTTGCTAACTCCGCACACACAGGCCGGATTTAATCCCGCATTCAAATGCCCAGCCCAGGATCGGTGACACACTAGCACAGGATGCCCTGCCACTCAGTTGTCCACAGACTTTGAAAAAGCGACGATCCACAACACTCATAGTCATCCACAATAGTGATGTTCTTCTGATTTCGCACCACAGCGATGGGGGATAAATGACCCTATAAATAACCGGCAGAGAGTGCACATTCCTCCCACATGGAGCCAAGGTTGCACTGTTGTTTACCAGCTTATGGATGTCTGCATGTGCTCATTAAAACATAGTGCAGTATCTTGGCTGTGGTCCTTCTCAGTAAGCAGGTGTGAATAACAAGCCCCCTGGGGTAGCTTTGTGGAGACGGTTTCCCTTGGAGACAACCATGGAGCAGTGTTGGCAGCAGTTTTTCTACGCACAGGCAATGGTACAATGAAACCAGGAGAACATTTTCTTGGAACACAAAATAGATACTTAATACCAATCCAGCTCACTAAACTGATCTAATTAGAGAAAAGTACCAAAACATCAGTATTCAGCGTTGTCTATAAATATTGTTGTAGTCACTTAACCATACACTGCTTGCAGGTTTGCATGTTCAAAGTTGTTCCATTCAGCAACAAGTGGGTCACACCTAGTATCTAGAATAATCCAGGCCTTTAACCTGCTGACCTGTGCAGAATGTGTACCTCTTATTACCTGTTACTGGCAATTGTAACCCTTTTTATAGATGTTTGTAGTAATCTTAGGGCAGCACATTAAAACAGCAGGTGGTGTCTCAAAGCCCCTGAGATGAGGGCACCAAATGGTGGGTTTGAATCCATCCCAGTCTGTCTGGCATTTGCATGTTTTACCCATATTTGTGTGGGTTTCTTTCCATGCAGTTCAAAGCTGCATGCAGATCCCTATATTGGCTTCTCTCTCTGTGTGTGTGTGTGTGTGTGTGTGTGTGTGTGTGTGTGTGTGTGTGTGTGTGTGTGTGTGTGTGTGTGAATGAGTGAGTGAGTGATTGACTGACTGACTGGTGTCCACTCTGGACTACTGTGACCCTGCACTGGGTAATCAGTTATTGATAAATATTTACATTGATCGATGGATGGGTCAATGAATAAAAAATAATAAAAAATAAAATCTTTATATATAAATAAAAAATCTTTAACGTGTTCACACTGAGTTGCAATGCTTTGATACTTTAGGTTATGAACCTCCATCTTGTTTTCATTTCTTCTTTTCCTTGTCCCATCACTCTGTCTTAGGTTACGACCAAAGCCAATGGCTCGTAGCCTTGGCAGACTACTGTGCTTGTGTCTCATGCCCTGCTTGATGGTGGGGCATCTGCTCATCTATGTGGTGGTTTCTATCTTCATTGTGATATCCTACCACCCACCAGAAGTTCCCGTCCTCTTTGTTGCACCAGGGGCCTCCTCCGGCTCCTCCAAGCTTGCGGCCCACCCGCTGCACCCATTCTGGAACCTCCAACTCGATAATGGGGCCCTGTGGAACCAGCTCCAACATCCGCTGGACCGACAACATAACCCCATATTGCGAGGTAATGATACCAACACAATAGGAGGGCTGACGACCCCTGCCGAGGTGCAGCCCCAGGAGGGTGTGTCTGCATGTGGCCCAGACCGACGCTGGGTACCCCACCTCCCAGACTTTGACACGTTCCCTGTTCAGATGCAGGACTTTGTCCTCTCCATGCACTGCACAGAGTATCCACTGCTGCTGGACCAGCAGGGGTTCTGCGGTGAGGGTGGCACTGAAGAGGCTCCTATGCTCCTTATCGCTGTCAAGTCTCAGACTGCGAACTTTGAGAGCAGACAGGCAATCCGACAGTCGTGGGGGGCATCTGGATTGTTGAAGGGTGGGATAGGGGGCAAAGGAGGACTCGTGCGTACTATCTTCCTCCTTGGCAGGCAGGATGCCTCAACAGGGGTCTACACTGAGCTGGGGAAGCTGCTGGAGGTGGAGAGTCTCCAACACCGTGACATCCTGCAGTGGGATTTCAGAGACACCTTCTTCAACCTGACCCTGAAGGATATTCTGTTCTGGCGCTGGCTGGCGGTTAACTGCCCGCGGGCACGGTTTATCTTCAAGGGTGATGATGACGTCTTCTTGCACACACGCTCCCTCCTGGACTACCTGCACAAGCAGGAGGAGGAGGCACGGTCACCAACCATCAATGGCACTGGGGGGATGTGGGATTTTATTGTGGGGGACGTGATCAGCAACGCGGCTCCAAACCGCCAGCCTTCCACTAAGTACTACATCCCTGAAAGCTTCTACAAAGGAATGTATCCTGCATATGCGGGTGGGGGAGGGGTGGTGTATTCGGGGGAGTTGGCTCTGCGGTTGAGGGAGGTTTCCGAGAGGGTGTACCTCTTCCCAATTGATGATGTCTACTTGGGAATGTGTCTGTACAGGCTTGGAATCTCCCCGACACACCACTCTGGGTTTATGACCTTTGACCTCCGAGAGGAGGACCGTGGTAAGATCTGCGCCTACCACTCAGTCCTTCTGGTCCATAAACGGAGTCCCAAGGAGATGCTCAGATTGTGGTCGGAGCTGCAGACTCCGCCGCCACCTTGCTAGGAGGGGACAGAAACATATCAGGAAATAGAATATGGATGTGTTGGGACTCGTGGAGACCAGGGCCCTGACCTGGGAACGAGAATCAAGGGAGGACTCTTGGCCAGAACAGTTCGGGCCTTCACATAGAGCACCACCTTCATCTGCTTCTCATGGTGTGTGAAGTTCACAGTTTGGTCACACAAGCAGAAGTGAACATATTACATATTCTATAAGGAACTAGCAAGACAGCCTGCTACACAGCATGATGTTTTTCTAAAAGTGCTCATGTCAAATTTTTAAGTTTTCAGTGAAATTATGATGACAGCATTGTTTCCCTTTATGTATTTTAAGGAATGCTTTCTGTGTTTTTTCTTTTATTTAACAGTTTATAACTTGTTATAGATGAGCATGTTTTGGCAATTTTTTTTTTGTATATAGAAACTTAGGTCTTGAAATATTCTTTGCACTTCCTGCCATACAGTAGATGAAAGTTTGCTGGATGAATAAAGATTTTTTTGAAGCAAAAGAAAATTCAACTTCCTCTTTCTGTGTATATTTACTCACTTAATTTATATACAACCTCTGTGAAAAATAAGGAATCACTATTCTCCTAGGATGTTAATTCAGCTGTTTTACTTTGTAGCAAAAAACAAATCACAGATATGATACAAAACTTTTTTTTTAACATCTGAACATTCTGGCTTTGTAAAACATACCTCAAAAAAATTGAATGAAATTGTTGCAATCAATGGCACATTTTTTTCAGATCAAGTAGAGGAAAAAATGATGGAATCATGAACCAAAAAAATCACAATTAGTACTTTGTTGCACCATCTCTGGCTTTTATGACAGTTTGAATTCTTTGAGGCATGGACTTCACTCATGAAAAACAATATTCTTCATCAGTTAGGTTCTAGCTTTCTCGTATAGCAGTTGACAGATCCGCTTTACAAGATGAAGCCTTGTCATGAACCATTTTTTTAATTTCCGCCATAAATTTTCAATTGGCTTGAGATCCGGACTGTTTGCTGGCCATGTCACTGAGTTGATATGCCTTTCCTGAAGAAAATTTTTAATGCTCTTTGGTCTGTGGCAAGATGCATAATCATCCTGAAAAATGACTTCACCCTCAGCAAACCTACTTTGGAGTAATTGAATGAGAAAAGTGTCCAAAATTTCAATGTACACCTGTGCATTTACTGTAGAGGTAATGACTGCCGTCTCCCCTAGTCCTTTACTTGACATGCAACTCCATATCATCAATGACTGGAAATTTGCTTGTTTTCTTCAGGCAGTCAACTTTATATGTTTCATTAGAATGGCACCAAACAAAAGTTCCAGCATCATTTCCTTGGCCAATGCAGATTCATGATTCATCACTGAATATCACTTTCATCCAATCATCCACAGCCCATGACTGCTTCTCTTTTGTCAACTGTAACCTTCTTTTTGTCTGTTTAGGTGTTAATGATAGTTTACGTTTGGTTTTTCTTGATGTAAATCCCATTTCCTTCATCTAGTTTCTTACAGTTTGGTCACAAACATTGACTCCTGTTTCTACCCATTTGTTTTTCATTTCTTTTGCTGTGCATTTTCTATTTTCAAGGAATATTGCTTTGAGTTTTCTGTCTTCATGCTTTGACATCTTCCTTGGTCTACCTGCATGTTTCCCTTTTACAACCTTCCCGTTTTATTTGTACTTGCTCCAAATGTTAGACACAGCCGACTGGGAACAACCAACATCTTTTGCCACACTCTGTGTTAAATTACCTTCTTGAGGGAGGTTTATGATCCTTTCCATTGTTTCAACTGACAGCTCTCTTGTTGGGGCCATGTTTCCTGTCAATCAGGAAGGTGACAGTAGGTGGACGGGCATTTTGCTACATGGTCCCAAAACTCTGGAACAGCCTGCCAGATGCAATATGTCCTACTACCTCCCTACCTCTCTTTAAATCTTGGTTAAAAACTTACTTCTTTGAATTAGCATATCATACATACTAACTGGTGCCTTTTGTCAAGCCCCTTGAGTATGTACCTTGCCTAATGCCCCTTCTGTTTTCTGAGCTGTTTGTGCTGCAGATCACCTCATCGTGGCTGCTGCTTCAGAAGACTGAAAAGACCAGGGTGAACATGAAACAGGAATGGAATGTATGCAGGAGATAGGCAGAAAGACGACCGACCAGATTTCTTTAAATCAGATGCTGCAGACGCGGGTGGCCTTGCCTGACTGTGAACTGGAACAACATACCTCTTATGCTACAATGACAAAAACTACAATTCCTGACTATTAACATTGTATAGAATGCTTAGGAGGACTGGGGTTCCACTGGCACATGGACCCACAGAGGTTTATTTTTCTCCTATTCTCTAGTAGAAAGGAGTTTTTTTGTTTTCCTTTCCTGCGTGGCCAGATGGCCAACTGTACATGAGAACTGTACATGAGTACTACCCTTTACTTGTCTGTACCTTTTGCATGTCTGTTCAGCACTCTGTGTTACTGCAGTGAGAAGAGCACTATATAAAAATAAAATTGAATTGAATTGAATCAGCCAGGTGCAACAACTCCTTAAGGTCTGCAAGCACTCTTTTTTAACTGCAGACTAATTTGCATATTTAGACTTGTGCAGGCATTTGTTTTAGAAACACTAATTTATTTATTTATTTATTTTTATTTGCTGTTTGTTTCTTGTCTTCTTGGTGTTTGGTTTGTTTGTTTTACTTGTCAGTTTTTCTGGTATGTAAGCATGCACAGTCTCCTGTTGACTCAGAGCACATTTGACTACATGGTATACTGAGTAACCATGTACGTGACAAATAAACTCTTTTGACTTTTTTGACTTCAAGGCAATTCCATAATTTTTTCCTCTACTTGATCTGAAAAAAATGTGCCATTAATTACAACAATTTCATTACATTTTTTTGAGCTATGTTTTTACAAAGCCAGAATGTTAAAATAAAAGTTTTGTGTCATATCTGTGATTTGTTTTTTGCTACAAAGTAAAACAGCTGAATTAACATCCTCCAAGAGCAGTGATTCCATATTTTTTTGCCAGGGGTTGTATAATGCACGTCATATTTTTACATTTAGATTAATATTTATTCAATTTACCTCTCTCTAGTGGACACAAAGGTACTTTCAATCCTTAAGAGCTTCCGATATGGACGCAGGAAGAAAACAGGTTGTTCTCAAACAAGTTGTGCCTTATTGCTCTTATGTGCTCATTTGTACCATTCCAAGTTTGTAAATTTACATGTATTTGCTCTTATAACATTTAGTACTTATAGTTATACATATTCTTGCATATAAACATCATTGGAGGTCCATTATGGGTTTAACCTCTGGACCACATGGTGAGAGGTACGACTGAAAGGTTGAGCTTAACATTTTAAATACGGAAAACTAGAATCATCTACCAGTTGTGCCCTTGTCAGCTTTTGTCCTTAAAATGGCTTTATCTTTATTATAAGAGATTTGGTGTAACTTCATGATCACTTGAACTTGCTATGGTGTCCTAGCTGCACTTTTTGCATATGAAATACAGGCTTTCTTTGCATAAAGAGCATAATTAATTCCTGTAGATGTAGATGATCAAAAAAAACTCTTCATTATCACTAATTTTAAATGAAAAAATAATTTATACCCTTAAACCACAGAATGTTCAACCATTTTGCAAAAAAAACCCCGCTTTATCTTTAAACTGAATTCAATTCAAATTACCACAGCCGCTCTGTACCTCTTTAAATTCAGCCTTGAGTCAGACGTGTTCAATATTTCAAACTGTTTGTCGTTCACATTAATATTATTTTCTTTTAACTTTGGTCATTTTATTCTGTTGTCCTTTGGTCACACAGTGGAGCGGCGACTTCCTCACAGCTTCAAAAACGTGCCATTAAGACACCGGTTTAAATACAGCTCAGTTTGTGTGGAGTTTGCATGTTCATATGGGGTTCCTCCAGGTGCTCTGGTTTCCTCCCACACTTCAAAGCCATGCGTTTGGTGACTCCAAATTTCTGTGTGGGAGAATGAAAGTGTGTAATTTTCCCCCATAATTCACCCTGACTTACTACATGACACCTTACTAGAAAAGCAGATATTCACAGTGAATGAGTGAGTGTATATACAAATATTCTCCAGCCAATAAAGCACACTAAATTAATTTGACTAAGCATTAATGAGCCTCCAAAAAATAACCTTCGTTGTTTAAGAAAATCCTCTAATGGATTTTTTTAATCATTTACATGCAAAACGAGACAAACATTTTTCAAACGTACTTCTCGGTAGCGAACGCCTCTGGAAAATAAACTGTGTTTAGCACTGTCCACCCCTAGAGTGCGCTGTTTAATGTACAGGCAACCTTTTCTGTTGACCCCGGAAGCAGAAATAAAAGTCAGAGGTCAGGTGCGCGTCTACGCTGTTTAGTGGTTGTTGAAGTGTCGTTTCTGTGGTTTCTTAATATTCCATTTGTTAAAAACGGTAATACAGGCTTATTAGGAGGCCTGAAATGGGGTTTAGCGTTTAGTTCTTTATTATTGTCTATTGGTGACTGATTTCTGGTTCGGTGTAACCCGTGTTTTGTGTTTGTGCGAGTGCGGAAAAATGGGTTCATCGAAGAAGCATAAGGAGAAGGGCCGGGAGCGAGATGCCGAGGAGCGGCACCGGGAGCACAAAAAGCACAGGCACAAGGACCGTGATAAGGAGCGGGAACGGGACAGGGAGAGGGAGAGGGAGAAGGAAAAGGAGCGGGATGGGACCAGGGAACGCGAGAAGAGGAAGCGGTCCCGGTCGCGGGAGCGAGGCGGTCGCGGTGCGGAGAAGCAGAGCCGTGGGAAGAGCGAGCGGACCGGCGGGGAGCCACGCGTGAAGAAGGAAAAGGTGGACAGTGGCTATGATGAGAGCTCTGGTGGGTGTCAAAACAAATTGTTTGACTCGCAATAAACCGTGAGGGTCTTTAGAGACAAGATGGTAGAAGTACAGCTCGTCTGTCGGATACCACTTTGTGTTTAATGTCCCTCAAGTAGCTGCTTGTAGAAATGACATTTAAATAGCAAGTATAGAACAAACCATAGTGAATGATTATTTGACTCATTTATGTAGGTAATAGATCAGGAGACAGATGAAATTGAGACCTTGAATACCTAGAGGGCTGCAGTAGCTCTGAAGGGCAGAGGAAGTTTGTTCCACCACACTTGGTATTTAATGTTGCCACTATTTTGTTGGTACACATCACTGAAGTAGCTGCCTGTAAATGTAAGATAAGATAAAAACTTTATTGATCCTGAGGGAAATTTTTGATGCCAACAACATATTCAGAGCCACAAAGGAGATATATAATTGAATAATAATATATGAGTATGTACAAGAAAAAATTGTATAAGTGAGTACCAGAGAAAGTCAGGGGAAAGTAGGGGAGAAGACAGCCCCTTCACTCTGTTTACCACAGTCTCTTCTGTCTCTAGCTGCTCCATCCAAATCTGGTGGAGGAGAAGCATCTCTCAGCATCGAGGAGACCAAGTGAGTCAAGGGGAAAGAGCCAAGGGGTTGGAATTGGATTTTATGTGTTTGTGAGCTCTGAGAGTGTTTGTGTGTGTGTGAACCCTACATCTAGACTGAGTCTGTCTTCTGTTCTGTGCACAGCAAGCTGAGGGCAAAACTGGGGCTGAAACCACTGGAACTTAACGAGAGCAAGAAAGGTGAGATTGTCAGATTGTGAGATGTCAGTTTCCTTGTTTCAAGGAGCACATTTCACTACATGGTATACTCAGTAACCATGTACGTGACAAATAAACTCTTTTGACTTTTTGACTTTTGACTGGGATTCAATCCAAAGCCATTGTTAATTCAGTGCAAATCTCTTAAACATAACACTATCTGGTGCACCACTGCAGTTTCTGATTTAGCACCTAATGTTTCCTTTCCTAGGACCACAATTTTGAGTGTTAAATTCTGTCTTTTGAAGAGAAATTTTATGGAGAAATAAGTGATGTAAGAAGGAATAATTTTGAAAGTCTGTTATTCTTCCACCTGCTTTCTTTCTCAGAGGTGGGTACAAAAGAGGAACCTGTGGTTGCAGATGTAATAAACCCAAGCCAGATCAAGCAGCAGAGTGAGATGAGAGAGAAGCTGGCTGCCCTGAAGGAGAAGCGTCTCCTCAACCAGAAACTGGGGTGAGATTTTAACACTGTGATCAAGTGAGACTTCTCGTGAGCAGCAGCATCTGTGCGCTCTTGATAAAAGGAGATATTTTATTACATGTGTTGACACAGGAGTGCAGAAATAACATCCCCAGTTTTGTGTTCCATCCTGCAGAAAAGTGAAGACACTGGGAGAGGAAGAAGATGGTTGGCTGGATGATACTGTGGCATGGGTGGAGAGGAGCCGCAAATTGGCCCGAGAGAAAGAGATGGCTGAGAAAAGGGTGAGAGGTTGAGCGTAATAGAAGGTGCAGACAAGTTATCACATTTCTGCACTCTGACCTTTTGTGTGTTTTTTGGTTGTTTATTTGGGGGTTTTTCTCTTTAATCTGTGTTCTTGTGTCCCTCAAGGCAAAGCTGTTGGAGGAAATGGATGAGGAGTTTGGTGTGAGCAGCCTGGTGGAGCAGGAGTTTGGACAAGCTAAACAGGTCTGTCTGTGGATGCAGATGTAGTGCCAGTTATCTGCCTAATATTTCTTCAGGGAGTGGAGGGAGATTATGGTAGCCAATAACATAGCATTTTTGTTTAACACTTTTAATTTCTCAGTTTGTATTCCATTGTTCATTTATATGTATATTTATATATACATTTATATATAGGTGTGAATTTAGTGTTTCCCTGCTGCTTTTCTATTCTAGGTGGCGTATAGTGCAAAGGACCTAAAAGGGCTCACAGTGCAGCACAAAATAGACTCTTTCAAGGAGGGAGAGACCGTTGTCCTCACTCTGGAAGACAAAGGTTGGGTCATATATGTTGGTTCCTGATTTTATTAAATCTGGAAACTCATCAAGAAAGGTTTTTGGATACATTTTTAGGATTTGTATGACGTTGCTTATGTCCCACATCCAAATGTGGTATAATTTGTCTTCTGTAAGGTGAATTGAGACTCATATTTGTAGTATATACAGTTAAGTAAATATCCTTAAGAGTGGAAAATAAAGTTTGTTTTATCAGAAGTATTGGAAGTGAGACTTGACGTTCTTTTTGTTCCTGTTAGTTTGAGTCTTATTCCTTCTTGTCTCAACTTTTCCAGGAGTGCTTGATGAAAAGGAGGATATCCTGGTGAACGTGGGGCTCGTGGACAGAGAGAAGGCAGAAAAAAATGTGGAACTGAAGAAGAAGAAGCCTGACTACAAGCCCTATGAAGAGGAGAGTGTGGATGACATGGTGACGGTAAGTGATGGAGAGCTACTGTTGGTTTTCAGGTGTGTTCCTGTTGTCTGTTCTGAAGAGTTTTTGTAGATCCTTAAATTGCTATATTTTAGTGTTTAAATTTCTCCATTTGGTTTCCGTGCAGTTCAAGCCGCGATCTGTGCTGTCCAAGTATGATGAAGAGATTGATGGAGAGAAGAAGAAAAGTTTCCGCCTGAGTGAGGGTGGATGTGCAGAGGGGGAGCGAGAGCGTGAGCTTCAGGCCATCCGTGAAGCACTGCAGAGCCAGGCACAGAGCCTGGAGCTGCCCGGTCTTACGTTGGCCTCTGAATACTATACACCGCAGGAAATGGTGAGGCTTGAGAGAGGAGTGCATCATTGGTTTAGTCCTATAGTCGTTAGAAGGAACATCTTTTATTTTTGTCTAATTTACAACTTATTAGCAGAAGAGGTAAACATCAGAATAATCAGTTAAATTAAGTAATTAAGAGATGAGGTAACCATGGCCCTCCTTGACTAGAGTTTTAGGTGCGCTGGGGGTGTTCTGTGGGCTTATCATACCAGCTATAGAGTGGCAAAGCCTCTCAATTTTGGGTAGAGTGATTGATTTCCCTGGGGACCTAATGCTATTATAGTCATTCTGTATCCCGTATGAAGATGGTACATGTTGTGTTTTAGTTATATAGTATCTATTAAATAGCAATGTGGGGTTAATGATTGGCTCCCATGGTATCTGTTGCTCCAGGTCAGCTTTAAGAAGACTAAACGACGTGTGAAAGTCAGGAAGAAGGAGAAGACTGTGAAAGTTGAGGATCTTCTTGATGACACACGCAGCACTGACTTTGGCTCCAGGTACTTTGTTCCATATGTTCTCCTACTGATTGTTGTATGTTATTTGACATCTTCAAGCACAAGCTATGCTGTAAATAACAGGGATTTCAGCATTTTTAAACCCTTTAAACTGTAGCATTAAGAAATTAAATGATCATGTATGTGTCTCAGGTCACGTGGTCGGGGGCTGCGAAAGGTTGAGGAGGATGGGCAGGAAAATGGACAGGAGAAACTGCAGGCAACAAATGGCCAGAGCGATGTGATCCAGAAATCAGATGACAACCGGGTGGAGGACATGGACATTAGCGATGATGGTGCGAATCACCTTTTCACAATTTTTTGTTTTTTTTTGTTTTTTTTTTTTTTTAAAAAATCAAATGTAGCACATCCTCTTCTTTTGATATTATCAGTATGTGTTTCTTTTGGACTTATTTATAACTTGGGTATTTGGAAGATAGAGGCTGGGTGCAAAGTTCAGCTGCTTCAATAAAATATTCTGTTTTGTAAATGGAATTTTTCATAAGAGCATCATAGAGCCACAAAATACTAAGAAATAAGTAACTAAACTTTTGGTTGGTGATTTTTTTTTTTTATTTTTTTTTTTTGTGTGTATTATGGTACTGTCAAAAGTCTTCATGAAAACACTAAATAATGTTCACAAGCAAACACATACCCAGATAAATAGCTTTAATCATAATTTTCTTGGATGGCCTGAGACTTTTCCCATTGTACTGTTTATTGCTGCTGCTACTGATATGCAAGTTGCCCACCTTTAGTTCTTCAGTTTTCTTTTATTATTAGCCATAATGACTTAGTACTGCCCCAGGTTCCTTCTGAAAGCATGACCCATGTTCACCTTTGTCACTCAGAGGATTTGATGCCTACGGATTCGGTGGTCCTGGAGGAGGATGAAGCTGAGCAGGAGCTGCAGAAGCAGCTGGAGAAGCAGCGCAAGCTGAAACAGAGGCAGCTTCTGAGGGATTCTGGGGAAAAGGTCAGTCTCCTGGGCCCGAGGGGGTCATGCTCACTTTTTTGCAGTGGCTCAAAGCAGAGTGATGGATGTAAACTGTGCTCATGTGTTTTGTTTTCACTGACCCTTTGACAGCTCCTCTTTCTTTGATCACCTTTTCCCTATCTTCCCTCTGTCTCTTCAGGTGGCTGAGGAGGTGAAACGACTTGACACAGCAGATGGAGAGGAGGTTGAGGATGACCCTGATGGGAAGAGCAACATAGTTTTCAATGCCACCTCCGAGTTCTGCCGCACACTGGGGGACATTCCCACCTATGGGCTGTCAGGAAATCGTGAAGACCGTGAGGATATAATGGTAAGTATGATGTGGCACATGCATACAGATAGTTGTGGTGAACTAGAGACTCAGAATATCAATGTAACTTGAATGAGCATCACGTTCAGGGCTCTCATCTTTTAGGTCACAGCAACCCAGCCTAGATCTGTTTTTTGTAATGGAATGGTTGGTGTACTACAGTGGTAGCCAACCCTGGTAGTGGAAGGCTACCATTCAGCAAGTGCTCATCCCATTGGGCGATGTAGTGCCAACCAGCACTTATTGGAGTGGTGTTTTGTGTTTCAGGACTTTGAACAAGAGGAGGAGAAGGAGGGTACTGGCGGATCCGACTCAGAGGTAGATGAAAACATGGGCTGGAGCATGGTGAACCTGGACGAGGAACAGAAACCAGCAGATGTAAGTATCTAATTTTTGTTTTCAAAGAGGCCCTGTGTTGCTAATGCACACAAGGAAATCTGAAATCACAGGACTTGATCTCAAAGACAAAAAACCCACCAACAGCTTGTTTACACTTTTATACATCAGGATTGTTATTCATTACAATGGCATTTTTGCCATTTTGTGCTCAGTTTACTTCTACACTGATTATTTTATTCTTTAGAATCACATCACCACTTGCATCTGTCCTAAAACATATGATACATACACTTAGTATCTTATAGCCAAGATATTTTTGTCTCAGTTGTGTCTGCCAATTTTCTTACTGCGTGTTCTCTACCAAACTCTAAATGAGTCTGGTAGTGATTTAGTGAATTTTACTTCTTTACATGATAAATATCCATGGGCCAAATGATGAATGAGCCAAAATGTCTTTTAAAAAGATTGAAAAGAAAGTCTAAAAGCCAGTAAGAGAGGTTGCAAAGGCAGAGGGAGAATTGGACAAATAATATTAAAATACATACATAATGTTATAAGCATAAAATTTATGTTGGTGTTGTGCATAAAAATAAAATTGTTGGTATTAATAAATTAACACCTTTATTTAAGAATGACTGTCTTTAGTATTAATTGTATATTCTTTACACAGATGAAAAGGGTGACATTGCAGTTTATACATATACTCATTTAGCAGATGCTTTTCTTTGGGGTGATGTACAGCTTGGAGGAAACAAGTGAATTCCAATAGCAAACAGATTTATTAATTAGTGCTGATAATTATCATCAGTGACATCAGTTTTTTTCTTTCTTTTCTTTTCTCTCTCCCCCTTAAATTATTTATTATGGTGGAAATTTTAATGAACTGTTTTCTGTACCTGGTACTTTTGTCGGCCAGTTCTCCGCAGCCTCCACCACTATTCTTGATGAAGAGCCTATTGTCAACTCAGGGCTTTCGGCTGCTTTGCAACTCTGCAAGAATAAGGGTGAGTCTGTCAGTAGAGCATTCTGAGATTGATCAAATGGTCACTGCCCATCCTAACCTTTAGAAAAACATTCAAAATGCATTTTAGCTATTTTACTTTTACATTTTAATTATACATTTCCTCTGCATTTTAACATTTTTCTGTCTCATAGGCCTCTTGGATACTCAGATGCAGAAAGTGGCTCGGGTTCGAGCTCCAAAAGGCGCCCTTCCCAATGACAATTATTGCATTGAAGACAAGATGTGAGTAGTGTCTCCAGCTTTCCAGGAGCAGAGTCCAAGCTTTGGTTCAGAAGTTGTAATAATCAGATTTTACTTTATATGACCTTTGATATGTTTGGTTTATTTTCCCCTTCACATGTAATTAGTTATTTTTGTGCTAAATTCATACAAAAACTTTTCTTTTTGTGTTTTTCTTTTTCTTTTAACTGATCTTATTAAAGTTTTTAATGGGAAGTCTGGAGACATTTTCCTCGCTGTTGGGTAAACGTCACTTTTTAGGCCCCATTTCTTGGAAGTAATGGAAAATCAGGAAGGGCTCAGTCTTTCTTCTCTGACCATTCAGGATCATAGATGACAAGTACAGCAGGAGGGAAGAGTACAGAGGTTTCACACAAGAGTTCAAGGAGAAGGAGAGTTACAAGCCTGATGTGAAGATCGAGTACGTGGATGAATCTGGACGAAAACTTACACCTAAAGAGGTACAGTCTTTCACAGCCAGCCTTATTCGATCCCAGATGATATTCACATCAGTCTGCTGACTCAGACTTTTTTTTTTTTTTCCCCCTTCCTTTATTAGGCTTTCCGGCAGCTTTCCCACCGCTTCCACGGCAAGGGTTCTGGCAAGATGAAGACTGAGAAGAGAATGAAAAAGCTAGAGGAGGAAGCGGTTAGTTTATAAATGTGGTACACTGAATAAATGAGCTTTAATTGTTTGAAAGTTACATTTAAAAGTAACTAAAGTTTAAAAGTGCAAACTACTTTTTGCTGTTGGTGATCTATTAAACTCTTTACCTGAATTGCACATTCCTGAAACAGGGAAATTAGAGATTTGACTGTGGAGTATATTGAAAGTTGTCATGAATGTGGTGATAGGTAAGATTGCAGGGCAGTATGGAAGTATTTATGCGATTCTTCCTCGCCTTCCTGCAGCTGTTGAAGAAGATGAGCAGCAGTGACACTCCTCTAGGCACTGTGGCCCTACTGCAAGAGAAGCAAAAGTCCCAGAAGACACCCTACATTGTGCTGAGCGGCAGTGGGAAGAGCATGAATGCGTGAGTTGTTCCAACCGACCTTCAGCTCTCCTAGCAGACACTTGACCTCTTAGGGCCTTAGGCCATTTCTCCTTTCCTGTTACTGTCATGTCTTAGGGTGGCCTGAGACTCCTCTGCAGGCAGATAAAGTTAAAGTAATATGTTTTAAAATTACTGATACTGAAGTGGACATGGGTAAGATTATAGGATTTTCTTGACAGACATTTTGTCTAAAGTTTGCCTAGCAAAGTGTAACCAGTGAAGGATAGCAGAGAAATGTTCTGTCCTTGGGTCTCTGCAGACAAATTGGTAGACCTGTACACTGATAACACAGTAGTGACTCAGATATTTGATGTTACATGATTTTTTTTTTCTTCTTTTTTTGAGCTTTTGATTCAGATGTGGCAAGTAATGCTTTTTTTCCTCCTTTCTTTCCACAGAAACACCATCACAAAATAGATGTGTTCAATTATGGGACCAGAGATGTGCAGTTTTTTTTTTAATTTCTAAAAATTGAAAAAGTTTGCTAAATGTGTTGTAAGTGGTTTTTAGAAGCATTCATTACATTGTGGTTAGAATGTAAGCTATCCTGATTTACATAAAGTCATTAATGTACTCCTGTGTTTTGTCTCTTTTGGACCATGTTGTGAATTTCGGTTATGAGATTTGGATTCTGTGCAAAACTGCTGGTGTGGAGCAGAGTAACTTTTTCACTAGTGTTGTCTTGTAACCTTTACAGGTCAATCTCTACCCAAAATTGGGCATAAAATTGAGAAGAGTTTAGACAAATGGCAAATTTCTATAATGCTATGGTCACTGTCTGTGTGTGAGCATGCTGTACACACTTCCCTTCCTGTCAACAAAACCTGATTTGCTCCCCTGAGTCTTTCTACTGTGTGTAGATTATGCTGATGGTAAGGTGTGAATATTCTACAAAATATTATCAAGTGTTTGACAAGATTTCAAGCTTACTGGTAAATGTATGTAATTTAACTGAATTTCAAACAGTTTCAGTTTATTGGCTAGTTAAAATTAAGTGAACAGATGTTACTCCTACAAAATTTTATGGGCATATCTGCCCCTAAGGGTAGCTGTGTTAGAGGAAACTTTTTGTGGATGCAAATCTGGTAACTTGCATTTTAATGCAATATGTGTATATTTTTCACATTTCCTTGTTTAGTAATAAACATCCAGTAGGTTCACTGAAATGGTGTAGAGTTTTAAAATAGTACTATGGCACTATCAGAACAGGGACTTTCATAAATGGCAAAATATTATGCAGTAATTTAGAATTGAATGTGTTTTGGTTTTATTTCTTCAATATTAAACCATTTTCTTGAAAAATTTGGTTCTACCATAGCTTTTTCCACTGTTCCGGCTATAGTGGCACTGAAGTAAAAGCTGCGTGGCTACATTATCTAGCAGGCAGACATGGTACTCTTACATGTGGCCAGGTAGGCTTTTCCTCAGCCAAATCTGGGCCTGTGCAACAGGTACAAAATTAAACTCCTGTTGCTCTGAATAAACAATGTTCTTTGATACTGGAGAGCATATTTGAATGTCACAGCAATCTTTTCTCACAAAGTTTTTTTTTTTTTGTATTTGCACAGTTTTCCTGCAAATCAAAAAATGAGTGTTTCACCAGCTCTTCATCTTAGAAACAGTCAAGCTGTGACACTTTAAGCTGCATTTTTTTTCTCACCAGTTTTTGTAAATAAGGACCTGTGCTGGATTAACAAAACCTGACGATGGATGCTAGTAAGAAACACATACAAACAGTGCTGTTTCACTGACTCACCTCAACTCACCTTCAAAGTGACAGCAACCTGTGTCTGGCAATCCTGGCTGGATACCCAGGGCCATCGTATCTAACACCGAACACATTTACTGGTTCAATCAGAACAGAAGTTTGTGGAAATATTTTAGTTTTAATTGGAAATGTTAAAATGGCTCAAAAGTTTTTTTGTTTGTTTTTTTTTTTTTTTTTTTTTTTTTGTTTTTTTTTTTTTTTTTAATCTTAGTCCTGCAATAATATTTTAGGAGCTGCTTTTCTCCAAAGTCACAAACCTCTGAGTGAAACAACAGTGTACTTGAACAGATGTAGATCAGAGCCTTACAAACTTACTATAAGCAACATTTTTATACCATTTAACTTGTAAATGAATTGATGCCTGCATTAACCTTAGTTATGATTTTTAATGTATGAACAATCATTATAAACAGACTTTTGGTTTCAGCTGTGCCCATTGTAAGCTGAGGAGCCTCTGTATATTAGTGAATTTCCCCTGTGAAGGTCAGACTGGAACTTATTGAACCCAAATGTTTTCCACCTGTACCAAACAGAAAAGAAAAAGCTTTGGTGTAGCATATACCAGCTGCCTCTCACAGACCCACAGGGCAGCCATGACGTCGACATCCAAGAAGCAAAGGAATTTCGTGGCAGAACTCATGAGTGCAAAGTCTGTGTTTGCTCTGCCCGGAATTGGGGAGGTGCTTGGCAAACGACTCGTGGAGAAAGGTTTCATCATGGTGAACCCCTATTGAATGCTTGGGTTATTTTGTGGTCTGGATGCTGGTACTGTCCTCCGATTGCCCTGTCCCATGATCAGTCACAGGCGGACATGGTTCTGGGCCAGTTCCTGCGGTTGAGGAACAATGAGTCCCTCTTCTGTGAATGGCTGAAGTGGTTGTGCTGCATAAATGCCAAGTAGCAGGGCGACTACTGCATGTGTCTCTTGGAGTGGCGTTACTGTTTCCTCTAGACACAATGGTCTCCTCCACCGCCTGATATGTCCACTTCTCCACCTGACTTCCAACTTGATATTAATGCACGCTTTTAAACGGGCCTGGATAACTTAGCATATTCAAGTTCCAAAGCTTAAATTGTGTAACCTTTGCCACTTTAAAATCTATTAAGGGCTATAAAGAAATGATTGATGAATTTTTTTAAAAATTTGTAAGGCATTAAATGAGTCTTTTGCTCCTGATAATATTGTGGCAATGCTGTTTCTTTTCATGTGTACATTGCTCTGGAATTCTAGATTAAACAAATTATTTTTCATTTTTGTTAAATTACATTAATACAATACAAATATTTTAGGCAGTACCTCTTTGATAAAGAAAACCTAACCTGTTCACTGGCTGTGTTTCTTTTTGCCCATTGTTAACATTCATTCAGTTGTCTGGTACATATGGTTATTACAGTAAAACAATGTTTCTGCTCAGTTTATTAAGAAGTGGCAAGATGCTGAGGAAAGTATCTGCCAAATACCTTGAGAATGCTGCTGTTTAGGGCTGACCCCTTCCACTCCAATTACCCAGGTTTGAATCACCAACTAAGCAAATTACTAATCCTAAATTGAAATAGTAAATTTTATCCAAAATCATTGGAAAGTTAATTACTTAACATCGAAAATTACTTTGGACAGATATCAAAAGTTAATAAAAATAACCTCTAACACAGAATACCATGAACAAGGAAGCATACTTTTGTTGCTCATTGTGTGTCCTAGATTATTAGTTTGAAGTTGTTTAAATTTGTTTTCTTTCATTACACATTTATGAGGTTCAGTTTTGAACAACAGGAATCTTTAGAAAACATTGTTAAGGTTTACTAAATGACTGAAAATAGCATTTCCTTTTCATGTATTTGAGGACAATAACCTAACATTTTTACATCGTTGAAATTGTCTAAACTGCATAGACTTCTTTTCATGGTTTTGGTAAAACCAAAGATGACTGAAATAACCACAAGCATCTTCATAGTGAAAGGAGTCTTTATTCTCACCTGTGAAACCAACATCATCACCCCAAAGAAACACAAAAGTTTAAATGCTCAAGTTATCTCTAAGCATAGCAGTGACATATTTAAATACAGCAAAAGGGCCTGAACAGAGAAACAAATGCTGACTGAGAACTGTGGATTTTTTTAAAGCTGGAATCCCTGAGAGATGTAAGGGGCTCCCTCAGTTCTGCCGTGTTCACAGCAGTGCTCAGGTGTTAACTGGAATGTTTGTGTGTACTACACGTTCGTGCATGTACATGCATGTGTGTCACTTTTCCTCAATCCCCTCTATTAATGGTGCCATGCTGTGCCATCTTTGGTGCCCTTTCCCATTGGCTACACCAATTTTTCAACCCCAAATACAAGTCGGATACACTGATTTTCTGTCAGCACAACCAAATGAAGCACAAAAACCTAGAATGGTTTCTGTTTTATAGAAAAAAAACATTAGAAAGTGAATTAATTTCTATTATAGATATATAAGTTGTGAGGAATTGCTGAAAAAAGTAAATTTGTCAGTAAGTTCTGTCTCCTGCCAGTCAGTTTGTTACCTTATTTTACTTTTTACCAGTTAATTCTACCCTTTCCTGTGTGTTTTTCTGACTCCACAGCAGAGTTTCTGTATGAGGTTCTAATGTGTTTCATAAGTTTAGTGGTGTTTGAGGGTCACATGAATTTTTTTCTCTCTTTTTAATAATATAAAGATAATGTTGACCTGAAGAGTTACTATTAAGTCATTATGGACAATTGTGAAGTGTGTCTTTTCCACCATGTACACCACTCTGGTAAAACAAGATAACTGTAACTTTGCAGGACAAGGCATTTCCCTTGTGGGCCATTGTACTAAGGAAACTCCTCTCATATTATGCTGTGTTATCGCTGAGTGTTATGGGTGTGTATGAGTGTCGTACTCTTCTGTTTTGATCCAAGCTGAGCATTTGTTTCGAACGCTGCTCTGCCTCACTCTCTCATGCCTGTCTCTGCCACATTAAAGGAGAGCGCAGAAGAACTTCTTCTCCCTGAAAGGATTTTCTGAAGTGGGCACTGGGCTGATGAGGGGGTCCTCACAGGCATGGGCATCGCAGTATGCCATCAAGTCTGCTGCTGCCTTGGAAACCTGGGAGGAGGAAGGTGGACTGGGTTCAGACCCCACTGTTTGGATGAATAAATCTGCAGCATAAAACCCTGGGCAGGAAATATAACAGGCTGACGTGGCAAAGGATGAAGGAGCTTATGATAAGTAGAAGTTGCAGCGAAATGGATGAGTTCAGCAGCAAGGAGTGCACTGAACCAACCATTAATTTCTGCCAATGGTCAAGATGTCAAATCCCAAGATCACAGGGCAAATACTGGTAAAAAAAGTTATAGTCTAGTCGGTCAGAATTTATCAATGAAAATCAACCGTGAAAATAAATATTAAATACATTGAACGTATCTATGCTTGTGGGTGTCTACAAATGACATGCATTACACAAAATGTAGTCAATGCTTCCTTGTGTAATTATAGGCATGTAGGGACCCGGACATGACTACACCTGGTGTTATTGACCACCCCGGGTCAGGTATGGCTATAATATTAAAACTGACCGTCGAGACACAGGAGTTCACATTACAGAACTCAGAGCGGTCTGTATGCAAATGCTGCGCAAAGCACCTGTTTTGTGGTCTTATGTGTTAGTTCCTATATATAAGTTTTTATAAGAAATAAAACAAACTCCACCCTCTCCCATCCTCAGCCTTGGTCACCCTACAAGCCCAGTACAGCTGGATTACCACTGCCATATTCTGCTTTTAGCAGCCTTGAGCTAAGTCTGGATCATCTCGACCGCTGTCTCTGCCTCATCTACATCACCCGCTGACTGGGACTGGCAACACAAAATGTTGCTGATCTTCCATACAGGAGGGTTTCTTGTTTGAATCCCACAGTTGGCTGGTCAAAACAACATATGTTGGGCTCCCCCATTAAGGAGAAGCCACCCTCTGTGATGTTTTCTGCCTTGTGGGATTTAAAAGTGAGCCACTTGACAGGCAGGGGGTACTGGAGGGGTGCAAACTGAAATATGTGTCATGCCGGAAGAACTGCGTTGACCCTCTAACCTTGATCCGGCACATGCTGGCTTCAATTTTCAGCTGCTCCACCAGTTTTCTGGCCTGTCCCACACTCATGGTGCTGTTCACTGGGGTGTCTCCTTTCATCCTGTTCAAGAGAAGACGGACACAACACTTTTCAGGATAAATACACCCCCTCTACTACACACATATGAAGTGCATTAATACCTGGACCAAAGATTACATTTGATGAACAATCCTGAACTGATAAACTGCAAACAACTGGAAAAGCTGCTTTGCCAGAAGACAATTACTGCATACGTGTTAGACTCACTTCTGCTGCATTTGTGCTGTTATTTCAAGATATTTACCCACAACTCCTGGTACCATACAAATAGAGTCATGGGGTATACATTTATACCACAAATGCTTGTTGGCCAGAAGGTGAAATTCAACACTATAAACTTTTCCCACAATAGTGTTTATTTACTGTGTATTTCAGTGCCTTGCACTAAAAAGTACTAACAACATTTTAAGAACAGGATTAAAAAGACTTGCTTCCAAATAGCTTTAATCTTAAGCAAGCTTCACAGCATTTTATACAATGTACTGTATACAAGGTGGTGTACATTTTTACATTTATTTGACACTTCTCTCCAAAGCAATTTGCAGTTGTGAATTACTTATTAACAACAGGCCGTGATTTTCCGATGTACACAGCTGGCTAAACTTTACCGGACCAATTCAGGCCAAGTTCTAACGGCATGACCCTAACCTGTACACATAGACTAATAGAGTTGCTGTACAGTTATACATTGAAGAGGTCCTACTCACTGAAAGTGGAAAATATGGATTTCCCCAAAATGTATATACAAAATACACTTAAGGCAGTCGAAGACCCACTGTTTTGATGTCATCCCACAATGAAAAATTCAACAATGCGAAGGCAAAGTTTGCCAGCCAAGTAATCTTCAGAAAATATTTTTGACTTGGTTTATTTGTGAAGGACGTTTCGGTCTATATATATTCTATGACTGGGCCTCAGACTTGTCCTTAGCTGATAATAGCACTGGTTTCACCCCTGTCCTGAACTAGTATGAGATATCCCAGCGTTGTTATTGTCTGACTACGTGCTGAACCACACAGTCACCCCACCGCTGTAGCTGAACATCAGCTGAGAACACCAGGTATCGGAGCTACACAAACAGGTTTATTCATTGTGTCACACCAGCTTCCCTTCTTCATCTTCCCACTAAAAACCTTCATACACAAGGCTGCAGATAAAAGTAGCCTGAGGACTTTTGGTTGCTTTTTTACATTTCCTAACATCATGCTATTTAGGGCTTTTCAAAAGCAGATCTGTTCCTCTGACTTTTACTGAAGTATTCATCAGGGCAAGAACACAGATATTCTTGTTGATAAACACATAAAAAGCACAATTACAAAGACAGCTTATTTGTCTAACACTTTTCTCAAGTTAAATTAAAATGTTAAGTTTGCATCCTATGCTTGGTTGATATACTCATTTGAACAGCTGGGCAGCTTTTACTGGAGCAAATAAAGGTAAGGACATTGATCAGGGGAATTACAACAGGTGTTGGGAATTAAACCAGTCTATTGATCGCAAGGTAGCAACTCCAGCCCTTGCATTGCCTGCTGTCCCAATTGTGCTACCTCTGCACAATAAATGCAAAATTTCAGATGCTACAGTAAAAATGAATTAGCACCAATTAAGCATGATTTATAATGCAATCCACATTAAATGCCATATGTAGTGCTGATAAATACACTTGTTCTCGCTTCCAGAACTGAAGAGCACACTACCTTATTTGCGATGATGTAATATCATCAAGCATGATGGCTGTGATTAACTATCAGCTATCAGCCTGTCTTCTTCTCAAACCTTCAAGTAAAGAACACACACGCTTGCACAACTCACTCACCCAAACCCCAGGCTGGCTCTGACATTCAAACACACACACAGCAAACCTCACCTCACTGCAGGGTCCCACAGGAGCTGATTAACACAGAAATAGGTGGAGAGAAGAGTCGCTATAATTGCAAATAGTTCAACAGTGCTATTTTATACACCGAAAGTGGAAATGCAACTCCTGAAGTAAAAATCAAGAATGGACTAAGCAATGGAAGGACCCTGGAAAAATCAGGGATGTGATACCACAAGTGAAAAATAAGAGATGGAAGGAGAAAAGAAATGATGGCAGGAGAATGAAATGCAGAGGTGTAATGGCTCAGCAGTGTCAGCTGGGCCCCTTTTCCTCCAGGTCCTGTCCCTCACCCTTGTTGTCTTCTGCTCCTGATGTTGTCTCTCCCTCCTCTTCTCTTGCTACTTTGTCCCTGTTCCTCTAAGATGTTTCAGCTCAGCTTGACCCCACCCCCAGAGACAATGGAGATACTAGGTTAACCAGCTGAGTCCAGCGCCCTACCCGTTGTGGTACAGCGTACAACACTGTGACAGTACGTACGCAGAACCCCCCCCCCCCCTTTGTGGTCAGTGGAATATTCCAAGGAGCCTAAGGGGGGCCTACTGCATTCTTATTTTTTGTAAACTAGGCCATACCAACTCTGGGTGTTTGTGGAGTGGAAAATCACTCTGTAAATCACACACCAAAATTCATGCAGAAAAACAACACATATGTCTGTTGCTAACTATTAGTCTGTTGCTTCTGTGCGTGTGTGTTTGAAGCCAGTCTATGCGAGTGCTCTTGGAGCATCTGTGAATATCACTCATCAGTTACCCTCCCCCCTCTCCTCTGTTACCATGGGAACTGCTGCAGTCTCTCACCATTTGAGCATCACAGTTACACCAGCGCTCCCTGCGTGATCCTCCCCATCTCTACCAGGGTGACCGGATGCCAGTCTTACACCCCATTTCACTTCATCACTGAACTGTCATCACCCATGCTTGGTTACTCAGGTGGAGGACGACACACTGTCCTGGACAACATTAGTCTGAAAGACTGTGCATAACACCGTATAAGCGTGTACATAAAATGAAGTAGTGAAGGTAACCAAAAATTTACTAAGAAAACAGCTGGTACCAATCCAGTGGCAGACACATTGTTCTGCGATTAAATCATCATTCCAGTAATTGTTTTCATGAATGTTATGAAATTACATCTCAGCGAACCCTACAATGGCAGATTAATCGATATTTTAACTTAGTCCTCCAGAGTCAATAAAGAACATATTTTAAAATGTGTATTCATGATGGGGTTTAGAGCCCTACTAACTATCACATTTCTCACAATTATATCGTGGTATGTGTAGCTGAGAGAGGAATAGTTTGTAATATATATATATATATATATATATATATATATATATTTTTTTTTTTTTTTTGGTTATATCAAATCTGGACAGACTGGACGCAACGCATTGAAACGCTGCCGCCTGAGTCAATGAACCACAAACACGAAAAGGGCGGTTTTGAAAACGCGTTTCCATAACCAGGCTCAAGGCGTGTGGTCCTACGGGCTGCCGTAGCGGTACCGGAAGTGTCGGCGGGACTCGGGGCCCTGTTGTTTTGACAGGGAGTGCGTGCAGCGGCTCTACGAACGAGGGGTTGCCGATATTGTAGAGACGGCTTGACGTTAAATATGTCCATTTTTCATGAAGTCGATCGTCCAACTCGTGATACATGTGGCGGTGAGATGCAGTGCGAGTTCGTCTGCTGCATGGGAAGTGAACTTGTGCTGTAATTTGTGTAAAAAGTCAGGGCAGGTGAATGTGAGGTGAATGTGACAAACGGACCGGAGTGGGTGCGACGTGTCGGATGCGCGATGTTCAGTAGGACAGTGAATAAACTATTGTACACTGGGGTGATAAAATGGATGTCGGGGTGTGGAAAGCACAGTACAAGTGTTAAAGTTACTCTTTTAAATGTAGTAAATAACATTTTTTTCAACCAAAGTGCTAAAGAGTTTTAGTGCTCTTAGGTTACGGGCGCGGTGTCTTTTCATTGCTTTTCGGTGTTCAGGTCGGGTGCATAAACTTGTGTTTTTCTCTCGATTTTAACTATGTCGTTTTTTAGACGCAAAACTAATTTTCACATTACAGTGAAGGCCTTAACTTTAGGGTGTTTCGTGAACCAGAGAATATTTTATTTTGTATTCTGTTGATGAATAAATGTCTTCTGTCCATGTTGCCTGTATCATGTTAAATGGTGGTTTTTAGCACTGCACTTTGCATAGAGAACACTTTCCAATTATATTGTATCATTACACTATTATAGGTACATCAGTAGATATATGAAAAACTTCTGATCCTGAAAGAAGTTGCATGAGGCTACATCAGCACACATACAGCAGTGTGGTGACAGACACTGGAATAATCCAGATATAAATATTATATTTAGACAACAGAGTGAAATTGATCAATAAAAAATTCATACAGACAGTTAAGTACCCCTGGGACAATAAGAGTCAATGCCACCTTGAGGACTCAGCATAGAGCCTGTTAGCTGTTTGTTGGAATGACCTTCACTGGCTCCTTGAAACAGCACAACTGAACTGGCCTGATGCTGAAGGTGCTCTATTGTTGTGCTGGGGTGGCTTTCAGAGGGTGTGAATTGATCCCCCTCTCCTCTGTTACCATAATAAATCTAATTGTAACATCTTCAAAAAGTTTTTAAGAAACAGCTGAACTCAAAATATGAATGTGCTGTCTCAAACTAAATCAAAAGGCACCAACAGTTGTGCAAATTGCAACAGTAATACTTGTTCAGAAATTCTCAGATATGTTAATCAGTTTTAAAAATCTAAATATGTTCTGTATTCTAAAATGGGAGCTCAAAGACTCCCAGCAGTGCCCAGTTCTTCAGCATTATGCTCCAAACCTTATATATAAGGCCTTTTGGGCTTAGGTGTTGGTGTTTATTCGAATCAGGGACATAGGCATGGAAGGGTTGCCTCTGTAATACGATTAGTGTTTAACAACAAGGTTAAGGGAACTTATTGGATAAAAAGCTCAACACTCCTTTTTTTGGATCAGAGCAGCATCCAGTTAATATGTCAGCATCAACTGCTGGTTGCACTTCCGTTAGGATCATAATTTGGTTCCAAAAATATATGTGGAAAAAATACGACAGGACTCATGTGTGATTTATGCTGTGACTAAACTTCCTGAATTGATGCATACACAGAATGTCCCTAACTGAAGGTGTAGAGCGTGCTGAGTGAAGGACGAAGGCAGAGGAACAATCAGCAAGATGGTGCCGGCACTTCTGTGGCTTCAAGATGTGGTGGCAGTGGCTGTGCTGCAAGCCCGACGTACCTTGATGCGTGCTGCCATCTTGCTGTGTGTTGCACTCCTTGAGCTCTGGGTGGCAATATTCCTCTATGCCAGCTTCTACTACTCCTATGTACCGGCTGCCAGCTTCACTACACCTGTTCACTACTATTACAGGTATCATTAGAGGATTTTCTTCTTGGAGAAACAGTGTCACAATCCTTAGTCATTACTTTCAAAAACAAATCCTTGTGGATTCCAATAAATAAATTGATACATTAACTGTGTTTCTGAATATTCTCCCATGCCCCAGCATTTTTCAAAATATACATTTCTTTGATTTCTAGATAGTTTACCAAACCTTACCATTAAATGTTTAGTGTCATTTCACAGCATATGTTGTACTCTATAAGGTGCATAAGGACTCATACATCATTTGCAGTGGACAAACATGAATGGCCGAGTCTCTAGAGGGTATATGTAAAACAAAGTGGCATTATATTATATATGTCTTTACTCAAACAATGTAAGAAATGTGGAAATTCAAAGAAGCATGCTCAACTCAGTGTTGAGACTGAAAAAAACAAAAATATCCTTTGTTACCTGCCATAAAAATCAGATGATTACTTGCAGTTATCCATCTCTTAATTTTTCCTTCCACCTCCCCAGGACAGACTGTAATTCCTCAGCCCTCTGTTCCTTTCCGATGGCTAATGTCTCCTTCCTGAAAAACGATGTGCACCAAGTAGGTCATTTCTTAACCTTACAGTTGATTCAATTTTCTCGTGGATGTCTGAGACACACAATATCCTGCTCTTTAACAGTGTAAAGTTTTGCCTGTAATCCTTCCCTTTCTGTCTGTATTAGGTATTAACATACGGCCAGCCATATCGGATCTCTCTGGAGCTGGAAATGCCCGAGTCACCAGCTAATCAGCAGTTGGGTATGTTCATGGTCAGGATGTCCTGCTACTCCAAGGAAGGTCAGACTGTCTCATCTGTGGCTCGTTCAGTGAGTTGATCACATCATTCTTCACCTCCTCTGTCTTTCATGCATGCAGTATTTATGTATTAAAAGCACCAATGTCTCCCTCCATCTTTTAATTTCATCCCTCAACCCAGAGTATTAGGTGTCTCTTAACACCATCTGTTACTGATGTCTCATGCTGCTTTTTGAGTTCCCCTTGCTTTACAGGTTTATATAGGTTCACATATGAGCCATTAGCTCATGTTTTTTGTTAGCATTTTTCCTCTCATTTGGTCCTCCACTCATGCTTTGGTCTATTTCCCATCAGGCCATGCTGCACTACCACTCCAGGCTGCTACAGACCCTGAGCACTCTGGTGTTCTCTCCGCTCTTGCTGTCAGGGCTGCTGGAGGAGAAGCAGCTGGTGAAAGTGGAACTATTCTCAGACTACCGAGACAGTCCTGTAAGTACCACCTGTAGGAGCACCCACATCCACATCTGCCTTCACAGGAGTTGTCTGCTTAAAGGACCATTTCTGATAATGCAAGTGCAGTGTCCTAATATCCTTTAAAAGATGTGAATACTTAGGCTTATTTGTATGTATAGCCATAAGTAGGTAACTAACCTATAAGACAACAATTAGTGAATTAGTGGTTAAAGACTTGTTACTGAAAGGTTGCTGGTTTAGGTCCCACCAATTGGCCTGCTGTAGTGTAGTTGAACAAGATGGTTCAGTTGAATTTCTTCAGTAAAATGAGCAGTGGTACTTGGACACATCTGTGAGACATGAAGCATCTGCTATTGTGTCTGTCTCTTTACAGTACCAGCCCACTACTGGAGCCCTGATTGAGATCCAGTCACGCCAGATCCAAATCTATGGTGCTCAGCTCCGAATCCATGCTCACTTCACTGGCATCAGGTATCATGGGATGCCAGTCATTTGGTTTTTATTGAATTTGGCAAATTTGTTGTAACATAGTCCTTCGGGGTACTTTTTTTAGAAGGAATTAAAAGTAAAAACACACTGGCAATATGGTGTAAACTGAAATGTATTTCCGACCCCCTTAATAGCGGTCTTTGAGGAAAAAATCTGGGAAAATGTCAAGTTTATATGCAGATTGTGACGTTTAGTATCTTGTGTGTAGGTGATTGCACCTGGCCTGAACCTATTAGGGCTTGTTGTCTGGTTGCTGCATCAGGGTGATATGAGACTTCATTCTGAATCATCTTGACTTGTCAAAGCCTTTGGCTACTGTGAACAGACAGAATAAGAGTGGACATAACTGTTCCCTCTGAAGGCAATGGTCTTCAGTGGCTATATTGATTTTGTGGGGGGTCAGTGAACTTGGGACCAAACAGAAAGGAGAAAAAGGAATGTATTGGGCCATCTTACCTGCAGTTTGTTGTGTGTCGATATGTTTATGCCTCAGAATGGTTGTGGTATTGGTTGTGGGATGAATGTGCACTTATCTATTGGCGTTCTCATTTTAGCCTTCCCGTCATCTCCTGTAAAGCACTTCTCATTGATACATTTTGGAATTTGTCTTTGACCTTTTTGCCAGGTATCTCCTGTACAACTTCCCCCTGTTGTCAGCTGTATTGGGTGTGACTACAAATTTCATCTTTCTTAGCACAATAGTGCTTATGAGCTACCTGAAGATTGTGTGGGGTGGAGTTTGGCCCCCAGAGCAGGTCAGAGTCAGGGTGAGTCCTTGGGTCTTACTTTGCTTTGACACCCTCCCCCCATGATACAACAATTTTAGGTTTGTACACTAAGCTTTTTATGCTCATTTACCCATTTACACAGCTGGATCACGTCTATAGTATCAGCTCTGGGTAAAAACCATTGCGCTACCTACTATTCGTCATACATTTGTGATTAATTTATATGTGGTAGCTGATGATGTCATTATGATTGTCTTGCTTATGATTTGTGTGCACAAAGTAATGATGTTTTCCTTGGTATGATTAGTGTGCACTAAGGGTTATGTCACTATATTTCTCCTCCACATGTGTAATGGGTGACCATGATAAATGTTATGATGTCTCCTATGTTTGGTGTCTTCTATGCACCAGGTGATGATGGGGGATGCAACTCGCTTGCAGCAGAGACGGGAGGAGGCACTGAAACGCATAGGATCCACTGGCACGCTGGGTGAGCTTGTTGAATGCTGTCCACATTGCCATGAGCACATAGTAAAGGGTAGCTGGGGAACACATGGTGTCTCCAGTAAAACAGCAGATAATCTTGTCAGCAGCAGTAATGGGGCATCGATGTTCAGACGCATCATTGACCAACAGCAGAAAAATTCTTAAGTTCACAATAGCCATTGGCTGAATCTTATAAGCGACGTCCGTGTCCTTAATTGAATTTGTGTTTCTGTGATGGTGTGTCCCAGCGACATGCCAGCCCATGAAGGAGGCCCCGCTGCTGTTGGGGACTGTTGAAGCAGGAGAGACTGAGGTCAGTACAGAGGAGCCAGACTGTTCCCAGCATGAAATGGAAGAAGAAGATGACAGATGGGCGGGTGTGTCCTCACCAGGGTCACAGGACATGAACGCTCACCTTCGCCTGAGACACGGGTCTTCAGTAAGGTGAGCCCTTGGGCTCTATCTCCTCAACCAATGAGACAGGAGGGGCTCATCTTCACATACCAATCAGAGACAAGCACTCTTCCTGATGTGCCTTTCCTGCTCACACAAGGACAGATCCACACACACTTTTCTACTGCTATCACCTTTTTACCTCACTCTTCTTACTGTGTCTTCCTAACCATAGTCAATCAAGCTGAGATGAATGATATGGGACTAAATAGAAAGTAAAATATGTTTAAGGTCAAACTATTTTTCCATTATAGTGTAACTATTTGTTTTCTTCCTGTTTTTTAGACATTGTGTCCACCTTAGAAGTGAATACAGACACACAGATATGGCTTCCCCGACTAAATTAAAACCCATTATAACCACTCACAGTAAAAATCATGATCTGCTTTTTTTGCTCAGACACTTAATCATAGCTGTAGTTTGTTTTTGTATGAATGATACTAGGTTCTAAATGCATAGACCAGTTTGATTTTAAAAACCTGCAGTTTATGTAGGTGACAAAATCAAACACACACACACAGCCCTGAGTCTTGCAGGGCTGTGCCATCTATCACCTGCATATTTTTACATAGGTCAGATGAACAAGTTACAGTAAACTGAAGCTTCATGTAGTTTCTAGTTTGTAACATAAAATATGCTAATGAGTTAACATATTAAATATAATAACCTGTTTTATTAAGGAATACATCACAATAATTTTGTGTCTGTGTTTTTTGGTGTGCTTTTAATTTAATTATCAAACAGATGAATGTTGTTAGTAGAGTGGGTTTTGAGACCTCTGGGACTGGTGGCAGTTTGTAAAGGTTGTATAAAAATAAGCAGTGTTATTTAAAGGGTCTGTAAGGATTGTGGAGTTCACAGTTGTTGGGTACAGATGCATTGTCACCATTCATCCCCTGGCTTCGGTTTACAGAAAAATTGTATTTTCTCCCAGTGTCATGGGCACAGGGTTGCTTTGCTTTAAATGCAACATAAACAAAGTTTGTGATGTAGATTGCATACAACTATTTAAGGATATTTATTTTAGGTTTATATAAACCTCTCTTGTGACATTTTAGTGTCTTTAGGGTATGTGTTTACTTTATTCAGGACCCCATTACCGGTTGTTTTTATATCACTTTTATTTTGTGTTTTGTTTTGTCTTTTTGTTTTGTATGACATGTATCCCATTGGAGTACTGGGACTTTTTTTTCTAAATAGGTCAATAGTGGGTATTTAGTAATTTTTAAAAATGCATTTAAAATGTTTTATTTCTGACTGGTTTACAATCACAATAAACATTCCCAATACAAGTACTGTATGTTTTACTTTGTCTAAATTATACCTAAACTTTCATGTAGCAGTTATTTATTGCTTTTGATTATGTTTAAGTATACTGTTACATTGTCATAAATGAGGTATCCTTTTGGAGAAAAAAAAATACCACTCCAGTCTGCTGATGAAATAGTTACTTTACTGAGATTTTACACTACCAAGATACAGAAAACTAAAGAAACTACACTATTTTACATAGCACAGTACTATATACAATTGTTTTATTGCACTCTTACATTCATTAACTTACGGTAAATGATCTTATGGCTGTGTTCGAAAGTGTGAGGATATTTTCTGTTGGTTTAAATATTACAGCCAAAATTATTTCAAAGTTCACCAATGGGGACTATAAGTGCAAAGGTTTTAACTCAAACCAGGTGCAAGCGGATGTGTGGGAAGCGGGCAGCGTAGTGTGGTGGGACACCGGAGATCCTCTATTTCAGCTCAGACAGGATGTTGGAGGCCAGGCTGCAAGTGAGTCCCGTGCCATCTGGCTCCACATGGATCTTCTTTATCACTCCATCCTCCACCAGCACTGCATATCTAGAAGGAAAAACCCAGAGAGGAGTCAGGCAGCGCAAAGAACCATTCCACACGAATTACCCAGAGCCCTAATTAAAGAAAACCCCATGTTAGTAGTCTTACCTCTTGGACCTCTTGTGACCCAACACCTGTATGATCTGATCATTGTCCAGGAGCAGATCCATTGCCTGGTGGCAAGAGATGGGAGATGAACATCCACAAAAGATCACAGGAACAGAAAACCTTTTGCCCCACAGAAAGTCCCCTTACATAATGTGTGTACTAGAAGGGAAGCAAAGTAGGTGACGAAGTAGCATCAAAAGGCTGGAGAAGAGCCAGGTAAGAAGCCAGGTGAAGGAAGTGGATGGTTCAAGAGATAACATAGATTGAAGCGATACAGAGAGATGTGGTACACACCTACCTACTGTATAGAGAAATAACCAAATATTTGCAGAAACATAATACACTGACCTTAGTAAATGCTCCAGTGGGATCGGCCAGCATTCGCACCTGTGACAGCATTAAAAGTGCAAACTATGTGAAAGAACTTTTCATTTAAGTGTACCCTTCATATTAATGATGAATGCTACAAAGGAAATCTACAGTAATTATATCACAGATCAATGTGGACGCAACCACATTTATACAAGCAGAACAAAAGTAAGACTGTAACTTGACAATATGACATGATTGTGTACTTTAACATTTACTTTTCAGCAGAAATACCTTCACAAAGCTGATTCCACACTTTACTATGGTACAGTGTAAGGTGAACTTTTTTGCAGAAACAATTACATGACTTGTTTTCATCCTTGCAACATCTGTGCAACACCAAGCCTCCTCCTGGGACTTAACCCAGCAATGTGTTGGTTAAAAGTGCCTGTCCCAATGAGTGACTGTGGCCTTGGGCTCCTACCTTGCCTTCGGCACCGTGCTGCCTGCCCCAGGCAGCCATGACAAAGACATCGTTGACAGAGATGCACGCCACCTCCTGCACACCCCTGCTCCTCAGTTGTGCTGCCTGCTGCACAAAGCCAGGGAGGTGCGTCTGGTTTGGGTTCAAGGAGAAGGGAAAGTTGGAGAAGAAATTGACATTGAGAAAGAATGTCAACACCTCCAAAGGCTTATTATAAATATTACAACAGCTATCCCTCAATATTCGTAATCTAGCCAAAAACTCACTTGAAAATTTGCACCCAAAAAAATCAACTACGGGACTTGAATTTCGGCCATTTTAGGTGCGATAATTAATAAATAGAAGGCAGTGGTTTAGCAGTGAAAGTTACCTTTTTGGTTTTTCTGATATGAATGTTGGATAACGTTGTTCCAGTAATTTAAAAACTATGTATGTGTTTACTCGGGTTTCTGTTGTCTAATATTATATTTTGTCTAAAGATTTGAAGCCATTCAGTGTGTCAAATATGCAATAACAGGGAAAATCACAGCACTGTACACCTTGGAACAGCCAGGAGTGAAGGCACCAGGAACACCAAACAAGATGCCCTTCTTCCCCTTGAACAGCTGCTCCATGGACACTTTCTTCCCTGGGTCTCCCTCTTGGACCTCAACTGCAGGAAGCTGTTCTCCTACCTGGCCGACCAACAAGCGGTGGGGGGTGATGGGAGGGAAGAAGAGAGAGGAAGAGCAACAGAAGGTCAGTGGGCTTGTTCGAAGCCGAGGGTCCTTAGGGGCGGGGTCACGTCACCATGGAAACAAACACTTACGGACACCAAAGACTTCTCTGCAACCAAAGGAAAGGACGCAGGTTGAAATTTGAAATTAAATCGCTAATCTGCATGTCAAAGAGAAGGAGGGCAGCTTCGCTTTCACCTCCCTAAAAATAATCGAGCCGACACAGTAAGAGCAAAAAGACACCAAACAGCAGAATCCCCAATGTTGGGAGGGCTAAGGAGACAGGACAGCGCCCTCTGCTGCCCAAGAACACTGTTATTGCAGTAAATGCCCCCGATAGATAGATACATAGATAGATACTGCATGGACTTCATAATAAGTGAACAAAGGCCTAGGTTGTGAGCAAGTGCCGCAAAACACACAGCCGGCGGCCACTGCCCCTTATCAAATCCCTTTGTTCACGTTTGAAAGTGCCGTGCGCCTCCAGCTAGGAGTTGGTTGCCGGCGTCGCTGTTCCTGGCCGAAGCTTCTCGACGGCTCCTTGGTACCTTAATGGGCGCGCGGTGCGCGAGCGCCGTGTGCACGCGCCTGAGGCCGGGGCGCGCGCCCGCCAGGATCGCTGCGGTGGAGATCATCGTCACGGAGAGGCGACCGTGGACGGAAAGCGAACGGCAGGAACTGACAGGGGCGGGCGAGCGGGTCTTCCTGCCTCCCTGCCGCCGTGTCGTAAATGGCCGCTGGGCGCCGATCCAGCGTTGTATCGGCTCCTTCCCCGATTTCGTCACAGAGCTTTTCTCCAGCCCGTTCAAGGGGATTAGCCTTATTTATAAGGGTATACAGTATCATAACGAAGTTTATTATTATTATTTTTTTTTTTACATTTAAGCCACAGTGCACCTATATGCAAAGTGATACATTTTCCAATCCATGCTTTTTAAACTTGAAATTTTAGCTTTACCGGTGTCCCCAACTTTGCGGAACTCGGCGTCTGTGGCTGCTGCTCTCCGCGGACGCTGTTCGTAGTAGCACGTGAATGGGACTTCCTGTTTGGGGAAGTATTTTGTTGTTGCAGTTGCTCAGATTCTTGAACCACAGCTAATGCTTATTGTTATAAAACAAAGCTCATTAAAAGACCTCCAACATCCAGATAAGTCAGACAATACGCTGTTCTACCTATAAAGTGAACGCTCTTTTAATTCCCAAATCCGTGTTTTATTCACTTTTCAGAATATTACTATTTTCTCACGGGCCTGTGCCACCTATTTTGTATTCTTTGATTTTATTAATGTTTAAGTGTATGCTCATAAGTTTAAGTCGTCTACGGGTTGTACATTACCAATATACTGTATGTAATTTCTAATGAGTCAGTATTTTGAAGTAAAGTGATATATCCAGTGTTACTGTCCAAGATTATGCTTTGCCATTTTAATCTGTCTACAATGTGTGTCAAATGGAGATTTTTCTTGTACCTGTTCATCCTGTCGGTTTTTGTTAATGTCTAGTCTATGATGATCTTATAAGATGTTTCTGCCCTCTTGTTCTTTGTTACTTTATTTATGGAAGTTGGACACTTGAGCTTTAAAGTATCTTTCCTGTGTAGCGTGGGAGTTCCAAGTTCCAGATGAAGTCAAAGCCTCAAGCTGCTGATGAGCCCAGATTTGTGAGGATACGGATTTCATTCCAATCAGAAGACTGAGTTGAGGTAGGTTCTCGCTTTCTCAGATTTTCCTATTCGTGTATGAGTGAAGTGCAATGAATCATATATGTGCTGGCCTAATTTTGTTTCAATATGTGTAGCAGCAAAACAAACATTGTAATGTTGGAAACTGGAGAAATGGGAAGAGGGGAAGACAAACATGAGAATTCAGAGAACACAAGACGGACAGGACCACAGGCGTGCAATGGGATGTCTCCATTTATTATAACACAGAACACCAACACCTTAAAATACGTAAAATGAATCAAGTTTATCTGTGGTGTGTTACTTTACCTTTTTTTTTTTTTTTCTTTTCAAAACAGTGATTCAATGTGAACAAAATATTGTTCACACTGTAACAATAAACTAATCACTTAAGCACAGTCAAACAAACACACAGTTATATCCACACACACGGAACAATTATGTATTAAACATCAACAAATTGAGTAAAAAATAGAATTTAATTTTTTAAATACAATGTAAAATACAAATAAATTTTTCCTTTGCCACATTATTACTTGTACAATTTTTATTATTTTATTACTGTTCCATTTACAGGGAAATGTAAAACTATTTTGGTTATTTTTAGTATTGCTCATTTACACAATCCTACATGAACACAGACAATTATTCTTGTGGTACCTTAAGTCCCCATTATGAATACAAACATTGACATTGCTTCCTTACAGTTCATCCAAATATGTACATTTAAATCCCATTTTACCTATGCATACAAAAAAAGAAATCAAAAAAGTCTGAGCGATCAAAACAACTACAAAATATTATCAACCTGAATCCAAACCCATGTGAACATGGACAATGCATTGATTTAGTGTTGCTGCATTTATTAAAATTCTTGGTTCTGAATTGGCTACTACACACCTTCAGATCAGCTCTAACCTCATGTACCATAAAACAGCACAGCTGAAAAAACATTTTATTATTGCCAAATAAATACTTATCAAAAGCACAAAGAATCTGCAGACTTCCTGAATACCTGTACCTGAAGGGTGCAACAATTCA
The DNA here is from genome assembly GCA_018136845.1 of Heterotis niloticus. Classification (NCBI taxonomy): domain Eukaryota; kingdom Metazoa; phylum Chordata; class Actinopteri; order Osteoglossiformes; family Osteoglossidae; genus Heterotis; species Heterotis niloticus. The sequence goes on along the minus strand of CM030888.1, from coordinate 15,820,240 downwards.
GTTGGCCACTACATGACATACTTACATAAAATATTGTGAAAATTAAAAACACATGAATAAAAGCATCAATGACTTGTGACTTACACATTTCAACATAATCACAGGTTCAATTAGTAGTCGGACCAAAAAAAAAAAAATTAAAATTAAAATGTAAGGTGAAAACAAGCACACTATTATACAAGATGGGTTTATTTCATGCCCAAACTAAACACATCTGTGCAATGGACCTAAGAATGTTCCAGAGCAAAATAAAAAGAACCAATTATATAAAACACTGAATTATATAAAAGTAACCTGACTGAGTCATACAGAATCAGGGCCAGGGGTGGGTGAGTAACAGTAAAGAAAACAAATCATTTTCTCCAAAAGAAAGTGTTTTCCAAAATATATTATTGTCAATAATCCGCTACATTTAGAAAGCTCTTGCGGAACTGAAGAGCACGTTGTGTCCTTTGCCCTTTTGCACTGCTAACATCCACAGCTTTGTGAAGAAGGTTGGTGTATGTGTGCAGTAACAGATGTGCACAGAAACATGCAGAGATACAAACACGTATGCAGTAGAAACACATTTGTTTACACCAGCTGCTCAATTATGCAGTTCAGAGATTAAAGTCGTGGCAGGTTCTTAACAAAGGACACATTATCTCTATGCTCTTTACAGTTTACATTTCACAGTTCCAGATATGTCAAGTACCACACCTTGACTTTGCCAGCCAGGAGGAAAAAATGTGAACATCAACCATCAGAACTAATGTTCATTTCATTACATTGTATTGAAGGGAACTAAAATGATGCAAAGACGATTAGCTGTCCTTTCACAGGTCTATCAGTTGTGACACTCAGTAGTTTTATTTACTTTTAAAACCTCAAACAAAACTCATTTAATGCACTCAGTAGTTGTGCTATTAAATAATAAAAAAAGGGGGGGCAGGGAGGCTTATAAAATCAGAACTGTATGTGCAGTTGATTATAAATGATCACAAACAGAATTAAAAATAAAACCTCAGTTCAATAGCGCAGTGACTCATTATGAAGCAGTTTGTGCTGTAGAGGCATCACTCCGCTTCCACAGTACTGCGTAAATTGTAGAAAAGCTGAACATCACACACCTCATGGTTAAGTTGGTTTCTCTTTGTGAGCCTGTGTTCACAGGAGCCCTCCTGCCTTGTCATGGACCACTGAGCTCAGTTCTCTCCTGCACATCTTTCCTTCACAGAGATGGCAGACATTAGAAATGCTTTCATTTACTAAATCATTTCAATAACAGTCTCAAGTTTTGACTTAAACTACTGATCCACTTCTAGACACACGAAGCCCAGCCCTAGACCATTTTCAGCTGAAGATACATACATTTTACTCTGACACTAAATGACACCATTATGTATAAAATTTGTTATACAGTTTCCAGATTTATCAAGTTATAATTTTTAAAACTGTCATTCTGTCACTTGCTTAAAAGTGAACAGTTTAGCTAATGAGCCCTGCGTAAGACCTTGATCAGCTATGGATCACACTGATCCTCAGAATATTAAAGCCAGCGACTGCTAGGCATCAGGTTCTATGAAAGCTCAACCATTAGAGCTTCACAACACCCACATCCCTATGTGGTCATTACACTAAACACAGCCTTTAAAGGGCACACAGAGCGAATAGAGGGCCCTTGCACTTTAAAAACAGCATTCTCTGGCTTACGCAATTTAGCATCGGGAAACAATTAACTTTTACAAAACACAATTATGTTGTCCCAAGTCCAGTGCTAAAACAACCCAATGTTCTCCTTCACTAGTGATTGCTAAGTTACTACTGGTGTTACTTCACATATTGCTTTATTTTAAATCCTGAAGTAAGCTGACGTGACTTTCCCTTTATCTCTGCGCAGCTGTACACTGTGTGCCGTGTTTTTACAGCACCGCTACGCACAAACAGCTGCCTGCGTGTAAAGTGTCCGGGTGCATTTTGTCTTTAACCAAGTTAATCTGTGAATCTATTGCTAGTGAGGACATCAATAAAAGCTACTGGCATAAAAAGCTTGTTTAAAAAAAAAAAAAAAAAAAAACAGGAAAACCCACAAGTGTTCTGAAGAGCTAATTAAAATATTTAACAAATCACTATTTTCAACACATTTAACCATTTTGCCTTGTGGTTCAACAAGACCCATAATCTCAGATCATAGAACATACAACCTACCTGGAGGTAGTGCGGATGAAGTACAAATGCTGTTAGTCAGTGCTTCGACCAACTAAGGATGTTAGCCAAGGAAAACAAACTGAAGCTGGAAAATGATCCATCTTTAAGAGTTCTAAATAAAGCTTTATAAAATGTGTCAGTGTTAAACCGTGGAGAATGTTTTTTAACGTGATCAAGTGCGTGTCCATCTCTATGTTTATAGCTCATGTTGAATCCTCATTCATAATGAGTGCGTGTGTGAGGGCGAACACCGTATTCCTGCACTGAAGCACATGTTCCATCAGGAAGTGTTCACTCTCTCCCTGCACCCACTTCTGCATGGCTTGTTAAAGGAACACTCCAGCCTAGTCCTCTAGTCCCACCAACCACCCCCCCATCAGGACAGTTACCCCTGCCCCCCACCCCAATACATAGCCCTTAATCACCTATGTGCTCCACACAATAACACTACTGCTTATGTTGTATCCCAGTCATGGCCATTGACTCACAGCTTCAATCTCAAAGTTTCATCCTTCCTCCCATCTGCTTAGCTCATTTCCTGTCTCGCCTTCTGCCACTCATGCGCCGCCTCCTTTTTCTCTACGGTGAGTCCATCATGGCCTCCAGCATCTCCAAGAAGAGTTTGTGCATGGGTACACCACCGCGCGTCTTGATACTGTAGAAGGTAGAGAGGGCACGGCCAGCTGTCTGCCGGAGCAGAGGCAGAGTGAGCAGGAGCCGACCAGCCCTCCGGGGATCATCTGGTCTCCGCTGGCTCTCCAGTTCCACCAGCGCTTGGTGCAGCAGGTCCCGCAACTTCTGCACAGCCTCCACATCCTCAATGTACACCGAGTCTGAGGGAGGACAGAGGCCTGGTCACCGTGTGTCTGTACTTGTACACACAAGTATGCATGCATTTCTACACTGCTTCCACATCACTGAATCACACCAAGTCTGAAAGTGAGAAACCAAGTGATATTAAGACTAAAAAAATAAATAAAATTGCAAAAATATTCAGTTTTTCCTAAAAATTCAATAACTTAAGTAGATTTAAGGGTGATTTAGGGGATGTGGTGACACAGCGTATTAAGCTGGTGTCTCAGCACCTAGGAAGCTTGCCTGGTGTAAGATTCAAGTCCAGCTCAGCATCTGTAGAATCTGCATGCTTTCCCTTTGTTTGTTTCCCCTCAGACATACACAGAAGATGACAATGGCAAACCACTTCTGTTCCTGCTTGCCTTGGAAACTGCATAGAGGGTTGGATTTGACTCAAGCACACGAGAATGATTCACTGCAGTAAAGTGAGAGTAAATACTAAAGTTATCACAAACATATAGGTGTGTTAGTTTTCTATGCTTATTACCTTCTCATCTATCCAACACTTTCCTGCAAAGTGACCTACAATGTTAGGTTTGTATACTAAGCCATCATTTCCCAACCTGGTGGTTTCAACCAACCACTAGGGGACACCAGAGTTTCCATTGGAATTGTCTTGCAAATCTGTCTTGATGGATGCTTAAAAATATATGGGATTAAGTCCACATCAGCAAATAAATTAGCATATCCTGTTGGAAGAGGGTTGTGAACCACTGTACTAAGCTACTAACAACCTATTCACTCTGGTGAATAATTTGTACTGCTCCAATTTAAGGCAAGTGCCTTGATCAAGGGCACTATAGCAGGAAGGTGGATAACTGGGGGGATATCTGGGCCTTTCAACTGAAAGCACTACATCACCTACTGCAGCATTTAATACATGTATCTAAATCTGTTTCTGTGAGCATCTGGGTGTGTGCCGACACAGAAACAACGTGCCTGTACTGTTGACCTGAAAAGGTCTGCATTCAAGCTAAATTAATTGCTTTATGAAAAACAAGAAATCTACAAGCAACACCACTATGTCAAAGATAGAAGTGACTGTCTTTTGAGGGTTTATCAGGTACAATGGGTGTTTTTTTTTTTTTTTTTTTAAAAACCAGATGGCCAGTCTAATGAAGGAAGCAAGTACTTAACCCTCTTAGCTGAATATACAAAGGTATACTGAAATCAAGAGAACCTGTGCAAGTACTGAAAACTTACAATCATAAGAAAAATCAAAATATATTCCTGAAATTTATGCACAGCATGACATCACCATAAAGTATCTAAACTTTTTATTTCACCTCCCCATTTATAACACATTCTCCTACGATGTACTGGATGTCCAAGATGCCCCAATTCCCTTCAGCAGGGACTTTACTTTGGAGATTGTCATCTTTAGGAAATCCTTTGATTGGTTTTGTCTCGATCCATGAACTCCCTTTAAAATTTGGGAACCTCCCTCTGAAATTGAAGGGGTGGAAGAGGATCACAAATCTGCTAGACTCAAACCTCCAGAAGTAAATTAATGTGAACCAGAAAGCACCACCACAGCAATGTAACACAGAAGCGTGTGTATGTGGCAGTGGTGATGTTTATCTGAAGATAATAAAATCAGCTGCTTTAGGATGGTTTAACTAAACTTGCTCATGGTCTCAAAGAAACCACTTGCATAATCAGCACTTGAACCAATACTGTACACAGGCTGACCTACCCCTATCTGCTGTGCTGGCCAAGCCTAACTAATGGTGGGCCATCAGTGACAATGTGTATAAAACTCACAAGCCCACTGATGTATGCAACAAAATGATTTTTGTCTTCTTGGACTTCAGGATTGGAACAAGTTACCGGAATTGGTGAGGACGATGGCCTTCAGCATGACAAACTCTTCACGATCGAGTTCCAGGGCACGGTACCGCCGTGCCAGCAGGCTGATGGCAGCATTTAGTTCGGTGAGGCCGGCTAGGCGTGACATCTCCTCATCGAGCACAAAGTCCTCTGCATATACCACCTCATCCTCACAGCCTAGTGAGCGGAAGGCCACTCCCAGGACTAACACTTCCAGCCACACAGACTGTAGCACTGACATCTGGTCTGCCAACGACAGGGACAGGAACCCTGCAAAGAGGATGCGGACAGGCTATGTGGTTACTGACACCCAGATTAACCACAAGGAAGTACACCCTTGTTCATCCTGACTGATGAAGACCCACAATTCACAGGAAAGAAACTTTTGCTTCCTCACCAGGGATGTGCTTGGCCCAGCCAATAATGACGACAAGTTCGCGGTCAGCCAGGTCACAGAGAGTGGCAAGCGTGCGCAGGGCATTGTCAGGCTGCAGGGGGTCTGGCATGGCAAACAGCTTCTCTGGCTCAGCCACCAACAAGTGAGACACTATGATGTTCGAAGAGCCTAAGTGACAGAAACGCATACCCACATGAGCATGATTACCGTGAAATGATGCTGCCATGGGAATACAAGCAACAGCACAAAAATCAAAACCAAGATGTACTGTTTATACTGAATGACTGGAACTTATTCCTGAGTAGTTCATACCCTTTCTGTACTGTTCAAATTGAAGTCATATATCAGACCCAGGACATATTTCTAATGACAAGATATAAGGTAAACAGTAAATTATGTCCATACATATGTTCTGTCTTATTTCCACTGTGATGCAATACAGGCTATGCCTCCCACACCCACCACCCTGTTTCAAGCTCCTGTTGTCAGCATGCCCACCTCTCTCTCCCTCTTTCCTCAGCGGAAGTGAAGGGCTCTGATACTCGGCATTCTCCACCTCTGGCCGTCTCTTGTACTTCTGCCTGCCTCCTCTTACTCGGTCGAGACGTACTCCTGCCATATTACCAGTAGAATAAAAAAGAGAAAAAAATCCATTTAATGCCAACAGGAATAAACACCCTGACTCAGTTTTCCCAAAGTTGGTACACATTTTAACCATGGAATCAAATGCCCTTGTAACACCTTCCTTCAACTCAGAGTCAGACACTACTCATCCCCTTCAGTGTTTACCTGCAAGCTTGTTACATTTTTGTTCTACAGCTGCAGGATGCAGAATTTGCTAAAGAGTCAGAAGAACTGTCACTGTGTTCTAAAATAATCAGCAGTTTTTAAAAGGAGTTCGAGCTCTTTGATGTTGTTCAGACATAACACACAGTTCTGGAGTGGTACTGAAATACTGGTTCTGAACACTACACCAAAATTCAAAATGCACACACCAGAGGGCTCCGAAAGACAAGGATGTCTGAGAGGGTTAAATAAAAAAAAAAAAAAATTCTAAACCAGCCCTATCAAGAGCCAACATATCAATAACATGCTTGACATTTTGATCCCCTTAACAAACATTATTATTCCTTTACAACATTTAGAGGACAAGAGCCTCCTTTAAAGACTCTGGGGGAAACAGTTCCCTCAATCCTGCCCCACCTCTGCTCCTGCAGGATGGTTAACCTCTCAGCCTTGTTAACAGAAGGTTCTCAGGTCAAACCCAGGAGAGGTTATCTTATTGCACCATTGAGCTATATACTAAATATAGCTATACTGTTCTGGTAAAACATGCTGGAAGACTAAAATACGGCAGTGGACTCTCACCCTCTTTAAGCATGCCCACTTTGAGGCACTTGGTGAAACGACATGCTTGGCAAGCCTTCCTGCGCCGCTTGGTGATCTCACACTCATTGGATGCCGGACAACTGTACTCAATGTTGCCTAGAGGGGAAAGGGGCTTAGACAATTTCAGTAAAAAAAAAAAAAAAAAAAAAAAAAAAAAAAAAAAAAAAAAAAACCTAACAAATGCTGTGCAATTTATGATGGACCCAAAAAAAAAAAAATTGCTTTTACACACAGCAAGGTACAAAATAAATTGTAAATTTAAGTCCCAATTTGCAAGTCAAATTTGAAACGTACTGTATGTAGAGTATTCACATACATGCTGTACTGCATACATGCTATGAGTTTACAAAATTTACAGTATGTATTTCCTCTCCAAACAGTACTACACATACATACACAGCACAACAAATTTATATAAACATAAAATCAGCAAAATCTATAAAATGTAAAAGCTGTAGGAATCACAAGATTCTTCCTCTCAAAGTTGCTGTAACAGAAGTCTCACCCTGGATGGTCCGCTTGAAGAAGGCCTTGCAGGCCTCACAGGAGGCCACACCGTAGTGGTAGCCAGATGCTACGTCCCCACACACAAGACATAGGCGCTTGGGTAGTGTGCTCAGGGCGTACTTGCACCGTCCTGCCCCAGCAGATCCCTCCTCTGGTCCACCATCCCCACCCTCCTCCTTGAAGTGGCAGCGCAGAGGTGGTGTGTAGAGAGGTGGGGAGTGCCGGCCGCTGCTCTCTGCTCTCTTGTTACCTCCTCCACCCCCGCCACTTTGGGAGGAGTCTGACGATGCACCCCCTGGGCTGGTCCTCCCTCCTCCACTGCCGCCTCCTCCTCCACCTGCCTCAGGACTGCTGGGCTCAGCCTTGATGTGAAGATCAGAGCGTCGCTCTCTGGTGGACATGGTGGCTGCGGAAGTAAAGAAGGTCCAAAGGGTACGTGAACAAACACAGGGATGCACAATGATTCTTAGCCTATAATAAGCTGAAAAGAATTGTCAAAAGTGCCTTATAATGATAGTCCCATTACCCTAAACTCCCTACAATGACCCAAACCCCAGCACCTAGAGGAACCTCCCTACAAACACAGTGAGAACATGCCAATCCCACACAGACAGAGCTGGATTCAAACTCACATCTGCAGGTGCAGTCAAGGCATTGTGAGGCACTGGCACTACCCTCTGTGCCTTTCATATTTCAATCCAATGAGGTTAAACATGTGAAAGTTAGCCAATTTCTTTCTCTATTAACAGAGAAACAAGTACACTGTACAGTTTCCTTCTGGATCGATACATTTTATCGATCAAGTTTTTTTAATCCATCAACAAAAATGAAGTCATTTCCACCGTTCAGCCGACTCCCACGTCGGACACGAAAGCAGACGTAACACGTAGCGCGTAATGCCTGCACGTGACGCCCACGGACAAACGCTTATTAAAGCATTCGCCGGGGGGTTCACGCGGATTCCGAATGTGTCTGCCAGTTAACAGCGGCGAACTCAAGCCCAACAGCGGAAATGTGGGAAATAAAAGCAGAAACGCGGTCTCACAAGTTAGCACCAGACAAACCTTCGGCTAGCTAGCGTTCGTGAGTGAGTGAGTGTGGTCGTGATCTCGATCGGTGGGCATTTAGAAAAGAATCCAGCTTCATCATGCGTGCGTTTCGTTATAAAACGGACACAGACGAGTAATTCGTGTCAAAACGGCGACAAAGCTGACGTGGGCAGTTGAGTCCAACTAATGAGAATGTAGGCAAAGTAGCTGCAAGTACAATAAACGCTGCCCACCTCTCCACCTCCTCCAACGACCTTCACCGCGCTCAGACCAACCTCTAAATGCGGCAACTAACTGCTGCTTTCCTTTGAACGGACCCTTCTACCCACTTCATGAAATCAACAAGGCGACGTAGCAACGCCGGACCGGATAGCCTCTTACATGTCTGAAGCCGGGTTATTTAAACAACGAGAAAGCAACTGCGTTACAGTAACCCGAAGCTGTCGGCAATTGGCTGCAGAAACCCTAAGCTGCCCCTTATTGGCTACCTTAACGGAAAGGCTATTCGCAGAAGGTTACAGTAACTCGAAGCTGTTCCTATTGGTTACAGTAACGCGATGCAGCAGCCGATTGGTTACCGTAAGCCGACGCTGCCCTCCATAGGGTAGAACGACACAAGAGCAGCTGTCGCTACAGCGTTGAGCGCAGGAAGCGCGGCGGACGAGCGCCCAGTTTGAACGGCCTGTGGCTGCTGCCCCACGTCCTTTAACGGGGCGAACAGGCGGAACTCCTGGCTACGCCAAAGCCGGGGAAAGCAAACTCTAAGTCGTGTTAGTGCATCAGCTGGAGTTTCTGCATTTCGCGTCTCTTGCGAAGCAAAGTACAAAGTTGTAGACAAGCGAGTTGGTGGACACGAATTATAGGAAATACAAACTAATGTCCTCAACCACAAATTCATAGCGCAAAGGATAATGCGTTTAATGGACACGACAGTGGTTATGCAGGTACAGGTCATAAAATTAGAATATCATGACAAAGTTGATTTATTTCAGTAATTCCATTCAAAAAGTGAAACTTGTATATTAGATTCATTCATTACACACAGACTGATCTATTTCAAATGTTTATTTCTTTTAATTTTGATGATTATAACTGACAACTAATGAAAGTCCCAAATTCAGTATCTCGGAAAATTAGAATATCAATTAAGACCAATGCAAAAAAAAGGATTTTTAGAAATGTTGGCCAACTGAAAGGTATGAACATGAAAAGTATGAGCATGTACAGCACTCAATATTTAGTTGGGGCTCCTTTGGCCTGGATTACTGCAGCAATGTGGCGTGGCATGGAGTCGATCAGTCTGTGGCACTGCTCAGGTGTTATGGGAGCCCATGTTGCTCTGATAGTGGCCTTCAACTCTTCTGAATTGTTGGGTCTGGCGTATTGCATCTTCCTCTTCACAATACCCCATAGATTTTCTATGGGGTTAAGGTCAGGCGAGTTTGCTGGCCAATCAAGAACAGGGATACCATGGTCCTTAAACCAGGTACTGGTAGCTTTGGCACTGTGTGCAGGTGCCAGGTCCTGTTGGAAAATTAAATCTACATCTCCATAAAGTTCGTCGGCAGCAGGAAGCACGAAGTGCTCTAAAACTTCCTGGTAGACGGCTGCGTTGACCTTGGACCTCAGAAAACACAATGGACCAACACCAGCAGATGACATGGCACCCAAAACCATCACTGACTGTGGAAACTTTACACTGGACCTCAAGCAACGTGGATTCTGTGCCTCTCCTCTCTTCCTCCAGACTCTGGGACCTTGATTTCCAAAGGAAATGCAAAATTTACTTTCAGAGAACATAACTTTTGACCACTCAGCAGCAGTCCAGTCCTTTTTGTCTTTAGCCCAGGTGAGACGCTTCTGACGCTGTCTCTTGTTCAAGAGTGGCTTGACACAAGGAATGCGACAGCTGAAACCCATGTCTTGCATACCGACTCCAGCTGCAGTCTACTCTGTGAATCCCCCCCACAGTTTTGAATGGGTTTTGTTTCACAATCCTCTCCAGGGTGCAGCTATCCCTATTGCTTATACACTTTTTTCTACCACATCTTGTCCTTCCCTTCGCCTCTCTATTAATGTGCTTGGACACAGAGCTCTGTGAACAGCCAGTCTCTTTAGCAATGACCTTTTGTGTCTTGCCCTCCTTGTGCAAGGTGTCAATGGTTGTCTTTTGGACAACTGTCAAGTCAGCAGTCTTCCCCATGATTGTGTAGCCTACAGAACTAGACTGAGAGACTGAGAGACCATTTAAAGGCTTTTGCAGGTGTTTTGAGTTAACTGATTAGAGTGTGGCACCAGGTGTCTTCAATATTGAACCTTTTCACAATATTCTAATTTTCCGAGATACTGAATTTGGGACTTTCATTAGTTATCAGTTATAGTCATCAAAATTAAAAGAAATAAACATTTGAAATAGATCAGTCTGTGTGTAATGAATTAATCTAATATACAAGTTTCACTTTTTGAATGGAATTACTGAAATAAATCAACTTTGTCATGATATTCTAATTTTATGTCCAGCACCTGTATACGAGAACATCCGGGGGGGTATACCTGTGTTTTCGGAACTCCTTCAGGCAGGCGGTCTTTCCCTTCACCCCCTGTTCCTGGACTGTGAGGCAGGAGGCAAATAAGTTCAAGCCTCTTCTTCAAATTTCTAGGAAGAAAAGAGACATTTTCCCAACATTTAAAAATAAATAAACAAATAAATAAATAAATAATAAAATTTACAACAAAAAAAAAACCGATGCATTATATGTACACATACGAATGTAAGGATAAGGGGGGTGCTGTGTTCAAATAAGTTTAATGTGCCCTCCCCAAAATGGTACAATTGCTATGTGTACTACAATTTTTTTTTCTCCAATATTTAAACTTGTGACACTAGTGCAGACATATGAAAGATTTAATTATGGGGCACTGTTTTAGGTATAGCTGCTAGTGACAGATTATCCCACTGAATTTATTTTCAATCCTTATAAATTCATTCATTAGTATTTAAATGAAGTTTTTTTCTATCCAGTAGTGGGGTACTGTTACAGCATCAATTCAAGGTGAGTACCTTCACAAACGGTTTTTCTGCATGGTTGAGGAGTGGAGCTGGAATCCACAACTCTCTGGTTACAACTCGCTAGCCTTTCTTCAGTACACAACCAGCCCACAGTAGCATGTGTTTAACCCCTTGCATAAATATTTTAGACTTAAAACTCAGACTGGAAACCTCCCAATGCAAAACAGCTTTGGTTTCACATGATGCAGATAAACTGACAAAGCAATAATCCATAACCATCCAATGTCAATGGGGTTAATATAAGACATATACTGTGTGCCTGCAGTGGTAGCCCATTCCATCAAAACTTCCTTGCATCCTATTTGCCTGATTCCCCATCTCTCGCTCACTCAATCTCTCCCTAAAACACCTTTATGTGTTCCAGATTGCAGAGTGAAAACCATTCATTTTTCTCTTTCCATTTTTCCCAGACACACACAAGCATTTTGCATGTCCACAGTGCAATCACACACCTTGCACATGCCGCCCTGTCTTTCTCCTTCCCATTCCACATAAGGTCAAAGTCACCAGAGAGCTTGAAGGGCACACATTCATTTGTTAATATTACCTCTCCCACACACACACATAGTTTGCACTATATACCTTTTCCCGCATTGTCTCCAACAGGGATTCTTACAACCCTGCTAACTACAAATAAAGCACAATATTACATAGACATACACAAAAAGAAGCAGTCACAGCAAACAAAGTCATGAGAATGATCTGCAATAAAAATCCCTGGGCTTAATGCAATGAGCTGGAAACTTCAGATCTACCCTGTGTGCTCTATTGTTAATAGTTAATACGTTACTGTGGACTGAACTTGCACAGTTGTCATATTCAAACTGCAAGCTGAATTTGAAACTAACGAATAAACCATATACTGTGTATTACTGCTTTACTTGAGATTCTATTAAATTAACATGTAAAATTATGTACAGTTCACCTGGCAATTTTTTATATATTTACATTTTGGAAGCAGTTCTTCATAAATCTGTTAAAATGTCTTACAAGATATAGAAGAACCAGTTTTGCAGATATGGAGTCCTGCTCTGTTAAAAAGTGTCAACCTTACAATCTTACAGAGGGTTGTGATCTTGCTAAATCAAACATCACTTTAGTCCAGTATGAAAAATACAGGAACTGGTTTAAAATGTATATATTTTACTGAATAACTGCCAGTTTAATAAATTTTCTGTAGAATGACATTCTACATACACATACTGCATTTACCCTCATGTTCCACTTGGCACATGGAAACAAAACCAGGTCCTTTGTGATAGAAATGGACAAAATCTACTGAAAGTACCAGGTCTGTAGAATAAACCAGGAGCATTTGTTGAAACAAACAATGAGAATGAGTAAGAATAAAGTCACTGTGCTTAGCTTATAATAAATAAAAAAATTTTTAAAAAACACAAAGTCCTTGGGTGTTGTATGGTTAACTTTTAGAGTTAGGTTTCATAGTCACATAATGGTCAGTAATAAACTTTAAGTGGCAACAGAAAGTTTCCCACATGCAAAGCTAATGTCTCATTCCTACTGAAAAGTGTATGTAAGGTTATTTTTAACAAAACAGAACTACTCACATAGGTTAAGATAGTGTAAAAGACCACAGGCAGATGTAGGAAAGGAAAACATGACAGAATCTATAAAGAAACTTCTGAACCCAGATGAAAGAAAAACCTCTATCATTCAGTACTTAATTACTTTACAGTTTAAAGTACTGCGGGTTTCTCCGTCTTCTGCCATCTAAAGAAGTTCCTTAAGGTGACAACATGCCACATTCGTGTACCTTAAGACAAAGGCACTTTATCTTATCCTGAATAGACTGACTATAGCCTGTGTGTTTACATGTGTCACAGAGCACACACGGGTTTCTCAGCAAACTGGCCACCCTCCTGTGATCTACACAGATTTGCTGACATCTTGCATGAAACTTAATTCAGAGGTTTAGAATCATAGCTTTTGAACTGGAGAAGCTATTCATGTGCTCTTCTTTAAACACTAACACAGTCACCAAATTCAATTATTTTTGCTTTATGTATGCTTTAACTGAAACTGACAAATTCATTCAGTTGACCAGGCATGACTGGAAATTTCTATCTCAACAAGCAGGGTTCTGAGAAAAACAGAGGGTTGTCATCTCATCTATACACACCGAGCATCCTAACAACTACACCAGCTATGTGTGTTAAGAAACAAGCCTGCAAAACACACTGTATTTAGAAATGCACTCAGTTCCCAACATTTAGAAGCCCAAGAGAAATAAACTCCATGTGTCAGATGTACACCCATGTTTGCAACTGATGAGTTGGATCTGGAGTTTCAAACAAATTGTGTGATTAAAATAAAGACATGGGGATATTCATGCCTTTGGCTGTCATGAACCCAGGCTTCATGTTGCTGTCTATATTACATATAATCATAGATTAAGCAATGCAGTCACCTTCACAGTCCAGCTAAGGATGTTTTCACATCCTACTTGGCATGTAGATGAACATAACTGTCACAGTTGAGGGTTAGCAGAGTTCTTAGGCACATTGTCACTGTGCTCCATTTCCTTAACCAGGCTGCTGATCTGAATGATACAGCCTCAAAATACTGGCAAACTTACAGAAAACTGCTTTCAAAGTGCAAATATGAGCACTAAATTGACACTGCCATATTTCTACTGAAATGATGGTGAGAACTGTAGGTTTGCTTTTCATAGACTGAATACTTACTATTTTCCATTATACTCTTCTGAACATCCTTTTCTGTGGACCAGCAAAGCCCTAGTGAGTATAATTACCATGATGCTGTGGTAGATGGGGAGTGTTTTATTCATAGTTCTTCTTGACAGTTTCTGTTACACTTAACTGTTAGGTCAGCTCATCCCTGGCTATTGATTTGTAAATTGCATAATAATAAAGCTAATAATGGACCAAAATAACCCCGGCATCAGTTTAAAAGGAAGTTCTGAAGCTGGATAAATACAGTTTTGGATAAAGAGCAGATCTTACTTTTGTTCAGTAGGCATCTCAAACATTAACATTTTAAAAGTGAAAATGTGAAGAAAAGAAATTTAACTGAACTAAAAGTACAAGGAAGAGGAACAGAGGGAAAAGGAAGCAGGTGATAAAGGAAATCAAATACTTACATACCTAGATTTACAGTTATTTAGCTGATGCTTTCCTCCAAAATGACTAACAGTGCTAAGCTACGCACAATGATTTACCCAACAGTTGGGTATTTTTTCCAGATCAAGAGAAGTACATTGATTGATGCTATTGCAGCAGGAGGTGTGACTGGAACCTGGGTGCATCCTGCAAAAGACTCCATGACATCCTCATATTACATACATACAGCACATTCATGATTTATCTGCCCTGAGCTGCCCCACTGGTCCCAGTGCTGTATTCCCAGCATACTTGACTACCACTGATGGAACCTCAATGTATTTACAGGCAAATCTGAGGCATCATTTGTGCAAAACTCACACAATTAACTTCAGTAGTGTATCCTGTCTCCAAAACAAAACAAATAAGTTGTAGGACAGGTTTTGCCAGTTATTAACCACGATGAGCTCAGCTTTTCCATGTCGAATCTGGTTAGTGGAAATACAAGGACTTGACAGCAAATGCAGATCTTAGCAAGACACGTTCTGAAGATTATAAACAAACTGCTGAATTCCAAAAAACGCGACTGCAAGGATGGTGGAAATGACATGAAATGCTCAGCGCGCACACGCTCAGCTAAAGCGCATTCAGGTGCACAGGGTACCATTTACTAACGTCAATGCCAGCGTGGTCTTGGCCACGGGTTCAATAAGACATTATGAGGTAGAAGGATGGGCCCACGGTCCCGCACACCGCAGCACCCGGAGGAGCAGCCATGCGGGTCGTCACGCGACGCAGTTTGGCAGGAACTCACTCTTTCAGACGACTGATTCGTACCGACTACACACACACCCTCATACACATGCGCCACAGACACTTACATATGCACCTAATGTGTGTGTGTCTACATACACACACCAACGCCCGTATACATACATTCTCTCTCTCTCACACACACACAAAAAAATAAATAAAAAATAAATTAATTAAATTTAAAAAAAAAAAAAAAAAATTCACTCACCTGTGTTAACGAAACCATGTCCGGGACGAATCGAGCCTGTCACGGGACGCTGTCTGTCGGTCTCTAAACCCTGTCGGGTGTCTATCTGAAGCGCAGTCTTTCCGGGGCACTTCGCACCATTTCTCCTTGTCTTGACTAACGGAACAATATTACTCCGCCTTTCAAAATGCGATAAATACGCCTATGAAGCGATGCTCTGGGATCACCGATGACCCGGCTCTTGCAGACCTGCTGCTCCGTTATCAGGTATCTCCTGCGCGCTCCACTCCACGCCGCGCCTTCCGCTCGCACCCGGCCGCTCCACGCAGATCCCCGGTCCCTCCCTCTCTGGCTCCTTCGGCCTGTTGGCGTGTGCACTTTCTCCGTTACGTGTGCAACCCCCGCTCCAATCGGGCGGCGCGGGCGCTGGCGTCATCGGCGCTGCAACGGCGTAGAAAAAAAGCGAATGACCTCCTGTAGAGAGGCGCCGTGTGACTCACGCACTTCTAGGATATTCACTAGTTTCCGCTTCCACTTCAGTGCCTTTTTAAAGTCAGATTGTAGCAAAACCTCAGGAAAGTGGCGATTTGCTCGTTCACGCGCTGACTGCGTCCAGAGCGACAAGTACAACAAACGATGCGTTACAAAATCTCTACAAAACGGAGCTCGTTCAAACATAAACGCCGTGCATGTGCGTTCTTACGTTTCTATTTTTAAATGCAAATCCAGAATATAGAGGAGAAGTCATCGTACTGTAATACACAAAAGAAACTGTACTAAATAGCAACAACCTAACATGGAAAAGGTGGCCCAGTGTATCTAGCTGGAAAAGATAATCACAGGTCGTCTTTATATTTCACACTTCTTCAAACGGTGTGCACGTGTTCTCATTTCTTTTCATTGACTCGCGTTTGTTAATGTGTCTCCAAGGTTCGACAATGTGTTGGAATGCACGCGCCGCACAGGAAAAACAAGGCGAGTCACGCGTCGCTTTAGATGGAATGGAAAACTGGGCGGCTCGCGGCCGCTCGCGCAGGCAACTCGGGTCTCGTGACACCGACCCCACCGAGTGCCCCCGGCGGCTGGCGCGCGGAACTGGAGGGGTCGCGAGGCCAAGTCAGCGGAGGGCACCAGAGCCCGAGGAGGAGGAAGCCGAGAAGAGGAAGAACCGGCTTCCCACCGAGACCCCGTTAAAGCGAACGGAACAAAGGTCCTGAGAGCGGTTTTAGAGCCCCACGCCAAGTTACTGCTGCAGCTTCAGTCATCCCAGAGGAAATAAAAGTTTAAAAGTCAATTAGAGACAGATTTGTCGAAAACATTACCTTGGTTCCCATCAAGGATCCTTATAAAACACACAACTGAGTTACACGATGTCGAACAATGAACACCTCGTGCAAATAAAAGCAGTTTGGATGGTTCGCGTAAAATAAAAAAAGATGGAGGAGCTGGGCGCTGCGCAGTCCCGCTGTCATTGAGATTCTATCGACGACCTTGAATTCAAGGTCATGCGCAGAGCCGCATTCTCCTGCACGCGCTTGCAGAGGCGCTGTGCTGCATCGAGCTCCGCCGCACTGCACGCGGACACTCCGGCAGCCTCTTATTTAATCTGTGCTTCATCAATGGGATAAATCATAAATCTGCTGTCTGCAATATATTTAACCGCTACCCCAAAACGTGTTTTCATCGGTTCAATCAGTTTCATAGTTAGGGAATATCTGTTGTTACACCATAGTGATTCATTTGGGATCGATAGCATACGTCGCTCTCTAGCGCGTGGAAGAATTTTGACCGAAGTTATGAGCTTGCTGCAGTATCGTGGTCAGTGTAACAGGGGGTCACTGCACGCTCATACACATTCCCCAGTGGTCGGTCACTAACTCTGATCAGTGGACATCACGATCACCCAGAAACAAAAATGTTTTGTTTGAAACGTTTCATCAAGGACAGCGGCTACTATGCAGAGGTTTGATCCTTAGATTTATATACAGTTGGTCACCGAGCTAGTTCATTACTTGAAAAGTTTGTAAGTGGAATGTGAAATGGAGCAGGTCAGGGGGTCCTCGTCAGTTCTATTTGCAGCAGCTCCTGCAGTGTGCTCAGGCATAGATGGTGGTATTGGACCAAGTGAGCTGCAGCCCTGACTAGAAGGACCAGTTAATGAAAATGAGCAAGTACTTTGAGAATCTCTAGTCTGCATCTGTATATCTGTTGACAAATTGCACTTTTCTTTACTCTGGGATGTGTACTGCTGTGGGGAAAAGCATTTTCTAAATGA
Source organism: Heterotis niloticus (assembly GCA_018136845.1). Classification (NCBI taxonomy): domain Eukaryota; kingdom Metazoa; phylum Chordata; class Actinopteri; order Osteoglossiformes; family Osteoglossidae; genus Heterotis; species Heterotis niloticus. Next base: position 15,802,601 of record CM030888.1, on the reverse strand, counting down.
GTAAATGTACAAATCAGTAACCCATGCAACTCTGTTGGGGAGGGAGGCAGCAGCAGGGTTTTTCAAATGTGAGCCCAGCTGTTCTTTTTCTGCTTCTCTTTCGGGTCCTCCTTCTGGTGACATGGAACACCTTCTGCATGTGACTGGTTGTCCTGAATCCCCTGGCAGGAGTTTTTAGCAGCGTAAATAAGTTAGCCTAATAAAGCACCAGACCATGGTGCTAGTGCTCATCTGTGGCTCCCCTTTTCCTTCTACCCCACATATTGGGCAAAATTCACCGATATCCAGTGCAAGCACAATAAAAATAAGAAATAAAATCTTAATTCTATGTAAGTAACAATGAAAGTAAAGTAGTATGTTGTCTGCCTTGAAGTGCAGACAACAAATGCAGATCAGCTTGGAGTATGAGGCAACACTTCACTGATTGCTTAGAACTAGCACATATAGAAAACACAAGGATCATCTACAACTTGTTCAACTCAATACTGATCATGGTGAAGAGTCTCCATGCCCAGCTGGTCCTAAAGCTCATCAGGTCGACCCAGTCATGAAGCAGTAACAGTCATCTGCTTCATGGCAGTGAAAGCCCAATTCAGAGAATCCATCCCCATGAAGTTATTAATAAGTAAAAAGAGGAGTATCAGACACACTGAACTGAGATACACTTAAGTGTTTGGCACTAAGTAGACAGTACAGTCAGTACAGGTGAACAATACATGTTCACGGTGGCTCATACACTCACTGACCACAGCATGGCCTTAAACATGGGCGGACACACATAGGCAGATCTCGTGACCCATGAAGGGAAGGAAATGCTCCCGTTCCCACTCCCACCAGTGAGAGCTGGAGACAAAGGTGAACTTTTTAACCAGCTGCAACAAATATAAAGAAGTCAAAGAATTATTTCCCAATATATACAAATACTGATCTCAACTTCTAGACAATGATGGAACGATTATCTTATTTATTAGGATGAAGAACAAACTGAAACTAGTAACACAGTACTTACAATTATGAGAGGTAGGAAAAGGAATGCAATACATACATACATACATTCATGAATACACACAAAAAAATTAATAGGTTATCTATCTATCCATCTATCTATCTGTCTCTGTCTGTCTGTAATAGTTTAACCATTGTTTTGACAAAACAACTACATACCAACAAAACATATTAAATTAAGGCAAATTAAGAGACAGAGATATATGAAGGGGGCAGAGAGGGAAAGTGTGTGTGTGTGGAAGGGGGGTTAAGAGAGGGAGCCAGATGTCGTTGTAGATAAAATTTCCAAAAGTGTAGACGTAGTACACATACACATTTGTAGTAGTACACAAGTCTGCCTTTATTTATTTGTTTGCTTATTTATTTTCTATCGTTATCTGCAGGGCTGCACAGCGTCTGTACTAGAAAGAAAAGCGCGTAAGCTGACTCAATGCGCATGTCGTTATATGTTTTTATAACATTTTTGATGACATCTATAATAGGGCGATGAGATACGACCGCGTAGCCCCGGTTCCGTCCTTCCGCAGCAGCAGCTCAGCCCCCTCTCGCGGCCACCCGCGCGGGTCGCCGCTACAGTGACGTCAGCGTGCATTCAGTCCTCTGGCGCAAGGTCGATCGCGGGTGCGCTTTTCGGGCTCTTCCACTCCGATTTTTGGCAGCATTTTAAGGCAGTTTTCGGGAAAACGTTAGGTAGGCTGTATGCACATATCCGACATAGTGCATTAAAGCTGGGGTTATGTTACGCGATAAGAAACGCAACGTCGTGACGTAATCACACGCCAAATCTTTTACGCGCAAGGCTAGCGCTCCCTGTCCAATGGGAATTATTTTACGTATGTCATGTTATTGAATATTTTCACCAGTCTTTTTTTATTTTGTCAGCGCGACTGTCTAGCTGAAATATGTAATAAACATGAAATATTTAATAGAGAAATAATTATAGAATCATTTTGACGTAAGTATTTTGTGACTTTTATACAATTTAGTGTACAAGGGCAGTATTTGTTCTGCAGTGGTAAGAACACGCACCACTGTGTACTGCATTTGTTAATTCGTCAAATTAATGTTGCCAAAATATTTATGTTCTTATTCATGCTTCCATTAGTTCTGTTGCACTGGCTTTGAATTCCCTGCGCAGTTTGTAGGTCGGTGCTGTTACACAAATCCTTTCAGACACAAATTGTTTGCGTCATAAATAACAGCAGTTCATTCATTCCTTTTTATCCTCATGTAGCCTAAATGTAAAGGAATTCCAACAAAATAATATCAAATATATACATTTTCAATAACTTCAACAAACAGCCCATCCTGATTATTTGCTTGACACTTGGAATTTATTAAAAATACTTCCCATCAGTGCCTTACTGTTACATCCAGTAAGTACAGTTTAATGTGTCTTTCATGCTTCACATTAGCAATCACCCTTAAGCTTTTGAATGTTTCAGTTAAAATCATTATTCTCACATGCAGTGGTTGAAGACACCCCACTCTTATATTCCTTCCTCAAAGGATGTCTATTTGAAACACAGGTTCATCTGTGTTGCCCTTTTTGAGACCATTCTAAATGCTACTGTGTTCCTTTTAAAGTGCCACAACCAGTAAGTTTGAAGTGACTTTTTAAAAAATGCTATCTATTTCATTTGATGTACACCCCACTGTTCTGTTTTTGTTTTATTTCTTCAGCAGAGACAATTGTAACAGAGTTCACAAAAGCTAGATTATTTTTCCTTGCAAATTTTAGAAAAGTCTCTCTGTCAATTATAATATTTATATAATTTGTATAATATTTCACTGTGGTGTCAATTTTGCTAAAACACCCTTTAGGATAGGGAAAAAAATCTGGTACAGTTTCTGATTTCCCCATGTTGTAGTTAATAATTGTTGTTGGTAACTGGAAATTCATGTGGTATTTATTTGGATAGTTAAAGTACAGCAGTACAATTATGTTCCAAAAAGTCAAAATACAGTAAGGTCAAGCTGCTTCTCTGTTGTTTCCTTATTTATCACCGATATGTATTACTAACATCTGAAATATGTTAAAAATCAACTTATTTAATAACCGAGCCTGTAAAAACACAGCTTAACATGGTAGCCCCTTTGTATGCATTTCAGAAGTAAATAGCAGGTGTGTTGAGCAAAGACATATTGTATGCATCTGCTTCTGATTGGTCCCTTGCCCTGCTGAATGACACTTGGCTGTTGTTCTGTAGGTCATATGACTACTTAGACATTTTCTAGGACTGTACGATGGATCTCTTTGGTGTTTACTCCTGAGCGTCAAACACATCACATCAGCTAACAACTAGTACATACCAATACCCTTAACTAACTGATTGATAACATCAGTATGAGTAGCAAATGAGGAAAGCATATCTGCTTATTTATTCATCTTTGAAAGAAAATGTTCTGATTTAAACTAATGTTGACATAGAAGTCCCAAAGAGACACACCTATGGACTGAGGTATGAAAGCAGGAATGTATTAGAATCTCCTCATAAGTTGCTGCCAAGTCTCACACTGGCGTATCCATTCACGGAAAGGGCTTGAATATGAGGTACTGTAGGGCTTCTCTCACAAGTGTCAATCCTCTGCATTCAGCCTAATTTATTCCCGTTGCTTCTGTCTGTTCTGGAGGAATGTCCACACGGAGAGGGTGAGAGCAACTCCAGCTCAACTGTGCTAAAGAAATACCTTTTATAGCAGCAATCTGAATATCCCGTAGTGGTTAGCACTGTGACCCATGGACTCAAAGGTCCTGGATTCAAATGTTATCTCTTGCTGTACTTCCCTTGAAAAAAGTACGTATCCTAAATTGTTCCAGAAGAGCTACACTACCTAGTTGTAAAAATGGGTAAATCATTGTAAGCAGCTTTACATTGTGAGTTGCTATGGTAAAAAGTGTCAGAAAAAAATGTTGTTCTCTCAGTGTTTATTGTATAAACACAGTAGTTATATTGGTGATAGTATCAGGAGTTAACACATTGTTATATATTTTTTCTGTTAACACGGATGCTCATAACTTTTCCTTAATACAGAGACAGAATGATGTTACATTATGGCCTAGTTGCATTAAAAAACAGTAAAACACCAATCCAAAAGCACCAGTTTTTCATAAGTGGAATTAATAACTCTTCTTCTTCATCTTTCGGCTGCTCCCGTTAGGGGTCGCCACAGCGGATCAATTGTTTCCATTTCTTCCTGTCCCCTGCATCTTTCTCCGTCACACCCAACACCTGCATGTCCTCCTTCACAATATCCATAAATCTCCTCTTAGGCCTTCCTCTCTTCCTCTTGCCTGGCAGCTCCATCCCTAGCATCCTTCTCCCGATATATCCAGAATCTCTCCTCTGCACATGTCCAAACCAATGCAATCTCGTGTCTCTAACTTGGTCTCCGAACCGTCCAACCTGTGCTGACCCTCTTACATACTCATTCCTAATCCTGTCCATCCTCGTCACACCCAATGCAAATCTTAACATTTTTAACTCTTCCACCTCCAGCTCTGCCTCCTGTCTTTTGGTCAGTGCCACCGTTTCCAACCCATAAAGCATAGCTGGTCTCACTACCATCTTGTAGACCTTCCCTTTCACTCTTGCTAGTACTCTTCTGTCACAAATCACTCCTCACACTCTTCTCCACCCACTCCACCCTGCCTGCACTCTCTTCTTCACCTCTCTTCCACACTCCCTGTTACTCTGGACTGTTGGAATTAATAACTCTCTCTGGCGTAAATAGCACATGTCTGATCTAGCTGTGCTTTTAATTATTAAAATTGAATCATTAAATTTACAATACATTGTTGTGTCTTGCAGGGATGACTGAGATGCTGTTTGAGGGAGATGTGACCTTTCCCAAAACCAAGAATGCCTTGAAGTGCTCGAGCAAACAGAGCTTCTGGCAGAAGTCCCCCTCTGGAGTTGTACAAGTGCCCTAGTTGATAAGCGGCGACTTCAGTAAGTCATGGGAGGTGTGTCATTGTTGAAGCTTACAAGACATTAATCAGCTATTTCAGATTCACAACACATATGAAAAGGTTATGAAGAGTAAAACATTATTGATACATTTTGAGATGTTGATTTGTGACACTGCTGTGTCTTATGTAATAGAGGACACCGAAAAGGTGACGATTTAAGCACCCACGACATCCTTCCACGTCAAGATCTGGATCCAATTTGTGCCATGATGCAGCCAGAGGCTACATCAGTGTTGAAAGCAAATTTGGGTCAGTGTATGCAGTCATGTTAGTCACCTCAGCAAATGGCGTTTTAGTGATTTAAATTGTTGAACATTAATCGGAAGGTTACAGTTCAAGTCCATAATGGGACTCAACCTGTGTTGTCCTTTAAGTTGAGCAGTTAATCCCAATTCATCTAATTGTACCCTGTAATGAACAGGTGTCCCACCCAGGGTGTTCCCTCCTTCACCTCATATTTTTGTGTGACAGGCTCTGGACCACCACAACCCTATATTTAGATTAATTCATACTGTATATGAATATTTATATATATGAATATTCGTTCATATTCAAAATATGAACGACTGAATGAATGAATGAATGAATGAACTAAAAGGCAAAGAAGAAAATAGCTTCAGACAACTATCTTGTCTGAGCAGTCTTCACTTTCTTGGCAGATGCTACTCGGATGTTGGCAAAACTGGTGCCAAATAGTCTTCCTGGCTGCGGTGGTGTCACTAAACACAAGTTGAACCACATCCTCATCTTCTACTACAAGCATACAAGAAGCGACCGTGACCAGTATGTCAGGATAAACTGGCAGAACATCCCAGAAGGTGGGTAAAATGTGGGAAACAAACATACAAGGCTGATTAAGTTTGGAGATATGCTGTTTTTCTCTTTATTTATTTCTTTGCAAAGGAGAGCTGGCTGACAAATTAATTTCAAGATGATTTGTCATTTCTCACTTTTAGTAAATATGTTGCTGTACAGCAGTTTCAGAAAGTTTTATTTGCTGATTGTCTATATTTCAGTTTCCACTGAAACCACTGCAGTCAGCATACACTTATAGAGGAAGTATTTTTCCTGTGGTTTTCTGTGTGCTAACACAGTTTCTTTGCCTCACAATGGTTGTTTACAACTTTGAGAAGAATGACACAAATAACCTGAATACTCCATGCAACTACTTATCTGTTATGTACTATGCAAGGTATCTGACACCACTTCCACATGAATGTCTTATACTGTCTCTCATGGAAGTGTGTGCTTAGGCCTAGCCTATAAAGTATACATCCCAGATACATTTAAGGAGTAGAGTTTGTCTTTATTTTAAAAAAATGGCTTAGACCTGCTCTCCTTAATTCCTTATCAGTGAAGCTTTTTCTGACATTAATGGATTTTTTAATACTATGTTTCAGAAATGCGTTCTCCAGCAATGACAAGAATACTATCAGACCCATACCAGACACCTCTGTGTAGATCAGGCAGAATGTGGAGCTGTCTGACACTGATGTCATGAGGATCAAGAAGCTGTACAACTGCAGTGACTAAAAGGCATCACACTGTATTGGCACATAATCTCTGAAAGGCTTTTTATATTCACATTTACATGTATCTGATGATTTTTTTTTCTAAAGTGACATACAGTACAGCTTAGAGTGAGCAAAAATGCATTTCAAGTACAGGTGAATAGATAGATGATAAAGAATCATGTACTGTATCTGCATCTTTAAGCATTCACTAAGTCCAATACCACAATTTCTGGAAGTATACTGTACATTAAACAAGTAGCTTCTTGTAGAATTGTTTGGTAGTGCACATTTTTAAATAAACATAACACAGTACAAGTTTATAGAGAAGACAGTGGAGAGAAGTGAGTCCAGAAAAGATGTTTTGATACGCTTATTCAATGCTGAATGGGATTCAGCAAATAAGTGAGAGAAGGCTCTTATCTCTGAAGCTCAAACTGGTTATTTGTTCTTCATGCGTGGCTTTGTTTTTTAAGCTGAAGACTTCAAATTTGGCATACGTTCTTCTCACACTTCTCTTTTTGTGTGGTTAAGTTTATTGAACTCCAAAAAAGGTTGTTCGGTATTTTGAAAATTAAAAAAAATCAGTCTTCCTGACAAAGCTCAGAAAGGTAGGAGTAATGGTATTACATGCAACATGTAGTCACTTGCCCCCCACCACACACAAATTTTCTGCTCCTCCCTCTCAAGCACACATGGGACAGCTGAGACACAAGAGATGCTGTAACATACCAGCTGCATTTTCTCACTCCATAACCACACACACTGGTAGGTAACAAAGCTGGCCCCAGTGTATTGGAGCCAGAACTGACAATCATGAGGGTTTTGATTTTGGACTTCTGGTTAGTGGAACCACCAAAAGGGCAGAGTTGGAGGAGTGGAGCTCTCTTGCTGGGGTGTAAAGACCATCAATGCTTAGAATTCAATACCAGCACCTACAGGGACCTAGAGAGGTGAGGTGATACATGTCACTGCATTTTGAACCAGCTGTTAGTTTCACATAATCCACTTTCTACTTCATTCTGGAAAGTCATCATCATCCCAGAATGTATTTTGTAACAAGACAGTTTTACACTTTCTGGTGAGAATTAAATTTGAAGGTACACACACACACTATATTTGTCAGGTGTGCATGAAGCAGACAGAGGTGGATCCAAGCGCATGCCAAAATCCTGTATTAAGGAAGTCAACAGGTTCAACCTGAAGTGGTTGGCATTTGTTACAGCCCGACGCTGTGATGCTCTCCACTACGGGAGAGCAGCTGGGCACCAGGGACAGCTGGCATTCAGCTGCTCCCGGATTGGCAAAAAAATTGAATGTAGCAGGTAAAAAGGACTGTAGGCCTGGACAAAAGTTGCACAAGTAAAACACAATATCAACAAAATGTAACTCAGTTTTAAGAACCAAAAAGAAAGAGACAATGCACATAGGCTAATGTTAATTACAAAGGCCCTCAGAACAAGGAACATACATAACAACAAAGCTTCACAAACTAACTGGCAAAATGTTAGGTTTAAATAGTACTGGGGAGTGATTGAGAATGAGGAGTGATATAATAATAACTTAAGTTAATAAATGGGTGACTGTGACCTGACCAGGTGGCGTGAGGATTTGTCACTTTGGTTTCAAACTAATGAATCCGGCTGTGAGGTGGCTCAAGTTGGCAGACAAGGCTGATACAGAATATAATGTACGTATCCCTTATACATTTCATGTTGTGCATCTAATCTGATAGTTATCATTTTGAATTATTTTTGTGAACACTGCTTTGTCATCATCATTCATTGTAACCAGTTTTACAGCAGTTTTCCAGGAGATCCTGGTTGGGGCATTTTGCTTTAAATGCTGTGTCTTCAATGTTGTTGATCTTGCGTACATGTATGCATTTGTATCACAGCAACATATGTAACATGATAAATTACCTACCGTCTAATATTTATGCATATTTTCTATTATCATAGGTTTAAAAAAAAGAAAGAAATGATCTTGTCCAGTGACAGCTAAGGACAAATGGATTGCCTTCAAATGTTTAATGTGTCTTTTATTTGTTTATTTTAATTAAAAAGGAAAAATTTACAATATATATGGTCCCTCATTTTCTTTGTGCATATCAAAGTGCTGAAATGTTTCACTCAAGATTCCACTTTTGTGACCACTTTGAACCCTGACATAAGGTTGTTTATAAATACAGGAGAAGCAGTTAAGAGGCACGCGAGTGAGTAATTTATTTATAATTGCAGAAAAAGGCCAAGGCAACATGTGCGAACATATTTGATAAACACTGCACTGTCTCTCTGTCTCTCTCACACACACACAGACACACATTAAGGTGACCGGCATTTTCTATTAAACAGTCCTTGAAGATGCAATACATGGATTATCATATTTTTTATCTCATTAAATTTGCACACAAAGACATGCATACACAGCTACACTCACACATATAATTGAAATATGAAAATTTTAAGCATAGCGCTGTCCAATTTTAATTTGGTTTTATTACATAACCTATGCCAACTTGAAGAAATCTAAAAAGGCCTCCATTTACACTTTCTTCCACACATACAGACAGAGGTAAAACACTCTTAGGCATCTCTAGCACCTTCTGAAATCTGCATATCACTGAGTTTATACTTGGAGTCTCACAAGAACCATGAGAAAGCTGCATCATCATCTGCTTTTCACTTCACATCCAAACTCAATTTGCACGAATCCCATTTGTTATGTTTTCTGTATTTCTTCTCTTTCTGGAAAATGACTCTCTGTTTGTAGCTATCCACTCTTGTCTGTAGAAAATACAGGAAAAGCAAATCCAAAGTGTCTGCTTGTCAGGATTTAACTGGCCATTTCAGAAGTTCAGATGAAGTAGAATTAAGTAGGAATAAAGAGGAGTAAGAAACTGCAACGAACCAAAGGACAAACCCACAGAATTAACTGTTTCAACAGGAAGCACTTTAAAGGAGCACAGAAGTCTGTCACGTGGCAGTCGGGAAAATTAAATCTTATGCAGCATGAACTATGGCCAGTAGAAACTTCAGCCAACAATCTGGATAATCCAGTCAGTTCAAATACCTTTCCTACCCATGGTCCTCAGCCCTCAGCTCAGATAGCTTTTGAAAGGCTTTCTCCTTAGGGATCTTCTTAAAGGAGCTCTAGCTCTTGGACCTGCACTTAAAGGCAACCTCACCAGCAGGCCCTGATCCCAGTTTTTGAAATACATTTTACAGGAGAATTTTTATTTGGGGTTTCATTTTCACTGTGGGGGCTGTGAAGGAGGAGCTGAGGGTTGGGCACGTGGTGGAATATCACCATTGGGCTCTTTCCATTCGGAGTTCCCGTTAACCTGGGTCTTTTTCGGGATCTTCCGGTTGAGTTGTCGCCTGTTGCGTCTCCTCTTGGCTCTTGGAGGAGTGGTGGAGTTGGGGTGGGCCAAGTCTGCAGCCCTTTCAGATCTGAATTTCCCACTGCGTGCATCTGATGACTCATCAATATAGGCTAGGTTCTCCCCAAAGTAGTCCAGAGGCTGGGAGAGGATGGGATCAGGTACAGTCTGTGGAGGGGTGGTCTCTTCCTTTAAAATTTTCTCCTGACCTACCCTCTCTGTCTCTGTGGATTCAGACCCTGACTCTGAGGCATCTGAATATGAAGATGAAGATCCTGACTCCGAATAACTGTGGCCTGCTTGGGTGCTTTCTGGGCCCACCGCATCCTGGCCTGGCCCCTGACCTTGTTTACGGTGACCATGGCGTCTCTTCCTCCGGCGACGCTTGAAGGGGTCATCCAGTGAGTTTGGGAGGCGGAAGTCAACTGACATATTTTGGATGTTCTGTGTCCAGTCTGTGGCATGAGCTCGGAGTTCCTCCATCTAGGGAGGGAGGGAGAGATGACGTTTTGGAGACATGAAACAGAAAGCAGGAAGTGGGGGAACCAGTAAAAGGAGAATGGCAGGATGTATCAGGAGACAGAAACTGAAAATTACTGGTACTGATCACTCTTTGTACCCTACTATCTGTCTGATAGATCAATACCTCTAAATTTTCCATGACAAGGTCAGACTAATACAACATTCTCTTACAAGCTCCCACTGAGGATTTTTTCCTCTACCCCATGTGTTGTCTCAACTGGGCTCTTTTGGACACTCACTGACCTCAGCACGCGTCTTCTTGGTCAGAACTCGTAGCCAGTTTCCGATCATGGTGAGGATGGAGGCAAAGTACGCAAGGCCCAGCAGAATCCAAAACCAGACCAAAGGTTTGTACCAGTGATCCTGGCCACCATCACCACTATCACCTGAATGGGTTGGAGGAGGCAGAACAAAGAATTAGGTACCAGAACTTTCATCAGAAACAGTTCTCATAAGCATAAGCAACTGCTATGCATGTGCTACGATCCTTTTGTTACCCATCACCAACACCAGCTGTAAACACTATTGAATTGAGTTGAATTAAAGTACCACAAACTCCTAAACTATTTCTATGTGTTTTATTAGCAGCAGTTGACTGGATACAGATACACAGGATCCTTTCATTCTGAAACAGACAGGAATTTTAGAAAACAAAAATGGAAATTTAATACAATTAAATTAAAAAGCTGAAAATATTAATATTTTGAAAATTTGTAATTCCACCATTTCAACATGAGGAGCAAGCATGTATGACTATCATTAAGACTGAAACTCACCTGTATAGATTTAATTGTATCTGGAGAAGATATCAAGATACTACTCTACAATACACTTCTGAGCTATGGAACTCCTGTTACCATACAAGGCCCACATGGGTTAGATTCCAACCACAGACTGAGCTGAAAGATTTGTCCTTTGCTCAAGAGAAACCTTGAATGCTTGGGGGTATATAAATTCTCTTTCTGTGATGGAATTTCACCATTGATTTTACATTTTGCTGTAGCTGCTTAGCCTGCACATTCAGTGCTACTTTAAACACTGCTATTTTATACAGCTGGATATCTATCTAAGCAGTTCCAGGTTGCTCAAAGGCACAATAGTATATGATGATATAACAGCAGCACCCCTCTGCATCCTGGACATCAGTGTGCTACCTGCCACATAGTCCCCAAAGCCCACTGTTGTGAGAGTGATGACCACAAAGTACGCCGATTCCAACAGCGTCCACTTCTCCACCTCCTGGAAGATGAGGATTGGCACAGCGATGAACAGAAGGCACCCCAGCAGGATTGAAAAGACGGCCGAGATGATGCGTACAATGGTAGGGCTCACTCTCCACTTCTGAGGAGGTTAATGGTTGAGAGAGGAGAGGAGATACTGAGATGTTCAACTCCACTTATTTAAAAACACCACTTATACATTTGCTATTGTTAATATTTAAACATTTTTGCCTTCATTTAGTTTATGGCACGTCCGTACTGAAACTCATGACAAAAATCTATAGGTATTAGTGAAAAAATAAAACAAAGGTTATTGCTTCCATAAATATTTAAAGGTAATTGCCCTCAATTTATTTATTGTAGATTAGTACTTAGACCTGTCGCAAAAGCAAAAGAATAATGTGTTGCTTAACTGCCATTATTGAACAAAAGTCTGAAGCCAAACATGGAACTACAGATTTGGACAGCAAGTGCAGGCACAAACTACTAGGTGGCGTGCTAATTAATAAGCCACACTCCTTCCTGTGAGCTGAATGTCATACCAGAGACTGCTGATATACAAGAGCTGGAGAAAGAGGCTTACATCCTGCTGTCTAGACTTTGTCACCAACACATTTGCACTTATGGGAATTAAGGTATAATATGAATTTATGAAGGAAGCCCACTTGGTAGAAACAGTAATAAAATCCAGAGTGGGAAATATGTAGACATGGGGAGAGCACAGAGGGAGCCTCTTACCAGGAATAGCATCTCCACCTTGGCAACAGCCTTTCTCAGACCTGTGCCCAGGTGGTCTCCAACACCAGCTAGCAGGAACCCGAACATGGGGATGCCCACCAGAGCATAGAAGATGCAGAACAGCTGGCCCCACTCTGTCTTGGGGGAGATGTTCCCAAAACCTGAGAAGTTCCAAAAGTCGCAGAGTGAGTTTGATTACCGGAAGGTTCTGTGGGTTTAGAAAGCAATACTCCTTTATCTATCTATCTATCTATCTATCTATCTATCTATCTATCTATCTATCTATCTATCTATCTATCTATCTATCTACAAATTCATAATGAGTACTTTGCCCAAGTTTAATAATATTAAAGCCATAATAATCAGTAGAATATATTATTACTAGAAGGTTCCATGAGTGTCAGAAAGGGCTAAAAGAATGTAAAAGAGGGGTCCTCACCAATAGTGGTGATAATGGTGCCAGAGAAGAAGAAGGCACTGGCCAAGTCCCACTGGCTGGTAAAGGTGGTTGCATTACTGGTGGGATCAACACCAGCTCCCACAGCATCTGCCACTTCCTGGGAGAGAAGGGTGGCAGTATAAGCTAAGAAACCTGTAGAATATATATTCCATTCAATGCTAAACAAAAATGAATCTATGTAGCTGTGACAATTCTGAAACACTGACAGCAGTGGCCACTCTGGAAAATTGAAAAAATAATATTTAGTTTTGTCAGAAATAAAATTTTTGAATGCTCATTGTGAGCCATGTTGCACTGGACAATATAAACAACATCCCACCAGTAGGTTATTCTCTCTGAGTAGTTAAGGTTAACAAGGTTAGCAATCTCCTTGAGAAAGGCCTACACAAGGAGGAAGGTGCAGCCAGCAGAGGCACTTAGGGCCCTGTAGGGGGCAGTGTAGACATTGAACACAGTGGAAGTGTTGAGATGGTGGGGGCAACGTGTTGCAGGAGATGCCTGCTTTCAACTCAAGCTTTTTCAGTGATGTGCTTGTCTTAACAAAATAAAATGTACTATAGCACTTCTCCCCAGGAGTATTACAATATGTTAACCCAGGTGTTAACAGTCAAACCTCAGGCCGCACCAGCTAAATAATCCTGTGTCTGCATCATAACTAAAGTGCTGCCGTACTTTTCATAATGTTGGTTTTGTGTTGGTCGGAAGATGTATGAGCAGGAGAACAAAAGACTGTGAGGAATTAGCAACAGCTATGTGCATATATGTAATATACTGTACATACTGCACACTTAAACATACAAGTACATATATTACTGATCATCAGCTTCTGACCACTTTCAACTTTCTTTAATATTTCTATGCTCAACCAATAATTTAGTAATGATTTCTTTACAGATTAGAACTGATAAAAGTGTGTAACAGCTTAAAAGTGCTGGTACAGTGCATCGTGCTGTAATACATGGAAAATACTTTGACTTTTCATTTTCAAACCACATTAAAATCAAATCATTTAAAAAGGTTGAAAATAAAAATAATTTGTTTCAATAAACTCCTGTTTGACTTGGATTGCTGACCAATTCAGCACACGACTGTGCCACTTTCGTCATCTTGTTATTGAACAGGGAGGCTCATAAACAGCAGAGGTGTAGAGCTATAAACAATGTAGAAGAGAGCTTAGTAAAATCCATGCCACACTCCAAGATGTGTTCAATACCTAAAACATCCAAACTGCAGTTGAATACACATACACCAGCAAGAACCCCACTGAACACCCCTTACTGGTGCAGACAAGAGCATGCTGAGAAAAGATCCAAGATAATTATTTTAATGGTTTTCACTTGCTTCGGTTATCCCAAAATTTCACTTTTTAAAAAATACCCTACAAAAAACAATTTCTTTACAGTCTCATCACTGCCCCCCTCAGCAGGCCATTCCATACTCCTATAATGTTTTGCTTTAGTTTACTTCAACTGATGGCTAAATGCAGAAACACAGGTCACTTTCACTCCCCAGAAAACAAACATTTTTTAAAATGGGTAAATGAAGAAAACATACAGTATCTGGAAATTGTGCCTTTGAAAATGCACAAGTTAAAGACTTTAATATAAGTTGCGAGTGTATCTGTTTGTTGGTGTTTGTCCCTGAATGAGGGTGCATATACCTGTATGAAGGCCAGAAGTATCTCAGGGCTCACACATGTGTAGTTCCTCAGGAAGTCCTCGCGAACGCTGAGCAGCTGGTTGTGTTTGCCGCGCTCTCGTGGCTCCTCCAAAGTACGGAACACCAGCGCTCCCAAAACCAGGTATAGCAGCACGGCTGTCAGAATAGCCAAAAGGGTGGAGCAGCGCATGGTGATGGACTGGCTTGACTGGCCTCTGCTGCCTGGGGCACTGCCAGGGGACGGAAACGGCCACAGGGTCACATTCTCATTCACCATCACTTCTTTCTGACCAATGTGCACCCACACCTTGATATGAAACACAGTCAATATTTCCTTTTATAATAAAGACTAACTGATATCAGTTTATTCCCCATACCAATTTGTGCAGCGTTTGCATGATCTCTTTGTATTCTAATTTCCTCACACAGTGCAAAAACAAGTTCCAGGCGATGACTCTACATTGCCAATACTATGTGCATGCATGTGTATGTGTGCGTGTGCGTGACAGAGAGAAAAAGAGAGAGAGAGAGAGAGATATTGAATGAGTAATGTATGTAATTGCCTTGTGCTGGACTGTCATCCCATCTAAGGTGGAAATCCCTCACACCACATATTTCAAGCACAGACTCTCGACCACCGTGACCCTTCACTGAACAACTGTTTACTTGGATCAAGGATGAATGGTGATTTTACTGCAGTCCTGCCTGTCCCCCTGTACCTCTCTCTGTCTCAGTTACTGTTGCCGCTCCTCTTCCAGTGTCCTTTCTCCCCAAGACTCAGAATTGAGTCCCTGGACCCATAGCTCTGGAGCAAGTGCCTGTTGAGATGGCCATCCTCATAGGGGTCTGAGGAGTGTGGCACTAAGGTCAGGCGGGGTCAGGTGAACACAGTCAGAGGCAGGTGAAGACAGCTGAAAGCACAGATGATACATGAGAGGCATGCTGCTGTGATATGATTCTTCAAATATATATGTAGCAGGACTTGAGTGAGCTGGAAAGGTTTAGCACATGATGAGAGGGTCTTTTGGTGAGACAATGCATTAAAAGCCCTTTTGTTTTTGGACATCTGCTGCCTGTAAACAGATCACTACAGTCGCCTGTAGAATGAAAGAGGGGATACACTGTCTCCCCGCTGCTTGTGAGGGGATGACCTGATGACAGACAGACAGACAGCATGCAGGATATTGTCATCGTGGGCCAATGCAGCACCTTTATACAACTCATCAGAGGGTGAGACAAGCTGGACAAAGAGGGGGACCCTACATGCACACATCTGGTGCAGTTTACACGGAACAGCATGACAACATAGGCAAACAAACAGGGAGAAAAGATGTTATGTACACACAGGTTGATGACATATCATTCATGCCAAACATTAAATAAATTTCTAAGAGTAAAATTCAAAAGAACGCAGCTGCACACTAAACCCCAGTTTAGACTAACTGTGTTTCACTCCAATTACACACCTACCTGGTGAGACTACACACCAGTTACGCGCTAACTCAATAATGGCCAGCTAAGGCCATCATTTTGGGAGGGAGTTGGGGTCAAAACTGCACAGATATTTTCCACACATTCAGAGGACAACAAGCAGCAAAGGCATGAGGGCCAGGGGTGTAGGCTTTCTGGGGAGTGTAAATCTCCATACCATGACAGTTTATTGGTTTGGCTTATTGGGACCCAAGAGATGAGGACCAAGTAAGCAGTCGCCGGTAGAATGAAAGAGGGGTTTCCTTTCGCCCACCAGGTAGGACCAGATGACACTGCTCTTCAACCCAGAGCCTTTCAACACTGCTGCATCACATTAATCGATACCTTAAGTAAGCCATTTTTTAAAAATAACACAGTGATGTAATAATGTCAATTAACATGAACTCAAGTCATTTAAAAAAACAATTGAATTTCTGAATGATGACACAAGCTACCAGGGAACATAAATACATAATTTAACCATTTTATAAATAGACACAATTCAGTGTCTGTGTTAACAACTAAACCTTTATGACCTATAACTATCAAAAAGATGAACAACTAACTCCTCTGGTACTCTGCAAAACTTATGTGTGATCCTAAACTTATTTTACTTTCTTTTTTACTTTTTATGGTACTAATGTTCTAATTTTTGTTTAAGACAAAAATTCTGTCTTAACACCAGGATAAATATACAGAAGAAAGAAAGAAAGAAAGAAAGAAAGAAAGAGATTTATTTGTCACATACATGGTAACCAGGTATGCCATACAGTGAAATGTGCACTGAATCGACAGGAGACTGCGCGGTGACACTCAAAGGAAATCTAAGACACACAGCAAATAGATAAGCAAACAAATAAAACAGTAAATAAAAATAAATAAAGTTGAATAAAATTAAATATTAAATAAACCTTAACAGAACTCATCTTCTAAGGTACCAGAATCACATGTGTCACCTGTATCCCCTGTACATGTCAATCACAAATCAGCTGAATGGTGTTGCACACACATACACACACACACACACACACACACACACACAAGTATACACACCCTATGGCTCAAAAAGGTAAATATTTTTACTATTGTACAATGAAATATTGTTAAATAAAGTAGTAGCAATATCAGTAGGCATTAAACTTTTGAAAAGACTGTTTTACATGACAATACACCATAACTAAAATTAAGGTGGCAGAAATCCAGGAGTGGACACATTTGTGTGATTCGAGTACAGATACATTCAGTTACAGACCTGCATACACACCCAGTATCGGCTATAAAGAAACATCCCGGTATTGAAAAAAGAGTGAATGTCCCTCATGCCAGAAGGAGAGGGAGTAACCACATGAGCCCCAGCATTACAGCATGCAGAAGATGTGCCCAGATACAGAGGAACCCCTGGGAAGACAGACTCTGCCCCCACCCCCTTTACCCCCGCCCCTCCACATTGCCTACCTCGGTGCTAAACGCCCTGGAGTAGCAGGGTGCGAGCTGCTGAGTGTGGGTCTCTGATGGGTGTGTGAGGGACCGGGTGCCGGTGAGCAGCTGCCTGCAAGGCTGCTGCTGAGTCCCGAGAAATGAAAAGACACTCAATCAAATGGGCTCTCGTAGGGCGGAGGGAGGGAGCCTTGGCTGGGGTGGGAGGGAGGGGTCAATGCAGATGCGCTAGACTTGGGAAAAAATCTTGCCTCCCTCCCTTGCCCCTCTACATCTTTACTTTTACTATCCCCCCCCCCCCCCCCCAGTGAGATTTCGTAGCCTTTCCACCCACTAGTGGAGAATGCCTATATTGGAGAGCTACATCACTTCAGGCACCATGCGCATGCGGACCGCAAGGTGTGTGCTTCTCTGTGTGTGTGTGTGTGTGTGCGCGTGCGCGTGCATGTGCATGCGCATGCAATGTGTGTGTGTGTGTGTGTGTGTGTGTGTGTGTGTGTGTGTGTGTGTGTGTGTGTGTGTGTCAAGGCTGTGCCAGTGCCTGAGTGTGTTTTCTGCAGCTCTTTTTGTTCTTGATGATGGATCTCCATTACACGGCCTTCACCGCCTTCTGATTCCCTCTGGGATTATGGGACAAAAACCACTCTCTGCAACTTTGCAAGCGTTTCCTTTAAGCCCATGGGTCAGTACCAGGCCACTTGGCTCTCTGGCCATTCCCATCTGCCCCAACTTTTCTGTGTCTATGACTAATCACACAGCAGCTGTGACTGACACAATTTACAGTCCGGAGTGCGGTGCCAGGAACATTAAGGCTGTTTGTGTGTTAGTCTCTATGACTAAAGCAAACTCTCCAGCATGGCTCCAAGCGGCTCACTTTGAGGAGCTGGTCTGACTCCCGTCTTCTGCTGTGTTTCACCGGATAACCATTACACTAGCAAATAAATGTCACTGCTAATATATGTTAGTGCTGCATAAAAAACCTTTATTGAGACATCTCCTCCGAGTCAGCATGCGCGCTGGCCAATATGGTTATTTTCATTAGTAAGTCACAAAGATTTTTTAACCAAAATGCAAATGCCAACATCGGTGATGTGACCTTACACTGCGTGCATTTTAAGTACAGCTTACTGTAATGATAATCAAAGTTGTGAGATTTGATTATTTTGGATTTGTCAAATATTTGTGTTTGGCCTGGAAATGTTTGGATTTTCTGCAGCAGGTGGTGCACTGGGTTGTGAAGCTACAATTAATGGTGAGGTTCAGATCTCAAGCAGGGGACTCTTGTCCACCAAAATCAAAGATTTCCTTTCTTTAAGCTACATCCTGATTTAAAGTGTTTAACACTGCAAGACATTTTACACAATTGGTATCACATGCAAAAGAACTGCACAGCACACTTGAAGATCAATCATGGGTCTAAACTGGAAGCAATATTTCTTTAAAATTATGCGATTTGGGGGGAAAGAAAGAAAGAAAGAAAGAAAGAAACTAAGTGAGCTGATTCTGCAGATCATCATAAACAATGAAACAGTTGCAGAAAAGATGCAGAAGTGGTAACAGCAATTTTTAACATCAAATACAAATCCTAAAAAATTCTGAAAAATAAGCAGTGTATTAATGTCCAGCTCTGGTGGACTTCACTAAGAAGCTGTACCACTCTGGATACTTCACTGAGGAGAAGTAACCTGTAGATAAACTGTAAGCACAGCATCAGTGAAAAGTACGAGTCCACCTGGACAACACCTGAATGGGATGAATTGGACAGAAGAAAGAAAGCAAAACAACATATGCAAGTGTTGTGGATTTTTACGAAACTGCTGGCAAAGATCAGCTTCTTCATGGAATGTAACACAAACAAAAAATGCAACACACTTGGGTCCTGGGACTCAACTCAGTTCAAACCACAGCAAATGGCAGTGAAGAGGAACATGAGGAATCCCACCAATTTCTTCTGCAAGAGGTTTGCGTGTGGCTATGTGTGTGCCTCTGTGAGCAGCTGTGTGTTTGTCTGAGGGGATCTGCATGTGTCTGTCTGCATGCTTGTATCTGTATATGTCTGACTCTCTGAGTGTGTATGGGTAGTCTGCTGACGGGCACCTGTCTACCTTCCTGTAGACTTCACACAGTGTCTGTATCACGTGCCCCTCCATCCTGAGCAGATGCTGCGTGTCCTTCTGGGGGTGGGAGGAGTATGTTTTCATCTCTCAGGAGTATCTGGTTAAAGGTATTGAATTCCCACACATGCCCATAAAATTTGAATTATAACCCAGCACCCACCTCACTCTTTCTCCTCCTGTCTTTACATCTACCTCCTTTTTACTGTTTTCCCCCCTCTCAAGGTAACAGTCTGCACGTCTGTGTTCCAGATTCTGAATTAAGAACCTTTTACACACCACTTTGACAATTTTACATTTACAGTTATTCATTCACCCAAATGTCCTGCAGCATTTATTAAAGGCAACTTAGAGTACTGTCTATATTACACTGAAATACAGCTTATGGGTTTGTAGTAACCAACCTAACCAACACATGTCTTTGGACTGAGTAACCCCACGCAAAGATGGGAGGACATAGACACTCCACACAGACTGAGCTGGATTCAAACCCCTGTTTGATCCCAGAGCCCAGGACTTGTGAGCTATCAGAAAACAGAAAGAGAAGTGGCAATGAAGAACCCAACGTCCAGACGCACACCCCTGGTTTTGACATCAGTGTTATTGGGATCCATGTTTAATTTGATCAAAAGCTTAAATGGCTACATTAAATCATGCAGTACTGATATTTTGTGCTAAGGTGTAAAAAGGAGTTCTGAAATTTGAGCCAGCATCATTTCAACCCTGACATTACCAAGGTCACCAGTGCTACTAGAAAACAATGAACGGAATTACAGGACAAATAGCCCCAACAATGTACCCGTTTCCACAAGAGTCATTTAAAAAACATATTTTTTCTTATTGTGAGCCAAAAATGTTTGCTGCCCAAAATGTATTGCACATATTTCCACGGTGAACATGGGACAAGTTGGTTTCCACTCCAACAGCTGACACTGCGAAACCACGCTGTGCAACGTACAATGAAAGAGACACTGTGTTTATACACAGGAAGTCTAAACAGAGTTTCTTATGTGTCCGTCACATTTCACTGGGCACACAATACTTTGCTAAGCGTGTAACTAAGTGGGTCAAAATCAAAACAATTGACAACAAATTGTCAGCCAAACTGGGAGAGAGGCATCAGTGTTCTGCATTCCTGTGCATCACAGTAGGCTGGAACACCAAAAGTGTCAGGCCGTAATCGGACTTCGGTCTGCACCTTGTGGGTTTGCATGCTCGCATTCGGCATGCATGACGCACCCAAAATTCCCGGCACACTGCCAGGAAAGAAAGACTTGGATTACACCATATCTGTTGAAAAGGGCTCTTGTAGGGTTTACAGGATTTGCATTTTTTTCTCAGTTTACGTGTAAACATTTGGTATCTTGGACCTTCCTTTCTATTTTTTCTGTTCTGCCCATCTCAATAATACAATGCTTCATAGTTAAGTTCGTTTTTGTGACAGTACAACAGAAAAACAATGTTTCAGTTTACTTCAGCTGGAGTTTAATCTAAATCTAAAAATCTAAGTCTAAACTCAAATACATTAGGTGTTTTTAGTATGTCTACATAACAAAGGCCTTTCAAATAGGGTGCAATAAAATACAACTTCATGAATCCTTGCATGGAAATTCACAATAATTATACAATCTAGACTGAAGAATACCTTTTTGATTTGATTTGTTCACACGAAGGGCGAAGTTGATGGGGCCACAGGAATGCACAGCCTATTCAGGCTCTATCATAGCTCAGGTACAGACCCCCGTGGAGCGTTGGACGAGCGCTGAACTTCAAAAGATCAATGCTGCTATCGCTAATAGTGAAGCACTTCAGAGCGCCTCCACAGCCCACCGCCGAGCTCACTTGTCTTCCCAGCTGCCAGAGATTTTCCCGTGTGTGTTTAAGCCTGACAAACCCACAGTATTGAGAGAGAAGAATAGTTTTGCTATATAAAAATAAAGTTATGCTTTTGTCATTACTGTTAATTGAATGATTATTTTTTAAGTAAAATGGTTTAGAAGCGGCTCAGCTGATAGCAGTTTACGTGCTGATGTTCTTTTGTTTTGTTCATGGTGAGATGGATGTTGGTAGCTTCTTCTCGTGTGGATTAGACACCTCTATTGTACTTTCAGTAATTTACACACTTTGGAGGGCACCCAGTAACAATACAATGAAGAGCTAGAGGGGGTCGGGGGTGTGGGCTACTGGCTTCCTGACATTTTGGCACAAATAAGCCACATGTGCTTCATGGTTGGCTCTAAACCACGAATATTCAGCTGGACTCTAAACACATACAGATTTATCACTTAAAGATATTTTACAGTCCAGCCTATATTTCAGTTTTGTTTATGCTTTGGTTAAGACGATTCATTTTTTCATTCATTCATTCATTATTTGTGAAGCTTATGTTAATATAACATCTTAGTAATTCAATCCTGGAGGTACAGAACATGAGCTAGGGTCCACCATGATCTGGAGGCAAGCCCATCAATTGCACACATGCACAGAAAGTGTCATTTAGGCTTATATAGTCATCTAAAACACATGTCTTTGGACTATGGTAGAAACCGGAACAATGGGAGGAAAACCATGCAAACCTGGGCAGAACATGCAGTCTTCCTACAGGCTGAGCTAGATTCAGACCTACATCCCAATCCCCAGCCCACACCATGTGAGGCACCAGTGCTACAAACTGTGCCACTCGCTCTCAAAAAGACTTTTTAAAAATGTACATTCTAAGACTGCAGTTAAAAGAACATAAAAGTTGCATGCTCCACAGCTCCACCCCACCCTTCTGATGTACTGCAGTCTTCTTTATATGCCGCCTCTTTCTCTTTCATGCTGCTTTCTCGCTCCTTGTCACTGCTTGCAGCATCCGTCTAATCCCTTACCCTGCAAAATGAAGCCGATACGCATTATTTTCACTCGATGAGCTGAACTACAAACTGCCTGTTCTTCCTTTGCTTACATGGATGATGTTTCCCTCACCGAATCCCTCAACACAGTAGCAGAGGTGTAAATCCTACACTGGTGAAGCTTGAGCATTATACGGTTACAGTATAAATAGCTTATCAAATGTACACTTTTAACAAAGGGAATGAGATGCAGTATATTATACGTTACATGAGAATCAGTCCCTTTTACCCCTGAATCGGAATAAAGAACATGTTGGAAGATCATCGCCCAAGGGCATTATAGACCTCAGCACTTAAGGCATGGCTGCAGTGTGGAATCGCTTGCTGAGCCCCCCAGAACTTCTACTGTGTAAAAAAACTAAGTTCCAGGCCAGTGAAATAAAGACATGAAATGCTGTGTGTTATAGCATTGGAACGCGGGAGGCTGCGACTGAGTCACGGATTCGGAGGCCGCGTTTGCAATTAGCTGATTGTTCCTCATTTCTGTTGGGCAGACGGCCACCGCCAGCGCCTTTCAAATAGGTGAGACAGCGCAGGGTGACTGGCAAGAACTCGGTACCCATTTGTCTGGCGATACCCTCCTTTCTGATCATAGCAACAGCAGCAGCAACAGCAACAAAAAAACAGCAACAGCTAAGGCCACATAGTGTAAATAGCTGCGTTCCAGTAGCTTGGGTTCTTTCTTAACTGCAAAGACCTAAAGGGGAGGAACAAAGAAATACTGTTTTTTTCTACAGAGGACAGCTGCAGGAAGGAGTTGCTTTAGAGGCAAGTAGAAGGCTTTTATTCCCATCTAATGGAGTGCTTTCTGAAATTTTCTGTCAGGCTCAGTCAAGGAGAGCAATCCTGGCTTCCTGTGAGACAGTAAGGCTCTTGATGTCCTCTTTCCAGCCTGGTTTATAGCCCACTGTCAGGTCTCAGGGAAAACACATGATTTGGGTCAAGTTTTGGAGTGATCCCCTGCTTTCCTGTTCTGTATGAGAACAGATAAAACTACACGAAGGATCACTGAAAAACTGAACACACATACAAACACAATCTGTTAAATATTATTACTTATTGATTTATCTGAAGTTTTGTTGGAAAGCAACTTATAATCGTTTAACAATTTATACAGCTGGGTCATTTTTAATGCATTAATTCAGAGTAAGTACCTTGATCCAAGCTTCTAACAGCAGGAACAGGGATTTGAAATGGTAAGGCGATGACTGTTATGCCTTTAACCACTACAAATCCTACTTTCCTGTGTACAGGAACCCCCAAATAAACACCAACCTAGACCATCCAACCTACAGTTTGCATCCATGTGTTCCTGCAACATTGCACACCCTGTACAAAATCCACAGCAGTTCTCAGTTATATCAGCAAAATTTCACACACCGTGGCCTTTTTCCAGTCCTCAGTGTCCTGCCACCAAAGTCCACATCACTCCTGCTCACACCAGACCTGCCAAGATGTTTTGAATGCCTCCTTTTGCAAACCAGGCCACAGGGATCCCATTTGGTATGTGAGCTGCTGACACAAACTTGCTGCCGTCTCCACCTCCCCATCAGCTTTTGCTGCCTTGTGATATTCTGATCTCCCAAGTCCACCCAGGCAGACACACACACACCCACACTCACTGACACGCACTGCCATTGCGAGACAGACTCGTGTGACCCTCAGCTCACCATGAGTATGATTTGAACGAGAGCCTGAACCTGGGGACAAATCTGCAGCGGGTCCAACTGCTGTGAAACAGGAGTCTCATTACTGAGAGCGTGTGCCGTAAATCAACACCCCAGACCACCCTCAGAAAACACACCAACAGGTGCGTTCAGGAGTTAAAAATACCCTGCAGCAGTTTTCCAGCTCAATAAATAAGAGCAGCTTCACAAACTGACAAACAGACAGACAAATATATTCCAGCAAATTTAGTATCCTGTTGGGCATTGTCTTTCTGATGAAGAAAGGATGAGAGAAGGAAAGGATTAAGTGCATTACAAAATGTTGACAATGCCTGAAAATAGTCTTAGCCATACTGCTCAAGTTCATACAGCTGTGCAGTGGATTTCTGACAAAAATTTATTCATGTGCTTTTTAAATGATGGTTTGAGGTTAACGGTAGCAGATTTTATGATCACCAGTCCCTCATAAATTTGCTTCTTTCTTGTTTTATTTTTATTTAGTGCTGTAGTTGTTTTGGGGCATTTTTTCCAACAGAAGATAACTGTTAATCTCAGATGCAAGAGTATAGGACTGGAATTTCATCAACCAAGCATGAGATTCACAGCTACATCCGGAGTGTGTGCTCACACACATGCATACGCACCCGCCCGCGCGCGTACACACACACTTGTTTCTGATCATATACCTATTCCTCTGCGTTGTATCATGTTGCTATGTTGTCTATTTACTGTATTGTGCACCATAATCCAGGAGAAATAATTTTTTGTTCTCTCTTATGTATCTGCTTAAGATCAGAATGACAATAAATTGAATGTTCACACACACACATACTTCATATACAAAACCTGGCTGAAGACTGGAGGATCAGGAAATCTGAGCTATGTGATGAACAGTTACACACTGCTCAGGGGTTTTGGTCACAACTCCCTTTGCAGTGCTTGAAAGCATCATGGAGCATCTCAGATATGAGGCTTAGAGAACAACATAGACTGTAAGAAACACTTGGAAAAATAATAGTGAGAGCATAAGAGAGAAAGTGGCTGGGTAATTTTGATTCCAGTATAACTTCACTTTGGGGAACATGTCAACAACTTCACATTACAGAGACAACCATAAATGTTCCATAAATTTCACTTGCACCATAAGAAGAGTAAGCTGATTTGGGGCACCATAGCGATGTAGTGGCTGTGGAGAAATGGCTGCACATAGGGAGTGTAGTGTATTTGAGCTGCCGTTCTTAAACTGGTTTACTCCTTTATGCAGTAGGGTAATTATTACTGCATCAACTCAGGGCAAGTAGCTTAATGGGAAAAGAGGCTTGAACCAAGAACCTTCAGCATATATGATGTTGACACAAAGCACTGCTCTACCTGGTGGCCTGCTGTGGGGTAAAGCTCCCCCAGAAGGTTGCAGCCTGAAGCAACGGCTCTTGTATTTGCAATGATGTGGTTCAGATTTCTTTTGGCCATGAAACAGCTGAAGGGAGGCATCTCCCTCCTCCACAGTCTGCAGCTGTCATATGTAGTTTTCTTCTGGTTAAAAAGTGACAGGTGTAAGCCAGTCAGCCCCTGGTTTTCCTCATGCTGGTCATCTACTTGCCTGTAGATCTCTACTTTTCAGGCTTTCATGCACTGAGAATGGTGCAAGTCCATTCTTTTTACAGTCAACAGTGTAAAACTTCTTCAAGTCATTTACATTACCAAATAACTATATTCATACGTACTGTATGTTTACCAATCTGAATTATATGGTACAGCTGTCTTCAGACCACTGTGGAACTTAAAAGTAATTAACCTGAGCTGTTTATTTCAATTACACTTTTAAATTATGGCTTCTCAGCAGATACTCTTAACATTAAGTATTTAAATGATTATAGTATGAAAGCTTAGATTTATGCATTTAGCAGATGCTTTTCTCCAAAGCAACATACAGCAACTGTTAGTGTTTAGTATTTTCCTGGCACTGTTATTCAAGGTGATATTCAGTGCAGTGGTGGATACACTGCAGCTTCCTGTAGTCATTCACACATCTACACACCAGAACAATGTGACACACAAACATACACACTAACAGCAATTTAGAGTCACAAATCCACCTGAAACACCATTATGGGCAGGGGGAGGAAACCTATGCAAAAATGCTGGGAACAAGCAAACTACATAAAGACAGAGCAGGGACTGAACTCACATCTATCCTCCCTATTCCTGTAGGGCAACAATGTCATCCACTACACCACCAGGCCTCCCTTACTGTTCTTTTACATTTACCAACTATCACCATGTATTACACTGTTTTACACCTCATGTGTTAACACCAATAAATGCGTACAGCGGGACATTAGCAGCAATTTTTTTCCTTACCACAGATCAAAATGAATGTTGCAAGAACGGTTGTGTCTGGTACCTCTCTGCTGCCAAACACAACTTAATGTCTGGGCATTCATCACATTTCAATTTAAACCTCTTTACTTAATAAATAGTTAAAAACGATTATGTGTAGTCTTAAATCCATACAGTAAAACACGTTTAATAAAACATGTTTAATAAACCCAACAAATACACTACCCAGCCAAAAAAAGTCACCACCTGGATTTAACTTAGTGTTATGATGTGGAGTTGCTTCAGTTGGTCAGGTCTAGGTTCAGCAACATTATGTGCCCAAAAATGAGGTGAGCTGACTACCTGAATATACTGAATGACCATGTTTTTCCACCAACGGATTTTTTCTTCCCTGATGGAACAGGCATATTGCAAGATGACAATGCCAGGATTCATCGGGCCCAAATTGTGAAAGAGTGCTTCAGGGAGCACGAGATATCATTTTCACACGTGGATTGGCCACCACAGAGTCCAGACCTTAACCCCATTGAGAATCTTTGGGATTTTGTGCTGGAGAAGACTTTACGCAGTGGCCTGATTCTCCCAACATCAATACAAGATCTTGGCGAAAAATGAATGCAACTCTGGACGGAAATAAATGTTGCGACATTGCATAAGCTTATCGAAATGATGGCACAGCGAATGCGTGTCGTATCAAAGCTAAAGGTGGTCCAACAAAATATTAGAGTATGTGACATTTTTTTTGGCTGGGCAGCGTATATGCTACATTATGGGTGCTTAAAAACAAATTAAAACCACAGTAAAATTTAAAAGGAAATACACCACAATAATTCTGCTGCATAATAAGGACAATCCCCTGGTTTGTTTGTCACCAGGGTACTGCCATTCACCTTACCTCCATTTATCTGAGCGTTTTTTTACAGCACATCATACTCCTGTTAAAATCATCTCTGAAAATACATGAACTCAACACATTATCTTTTTTAAAAGAAATTCCCATAAATTAAAACAAAAAAAAAGTGCTAAAACTAATACTAAAACATTATAAATTCAAAATACACTGTAGCTATCCAACTGTTAAAAATGAAACAATCAGTGATGAATATATAGACTATGTTTAAGACCCTTCACCTTTGAAATAGAACACATTTTCAAGAAATATGAAAAAAGAACAGACTAGGAAAATAAATTCTTACTTTTTGGGCCTGGGCGAAGGTCCACCACACACAGGGGTCAAACCTGCAGCTGCCTGAGTCCACTTTTCTTCCTCTTCTTTTGGAGTTTTTAGTGACTGTATGTCGGTCAACCTGCTGAGAGCAAAGTAGGGTTCAAACAGAGCAAACGAGGGGGTTCAGAAACAGGACAGAAAAGGCAGAGTTCTGCTCCGTAGACCTGCTTCTGAACACAGCAGGAGGGAAAAAGCAAAGGACAGCCGGGGGAAATGGAATGAAAGAAGGGCAGGAAAGATGGAGAGCGTGTTCTCGGGCGGGAAAGCATGTTGAAAGGGATAATATCTAACCCTTCAACGAGAGTGTTTTTCAATTAAAGGCCTTTCTCTGTAAGCCCTTGATTTTGTAGCATTTGTGATGATGCAGAGACTTTCGGGAGAGGAAATGAGTTTGGGAGTCAACATCAGCATCTTGTGCCATTAATCAATTGAAAAAGTTGACACTGTAACCAAAACACAATGCCTTACACTAAGAAAATGGGATCATGTTTGTGTGTAAAGTACCCTATGCATCAGTTTGACACGAGTACTTGAGTAATTCTGTGAGCTTCCTGAGGAAATTTATCCTGCACTTAAAGGAGGATACAGAATTTTTTCTCTACCTGTGATACATAATGTGATATAATGGCTGCACTGAGATGAAACCTAGAACAAGTTCACATGAATTCACAAGATCACTGGGGAATGTGAGGCACAGTACTGGATGTATACAATATAGAGTATCAGAACCCTTGGTTTGTATTTTACTTTGCATCTAACTTGGACTCCACCGAAAATCCTGTGCCCATGTTTGGAGTTTGTAAAGGTAAAAATTTGAAGGGGAATTAATTAGGTAGACAGTAGACAGACAGACAGAAGGATGGATGGATGGATGGACAATAGAACCTGATCCCTCACCAGACCCCAGCCAGACCACCATGCTCCTCTATCTATGGCCACTTACCTGCCCCACATCCATGAGGCTCAAAATGAAAAAGCCCAATGGTTCTCTTATTCTGGCGTCTGTGTGAAGGGATAAGATCCCTCTCTCAGAATTGCTGAATCCCTCTGCATGTAAAAGGGTCTCAAAACACATCCTTGTAAATCATAAATATATTAATAATAAAACAATGCTATACAACAGTAATAAGCACAAACATATATGAGTACAAATATGCAAATATAAATACAAATATATAATACACAATAATACACACAAATAATAGCATGTAAACCCAAATTTCTCCTAATGTAGCATCTGCTCCATAAAATTTTTACTTCAGGATCTACGCAAAATCATAGTCTAGTTCTTCAAACCATTAAATGAAAAAAGAAGGCAGTTAAGGACAAAAATGTTAGCAGCAATTTGGCAAAGGAAGCAATTTGGGTTGCAGGTCTTTGCGTTTGAATTTGGGAACCTGAAATCCTGTCTCTTGATTTAGGAGCAGAGTTTGCTTGTGTTTTACCTGTTGTGTGGCTTTGGGAACCTCTTCCATTTGGGCAGCCAATACTAAAACCTGCTTGGAAGAGACCTGTGAATGCAGGGACCTCCTCCTGCAGGTTCAGGTGTAGTGGAAACCCACGGAGTTGCCGACACCTGTAAACAGCACTGTCTGCCTGTGCAATCAATATACGAGAAACTCTACCATTTCACATTAATGTAATCCCACCCTGCTGCAGGAAGCTTTTACAGTATGTGAGGGAGCTGGAGGGTACGGGGGCTGGTGGGCATGTGTGTGTGTGTGTGTGTGAGAGGGGGGAATGTTGCAAGCAGAGAAATGTGAAGGGAAAGAAAGGCAAAGAGACTTGAAGACCTTCAAGAAAAGCAAGGATAAAGTCAGAAACAAGGAGAATGGTGATACTCATGAGAACCCTAACCACTTGAGGACCATGAGTGAGATTTTGGTTGCATCGAAACACTCTGATCGCCTATGAAAACGCTTCTTCACCTTGTCAGCTGCTGCCTCGAATGTAGTCTGATCACCAGATTGTTCACATCTCCAACAGCTGGGTGATGTCAATCAGTGATGTCTGTGTTCATCCATGGAGTGGTGAGACGTGATGAAAACATGCAGACTTTGTAAACCCGCAGGACTTGGTTGTACTCCCTTGCGCTGCACCTTAGAAACGCCACCTTCGTGACATCTTACCACGATGCACTGAACCACCCTTTTAAAATCTCCTACTACCTATTGCCCACAAAAAACATGCAATAAAATAGTAAACATACCTGGAGATACACTGGTATCTGAGCAACATGAGGTTGTGCTAAGGTTCCTCTCACACCTACTTAGATGAGCACTTCTCACCTTTTTCATTAGTAACAACTATGGAGTTTGTTATATGCCCAGCTGGGATACTGAGTTTTTCCCTTATACTCTAACCTTTCACCATGCCGTTTCCATCTTTTCCATCTCAACCTCTGGTAACGGGAGGTATGAGGCTTTTTGGCAATTGTCAGTGTCTGTTATTATATCACCTGTAAATGATATGAGACATTATGGTCTCCTGAAGTGATATCAAGTGGAGTGGACTGGAGTATCAAGAGAAGATGTACTGAGAAGTGTTTACTGAGAGCTGCTGAGAATCACATTGTCTGCATAATAATGTGGAGGCCTGACTGCATTACAGACTCCAGTGTTGGACGGCGGATTGACAGAACACAAGATTAAGGAAAGAAAATGCAGATGCCGAGAACACCGAAGATATAGGTGCTTTAAGGCAGGGAAACGTTTATGTAGAAACATGCAAATGATTTACAGTGGTGGGCTGAGCCCAGCGAGCGGAATTGGCTGGCTGGATGCGCACTAAAGCATTTCACAGTTTTTCTAAGGTAGCTGTGATGATTCACTGCACAATGTAAATAGCACATGACTGAACATTGTTTTGCGCATCAAGACCCATGGGTCCACTGGGATGTTGGGAGCTTGAGGTGCCTGCGTACCATGAGGGTTTGAGCTGATTGGGGAATGAGACTGGTACGCTGGTATGGCCAAGGACATGGAGCTCATGGCCAGCGTAGGTTCCTGGCTTCCAGGGTGGACCACCTGGCCACAGAAATGTTTAGTAGCAGCAGCCCTATGAGGTCCGGTATTCTCAGCAGATCTGCTCTGCCTTTCATATCTTTGGAGGTTCCAGCAGTGATGCCAAATATTGCCGTCTTTTGGAGGGTCCTGCTGCACACAATTTTGTGGGTTGCACCTCTGCTGGTTGAGTAGTACGGTACAAGCCTCCCCATGTCAATGACCTGAGCACTGAACCACTTCACTAACTCAGGGTTAAGGACTACAATGCAAAAAACAAAAGCTTCCGTTTTTCTTTCATGTACTGTACGCTGCTCAAAGTTGCTTGAATACTTTTTGAATTCAAACTAGCAAATTGCAGTTTGCAAGTTCTTGTCCTTTACTACCTCCTCTTCATCACATTAGCTAATACAGGGTACACACCTGAACGTTTCTGGTGGGAAAATCCAGACTTAAACATACAATATATTGCATGAATTTGCGTAATGATCCATCAACTCATGTTTACGAGAACAGAAATTTTGACCGAATATACAAGGTCTGGTGACATCAAGCACTACACAAGGCCAGCAGCCCCCCGCCATGTGTGACTCAGCTTCTCCTCCACATGTCAGTCACCTCATCTCCTGTGCCCAATTTCAGGAATCGCTCAGAAATCTCATCACATTTTATGAAAGTGTAAAGCAATTGTTGATCTTAGTCATGAGCTCTGAAGCAAAAACAATATTTTATAAGTTGTAAATGAAGGCAAAACAGCAAAAGAAATTTTTACTTAGTTTAAAACTCAACAAAAATGCTCTTTGTGAAATGCAGTATCTTTGCAAATTGTTTTTTTAATTTGATTTATTATTTATTTATAACTGACACTGAGGTTAACAAACTATGACTTTAGGAACTGATGCACTAAGCAATGTTATGATAATTAGACTAATAACAGTTATAATAATATTTTTCAGCACATGTAAATGTCAGTTGCTCACTAAAGCAGTGATAGGACATGAGTTTAAGTCTCAGGTGGTTCCTGGGTGGCATAGGTGGTCTGAGCTCCTGGTCTCCACAGAAGTGTCTAGGCCTCTGTCTAACAAAAGTCAAATAGACTGCACAGTTTTACTGCAGCATGTTTTAAATTCCACCTGTATTTTCATTATGCTTCCTCTCGGTACCCCAGTTTCCTCTCACAGTCCAAAGACATGTGTTTCAGATAAACTGGTTTCTCTAAATTGCCCTTTTGTGCGTGACTGCATGCATCTTGCCAGCCACTGGTGCATCAGGTGCTGGCTTCTAGCACAGATAAACAGCAAGTGCTGACATCAGGAAGGGCACCTGCTTGTAAAACATCTGCTCCATCCATGACTCTCCAAATAACACATGTTATGTGGAATTTGGTGGACAGTAGCAGGTCTGGGTTCTCCTGGAAAAATGTCACAACACTGACGGTGTGAGTTCATTTTATCTAGTAGCGTGTCTACTCGCAACAGAATTACTTCTGCTAATAACATTTTGGTATAAAATTATTTCTCTCCACTTCAGATTCTTGCTTCGGTCTTGTTAATAATTGAGTAGCTGCAGGATTTCATCCATCCTGGCTGGTATAGGCCTGCCTCACTGTAGCGTAAATCTTTTAATAATTACTGACAACTACTGGTTCCTTTATCACTATTTTATTGAGGTTATTTTTCATTTTGTTGGGATTCAGCAGCACCCTCACAGGCATTTTTCGCACTTGGCACCATAACCTGGAGGATGCTTGTTGTCTGTTATCTTCAGCCCTGATAAACTTCAGTCCGTATGTCACATAACTGGGCTTTCCTCCTAACCTTAATCCCGTCTGTACCGTGTGGGCAATTTGGTGCCTTGACTGATCTGACATTGTCATGCTTCACATGACAATGAAAGTGATGATGATGATGATGATGCCTTGCAGTTCCCATCTGGCGTCACACACTGTTAAGTGCTACATCAGCAATTTGGTGTGATGTAAGTGGAGTATAATCCTGCACCCCTTGTCCTGGCCTAACTGTGACAGTAATTTGGATGTTCTTAGACTTCTTATCACTTCTTTCCCACCATCGCTGCTCTCACTCTCAGTAAATACCTATAGGGCAGGACCAATACTTGTTTTGCTTGTTTATAGAGTTAGATTTCTCACAATATTCTTGAATGTCCTATCTGAAACATGTCACCATACACACAACAGCCGTGTGATTTTACAGAAAAATAACAAAGCAAGATAAGGAGTAAAAACCTTGCAATTTTGGGTTCCAGCCTTTCAAGGGATCAAAATGAAAACTTCATTAGAAAGCTTCCATAAATTGTTTAGATTAACTAAACGTTAGTAATTTCGCCCCCTAGTGGACACATTGATATCCAGCAAAAGTGAGTTGAACTACTGGACTTTCACTATTTTTAACCAATTCTATATGGACAACCAAAAACATATGCGTATTATATTTCTTTGAATATAAACAATTTTTTTGGCTTTTTACTGTGTCCTTGCATTTTATTTTTAAATTAATCAACCCATCCATTTATCTATCCTTAAATCCATTTCTTATCTTTAACCACTTGGCCTGTTCAAGGTCCCTGCAAACCTATCCCAAAATGCTAGGAGACTACATCCTGGACAGACCACAAATCCTTTGCAGTAATGGCAATTTGAGTTCAATTCAAATTAAATAAACAATTTACAATAAGAAGAATGGAGACAATAAAATTATATTTTAATGTGCACTTTAGACATAAGTTTGGAGCCATTTTGTTAAATGCTAGTATTTTCAATTCATTGATAATTTCAGCATACTGACTTATTTATGTTTTAATATCCAAGATAGAGTACAAGTACATAAGAATACAGACAGATTTAAAAAACCATAAATCAACTATATAACAAATGTTTACATTTTTTTGTGACTTAAGAAATTTGCTATTTTAAGTCCTCTTTCCTAGCTGTAGGGCAGTCTAACTGTTGCAGTGATTCATCTTTTTATGTAAGTACTGTATTACTGAATGGGAAAACAACAATACATCTAATCCCGCATTATGTAAACAGCATGGAGCTGTAATCCTGCTGAGTGGCCTAGAACTCAGGCAGCCAGATTGTACCTGGTTTTTTGAAGACTGAGGGTGTGGCACTGGTGTGTGTTTGTGTATGTATGTATGAATGAATGCAGGCCTACGTGGCAGTGTCACAACTAAAGAATTAAATGATCTTTTATTACCTGGGGGGGTATAAAGTTATAAAGCTGTGTGTGTTTTGGGGGCATGTTTGTTGAAAATGATTCCATCAAAATAAGAAAGGGACACTAATATAATAACTGAAGGGGCAGTATATCTATATTTGTGAGTTTTTGGGTTTCATTTTATAGTAGCGTCAAAAAACCAAAGCAGTTTTCAAGGTGCATGACCCAAGTGAAAACTCCTGAATTCATGATCATTTTACCTAAACGTTTAGAAAGCAGTTCCTCTAATCTCCTCATGTGTAAGTATAAGCTAAGGAAGCTGAGCGGCCAGACAGAAGGGGCCCAGCGTGCACCATGACGGCAGCAGAGTAAACCAAAGCACACGTTGAGCCACCGGTGGTGAGCAAAACTGCTGATGAGAGCCAGCAGGAGACAGTATTAATACGGGATTACATCCAGCCAGCCTGCTGTGCCCCACACTGCTACCTGTTCAGCTGCTTGGTGTTTATTGTCCCCTGGCAGCAACTCGCGTGTTTCCTACCGTGGAAGACAGTTGTGCTCCAGATCTACATCTAAACCCAGATTTGCTCCTTGCACAGCAAAAGCCTCTCAGCAGCATCCAGGTAAGAGCTTTGGTCATTGGCTCACAAGATCTTTCCTGAATTTCTTGTTCTCTTTTCTTGTTCAGTTTAATCCTCATTCTACTCCACTCCTAATGCTACTGTGTTCTCTGTATGTAATCACCTTGTAAAGTGAGACTGGGTGTACAGGCATCTACCCTAAAACTTCTGTGCACCCACATATCAACTTGTCTTTTATTACGTCAGATGGCTTTTCTTGTTTTACTGAGCCCCCCCCCCCAATATTTCGGTCTCTTTATCGCCAACATCTGCTTAGATGTTCTCCTGGTCGGGGGTGTTCTCGCCGGAGCCCCAGGTCCCAGGGCAACGCTCGCCAGAGGAGATGGTGACCGATACCCTCATGCTCGAGCTGGGGGTCTTGCTGAAGAGGGCCGAACGTCTGCAGCAGGAGCGAGGGGCTGAAGTGCGCAGACGGCGCTCCAGTGTGGACTACAGCTGGCTAGCTGACCCACCGCAGAGGCCTGCCTACGAGCCCAGCACGGGTGAACTGCTTGAGCTCTGCCACCTCTGCGCCAAAATCCGGCCCAGGCAGTGTGGGCCTGTCATCCTCAGGTAGGCAAGCTGAGGGTCCAGGTAGCACAGTGTTTAAACAGCTGCTGCTTCTGAAGGAGCCAGCTTCAAATCCTGTTGTAGTACCCTTGATCAAGGTATTTACCCTCAATTGACTTGTAATGAGTAAATGTAGAGTAGCTATCAGAGTTACAGGGAACATTGTTTGTCCTTCCATAGTGTGAACCACTCATCCAGCTAAGCTGCAGTATGTACAGGATAACTGAAGGGAATAAACCATAGACATTGGACAATAGATGATTGACAAGGGATTTTCATCTTCCTCTCTTTCACCTCGTCTCTCTCCCATCCTCTAGGCTGCGCAAGCTGGTGGCAGAGTTTGAGCCAGATGCTCATGAGGTTCCTCGTATTTTCCGTTCGGTGTTGCTGGACTGTCTAGATGAAGAGGATGGGCGGGCAGGTTCAGGCCAGGGTGGGGTAAGGGCACACGCTGGCCACTGGGATAAGCAACGCAGCAAGAGCCTCTCCTACATCACCTTCCGCTCCCAGTTCCTAGTGAACCCCTTCCGGGGTGGGCGTAGCAGTGAGCTACAGGAGGATGGGACGTGGTCTGGGGATGAAGAAGAGCCGGCACCCCCTGAGGTCTCAGGGAGAACCAGGAGAGTACACAGCATGCCAGATATGACCCCTGTGGAGGAGCGAGTGCAGAGCTGAAAGTGAGACACAGAGAAGAGACAAAATGCCAGTAAATGAAGCAGAGCAGGGTGGATAGAAAAAGGCAAAAAAATACATTCACAGCACTTCATCCCACAAACACTACTAATCCACAAATTACCTAGTTGACACCTCATTCCAAAGCAATTTTTACTTCCTACTTGAGCAGTTAAGGAAGAGCACCTTTCTCAGAGGAACAGAAGCTCCTTTTCTGAGGCACAGCATCTACATCCATGTACAGCATTCCACCTGCTGATCCTTTAGCAAGATTAGTATTAGTACACTGCCCTGCTATGGAGACAGCACACAGACAGCCAGGACTCTTCAGAATGTCTTAGCTCTATTTTAACAGCAGATACTGTATAAACAATCTTGTAATCTATATGCAATTGGTAAAATTGCTATCAATAAAGTGAAACCAACCTTTTTAATAAATAATTTCTCTTTGTAATAATTCTGCTTTGGTGAGCAAGGTAAAAGTGTGTTTATTCACTTGTTTGAGGACCTAGAACTGTTCCCATGGCAACACATTCTTCAGTCATCCTGTGCTGTGCTGCACTCGTCAAGCAGCTTCGTGCCTGACATCAAACCTAAAGCTGTCAGAAATGTAGGAGTACTTTCTTTCAAGAGTGCTGTCAGTGTGAATTTACATTTCAGTGATTCATGGAAAGTTGGAATTCAAGTTGAAAGAAGCAGCTTTCAGTTTAATATTCATTCATTTATCCAAAGCTTCTCTACAAAATTACTCATGTTTGGTTTTTACACTAGGGTAACCTAAAATGATTTACCCATTTACAGAACAATGTGATTTTTTCAGTTTACTGTAAGTATTGCGATCACAGGTACTACAGCAAAAGGTACAGCAGTACTTTGACTGCAAGGGAAATGGACAATTTGGACAGTCACCAGGACACACAAGCAATATGCAAAAAAAAGACCCTTTTTCAGTTTCTTCTTTAACATTATTCATTGATAATTTTTAGTTTCCTTTCTGGAAAATATGTTCAGCGGTGTGTAAAATGTGTTTTTGTGCAGAAAAAATTACTCTGCAAGGTGAGCATCACTGCTGTGTCAGCACTCTGCTAGTGCTCATCGCCATGAGTTACATAACAGCTGCTTCACGTCACTCAACAGGAAGACCTCAGACAGCAGCATCTTAGGCTTTACACTGCTCTGGGGCTTCATGGTGTGTAACTTGCTTTACTTTCGCTGCTGATGCTTTGTTTTTTTACTCCAATCCAACTTCTAATTGCAGGATTTCAAAAGGAATGAATGCATGACTACAAAAACTAAAGGAAAGCCGAATGATCTTGGTCAGTCTTGACAACACCACAAATACCAATCTTAGCTTTATTATTAATAAAATAAATTTTGAGAGACACACTAAGGTAAGCAGCCTTAGAAGCAAGAAACAGTAATTACAAAATGAATTACAGCATACATATCGTCTTCACTGGAAGACAGATTTACAAGCGAAAGTGTTAACCATACCAGACCTGGACTGTGAAAGGATAGGAGATTCTGTGAAACTGCACACATGCTAACAGCAGAATGGAGCATGCAGTGCCCACCTGGACATCCTCAGAAATCACCAACATTCAGCTTCATAGACATAACCTGTATATGCAGACGACTGAACTGTTGTGTGTCTGAAAGCAATGTGTGAGATCATGTGCTGCAGTTATGGAGAAACAGGTGGAATAAATGGACTAACAGATCAAACGAAAACATCATTTTTGTGTTTGACCAGTAAGAAGTACTCTTATTACTCAGAGTACAAATTATACAGTTGCATTATATGCCACAGTGGTCTCAGCTGCTGCGTGAGAGGGGCATTTGTATCCAGAGTCATATGAGGGTTTATATGGGCTGTGTCTAGGTGTTGAAAACACTAGACCAGCGCAAACAATAATAAACTATCATTCTGGTCACCAGAACCCTGTCACTGTTACCATGGACGTAACTGATGAGACTCCCCCAAATTACTGCACAACATTGGCGGTCAACGCAGTCCTTCCACCAACCTGGCACAAACAGGGAAAGTACAAAACTACAGCTATGGATTTATAACAAAAGAATAGCAGGGACAGTCTTCAGCATCATCCTGCATTCAGTGTTACAAGAACTATTCCATAAAATGTCAAGACACTGCAGACATTTTTAGTGCAGAGACTTGTGACATCAGGCACACAACATATCCGCAGACAGTGTGTGACATCTCGCCAATTCAAACTTCTGCTCCTCACCACCCCAAAGCACCCCATCCAGTTTTGTACGATGATCCGAGTTCTTTACTTTGCACCACTCCCTCCTTCTGCTGCTCCTGCCTCATCTCCATCATGTCCTCCGCTCAGGCAAAGAAGACAACAAAGACAATGAAGAAGACTATGAGGATGAAGAAGATCTTGATCATAAGCCAGCGGTTACTGGAGACAGACTGGAAGTACTTGACGATCTCAGAGTGGGCAGCATCTACGTTGAGCTGCGTGTCCTCCACATTGGCATCAATCCTGGAAGAGAAAAGGAGATGAGGGACACAAGAACAGGTGAGAAGAAACAAACAAGGATACAAAAGAATGAAAGATGCAGCTTGCTGTTTGGCTGGGGACACTGCTGTGACCCTTGAACTTCACACCTTCCACACCCTCACCACCTCACCTCTGCACCATCTCTTCCTGCTCCTTCACCATATGGGCCAACTGCTGGAAGATGGATCCAAGTTCCACAATGGTAGACTCTATGTTCTGCATGGTGTCTGCACGACTCTGAATGTATGAATCCTGAAGGAACAGATTGTAGGTCATCAGTGTCATCTGTTTCTGACTGGCAGCATAGTGACTAAAAAAATGGCAACAAAATTAAACACTGGCATAGTTTTGAGGGCATTATTGATTCTCTTAAGCTTCCAGACAACAGGGTCACCCCTGTCCCTCAATTTATTTTCCAAATAATTTTTTAATAAGCTTTTATATACATTTAAAAAACTGCCCAAAGTCCCTTGTGCATAAACAAATACAGAGAAATGAGAAAGAACTGAAAACTGTTGTCTCCTGAGAGGCACGTGTTTCACTGAAGTACTGAGCTTTGTTCTGTATTTGTGACACAGTGTAAAGCAGCACAGGGGTTCCCCCCACCCGTTCATCGATGAGCTGCAGCTGCTGGCTTGTATGAGAGTCCATGTCAATAGAGACATCGGCAGACCGCCGTGGCTCATCCTGCATCAATAATGACCCATCTGATGTGGAATGGACAGATGTGTAAATGGAAGACATAGGATAGATGGACATGTAACAGAAGGAAAAAGAAAACACAAAGTTAAAAAACTGCCTTATTCATTGCTGTGCCATTAAGGTCATAGTTCACTGAGCAATTTAAATCTGAAGTCTGAAGATAGAATCATGTTTGGTGTGTGTGTGGGGGGGTCTCTTACTGAGGTTCTTGGCATGGAGTGCTGCTGTGGAAACAGGGGGCTGTGAGAACTGCTCCCTCCTACTGTGCTGCTGCTTGAGGTTCTGCAAGAGGGACAGAGACAAGGTCAAACTACGGGTTTGAAATCAGAGTCCGTATGGAGAGAGACGTTCATTAACCACACCACTTTGTTCATGAAGGTTACCTCCGTCCTCACTTCCAGGATAGACTTGAAGTCATTTGACATTGATGCCAGTTTTGACTAGACAGAGAGAAAACAATGTTAGAACTGCCATCCTCTGAAACATTTCACACAATCATTAAGAAATTGTGCTTTTTTGGTAAATGTCTAGTGATGCAGCAAAACAGAATTGTAAGTGATTAAGCTAGAACTGGCCATATGGGTGGCCAAAACCTACATGATCAAGACGAGGCAGCAAACCTCACCTGCAATGAGACAACCACCGTGTTGGAATGCGTCTGAAGGTGTTGGCTGCTCTGGGTGCTTCGGGAACGCACCAGTTCCTGCAGCTGCGCGATCTGCTTGTTCAGGCTGCCGATGTCCTGAGGAGCAGGAGAACAATGGGCCCGGAATACAATCATTGACAGACAAAGAATATGGTTTAGTGACAACAGGGACATTAAAGGCCAGGCAATATGTTCCCCTTCCTGAGGAAGAGCAGAATGATGAATAAGCACATGACAGCAAAGCATATCCAAACACAGGCGTCCGAGTGGCTCTCTCACCTGCCGAATGATATACGTCAGTTCCTCAATCTCCGCAGCCTTGTCATCAAAGAGTGACTTTCTCTTGGCAACTGTGCATGAACACATAATTGTCAACCTCTGAAAGAAGTTCTCTGAATTATAACTCTATTACCCTGCATCAATTATTGATTGTACATTTATTCAACTACTGCCAGGAGAACAAAAAATAAAAATCGTACGTACGTATTGTTAGTTTCTCCAATTTGGCAAAGGTATTACTCAGGTCTCTTCCAATTCTCCTATGGAAGACAAGGAAATGGAAATATAGGAGAGAAAGAGAGAAACTACTTTAGAGGCAACATGTCACATGTCACTAACAATACAAAATCCTATATCCCTTATCTTCATGCAGTATAAATCAAACATTATTGTTATTTACTTAGCTTTTGTTTTTAATCCAAGGCAACTTACAGGAATACATTATAAATAGTAAAAATGTACTTATCACGTACTTATTACTACACAGATTAATACAGTGGTGGCCAGACTTACTTTGCCATGATGGTGAAGTCACTACGATGTTTGACTGCACTAAGACCGCGCTTATCTCTCTGGAGGCCATTCTGGATAAAGAGAATAGTGTTCAATAGAATACTTTACTTTCTGTCCCAACCCACTCACCCGTCAAATGCTCACACAGAGAAATTTGTTTAACCAATGTTTGGCAGTAAAAGTGTGTAAATTTGTCATACTAATAAATCACACTAAATTGAATTTAAATGTGAGAAAAAGAGAGACCTGCTGGCTCTGTATAGACTTGCACGCAGACAGGAACTCCTGGGTCCGGTCACGGCAGGACATTCTACTCGTGTCCAAGGGTGGGACCGAAGGAGGCGGGGTCGCCAGCGGCGTGGCCCCGACCGAGGCGTCAAACTGATCGCTGAGGAACGCCTGGGTCTGCGAGGGTCCGAAGTACGCCCCCTCCTGGCTGTTTTTAGAACCGTGGCGACGACGGGCGTTCATGGGGACCAGGACACATCACCTGTAACGCAGGTCAGCGGGAGGAGGTCACACAAGTCACTCTTGTTTCTTCGACCCCGCGTTAGAAGAGCACAGACAAAGCCATTTAACAGATTACACGAACATCTCCCTCCATCAGAACAACAATTACATCTGAAGTAACCAAGTTGAACTCGTGTAACAGACGGAGTGCCGCCGCAATTCAAGAGAAGGCCCGTTGTTTACAACATCACATGTCGGTTCCAACTATGTCGAAGAAAAGCCCACATTCATTTCCACAACTGACAGGTGTCTGACTTTCAGCGCCTAAAACTGTCCGTATTGTTGTTCATTGTCTAGTAAATTACTTTTGTTTCTACCAACAAAGATTTTACCTTTCAGTTTCACTAACTGAAGTAGTAAAAGACTCGATGCCGCTGAAGAAATGACAACGTATATGTGCCGTGCACAGCGATTTCACTGCAGTAAATCGAAATAATCTCTTACCAGTTCAACCTGCTAAAATAATTTGGACAGACGTTATTCTGCAATACTTCTATGCTGTACAGTTCCCCTCTTCAGAGTTGGACTTCTTCGGCTGCGAAAACCCGGAAGTACCAACTGTTCGACCCCGACTTTTCCTTCCTGAGCGTAATATGATTCGCTAATTCAGGATCAAAACACTGTTTCTGGGCTCTCCTATTGGTCAATATATGCATGACTTGGCACTTGTGGCTCCGGCTTCGAGAAGTCAATTGGATGAAATGCATGCCAATCATTGACATTTTTCTTTCCATTGATAAACAGAGACGTCGACTCTTATCAAAGCGTGGTCAAAGCGTAAGCCGCGTATAAAAGTTATGTCACCTGTACAACTTTTGGTGTTTTGCTTCGTACCTTATACGAACCACTGCAAAACAATATATTAAAACGCAGTGTTTATTGTTCTGTCGAAACTCAAGGCATATTCTCTGAATTGAAAAATAACGGCTAGTTGCGCGCTCCAGGTTTCCCTGATGACTGAGACCTGGGTTGCCTAACAGAAATACTTCAAACTCCAGTTCATTCAGACACAGTGCCATTCCCTTAAAAGTACTGTGGGAATTAAGTTATGCACGGATTTGTGGTTAAAACTGTGGGGTTTTTTTCCCTCACCTTGGATACACTGGCCTGCCATGGATTTCTGTATTTGTAAAGCTCAGGTTTAGTTTGCTTGCTGGCCTGTTTGTTGTTTATGCACAGGTTTTTTTTTTCAAGCTGAAAATGTGAAATTTGGCAGAGTGGGATTTTTCACCCTAAGTGGAGTCTTTGCATAGTCAAGTTCATTAAACTGCAGAAAGCCTGCTTAAATTGTTAAAATTCAGTCTCAGATGAGACTAGGAAAAGCTTGAGTACTGATGTCATGCAGAGTGTAACACCCGCACAGCTGTGGATTCTCCGCTTCACACACACACAAATTCACTTTCTCACTCAAACACACACATACTATATTCAACAAGTTTAAAGGTAATAAAGTTAGGTGATATAATGCTGTACACACACGTACACTCTATCCACACATGCTGATGCAGTTTCTTACCGAAACACACACACAAATGTACTAAATGCAACTATTTCAAAGGTAATGGACACATGCCCACAAATGTTATACAAACTCTACTTACATGCACACCAGATGTGACACAAAACAGGACTATGAATTGAAGTCTCTGTGTTGTTTGCTGGTGTTCTGCTGTAACTCCAACTAGATTATGGTTAAAACACTGTAAGGTGACTTTGTTAATAATATGCAATACTCTCATTCACCAAACATAAAAGATAAATGTAGTCTCATGATTGATTCTGAGGTTGAAGACAAAGAGGTTTATTTACTTTGCACATTTTAAATTCAGAACAGTCACATCTGGAAAAATGTCAAAACAACAGTAAACAAAAATAAGGCACAAAATGATAAGTATTACATATTTTGACACCCTGGTTGTTAAACCTGGCCTATATATATAATGAAAGTAGTTTTAAATAAATCATAATGTTTTATTTATTTAAACTCATACACCTGTGATTCAGAATTGCTTGTGTTCATATTCTCCTGTATAAACTACAAAAAGAAAAAAAAATGCATTAAGCAAAATACTAAACTGGAAACTCAAAAATGAATGCAGCACAGTTCTTTGAAGTTCTCTATTATGGCTTCATTCTTCCTAATGCTTTTTCAACAGCTTCATCTGTGGAACATAAACACAACAGTGTAACTCAGAATGCTGACCTTTCATCCAGTGATAAAGTTATATGGCCAAGCAGCAAAAAAGATTATGCAAAAATAACCAATTTGATCTTTGACAGTAACTCTTAACATTGTAAGTCATCCTGGAAATCGTAAACTAAATAGAAAAGAAATAAAAATAATGATAAATATAATAAGCTAACAGAAATCCTAGCTCACAAATTTCTGGAGATATTGATGTCTTTGCAAGAAAACAAAAAGAGTAAATTAAATATTGCTTAAGTAACAAAAATCTGAAATGACAAAAATGAATGAATATAGGTCTGTTACAAAACAATGCTGGAAAGTTTAGCTTCATCCTACACATTATTTAACTACTTGGAAGCAGTGAGGAACAGAAAAACAGCCACTCCAATGACCAAAATTGGGGTTATCAAGCCTTCTTGTGACCGAAGTAAGCATTTGATCAAAAGACCACCCACCACTTATAAAATTAAGCATTTGACAGCAGGGTATTTTTACTGTTCTAGTTCAGGATATAGAGACTGCTGCCAAGTACTACAGTAGGAAAAGGGAGTGGAGGCTGAACAAGTAGTAAGTAGTAAGAGTTGCTGCCTTCCATTTGATGTTCAATTTATTATTACTTATTCCTACTGTAGTAACCCTGAAAAGGCATTTAGCCTGAACTGATACAGTAAAAATTACACAGGTATAAAAATGGGTAAATCACTGTAAGATGCTTAACACTTTCTGCAGGTAACCTGGGTTGAACACAAGACAACTTTAAGCAACCGAAGCTGGTCCAGGTGCGGTGATCCAAGGAGAGCTATTCAAGGTCATTTCAGCAGCCATCATGTTTTATGGTGAGTCTTTATGTTGCCATGGTGGAGAACTTTTAATGACCTTGTCTTACTACACCTTCCATATATATATATATACATATATATACACACACACACACACACACACACACACACACACACACACACCATGCCGCTGCATTTGACTGGAAATTCCCTCAGATTAATCTGATTTTATGCCTTAATTTAGGAGATGCTTTTCTCCAAAGCAACTTCCAATTTCAAGGAAACAAGTTAACTACATTAATATTGCTTGAAGTAGAGTTATTTCATCTAATGCCACTGTTTTGTCAACATACAGTACACAGGTAGCAGTGTACAGAATCC
The DNA here is from genome assembly GCA_018136845.1 of Heterotis niloticus. Lineage (NCBI taxonomy): Eukaryota > Metazoa > Chordata > Actinopteri > Osteoglossiformes > Osteoglossidae > Heterotis > Heterotis niloticus. Next base: position 15,758,409 of record CM030888.1, on the reverse strand, counting down.
AAATTAAGTCCTTTTCCCCCCACATATAATGTAGTGATGGAGCAGGGAGAATCTCAGAAGAGAAAAAGTCTTAAACAGATATGTTTTGAGATTCTTCTTCTATGTACAAGGACTCAGCAGTTCTGAGTGATAGATGGATCTCATTCCACCACGTTAGAGCCAGAGGTGAGAACCTTCATTCCATTTGCCAATTTCAAATTACTGCAATGAGACTTGATAAAACAGACGTGAATGCAGGGAGAAGTGAGCTAATACTCTGAGGAGAGGTGGAAGTTGACCATTTCATAACTTTTTATTTTACAGATGTTTTTCCTACACACTGATAACTGCACTTTCCAGACTGCCTGACTTTACCTCTTTGTTAGTACAACACATTGACTTAACCTACAACAGTGATATGATCAACGGGAGTTTGTATATTTTTTTAGGTATGTGTATGTATTCATAGACCCTCAGGTAGAGTATTAAACAGGTTAGAACAACTACGATATGTCTGCTTTCATTGTTTATTTGCGACAACTGTCAGCTACTTACCAGTATCGTCTCCAGCTCCTGGACGTCGGGTTTATCGAGCAGGATGCTGCAAACAAATGAACATAAATCAGTGCAATTCAGCTTATTGTTCTGTGGATACACCGTATGCCCTGCTAACTCCTTAAGGTCACACATTTCCCTTAGAATAATAACAAATGAAAAAAACATGCCGGCAACACCAATTTGCTACGCGACTGCAACTTTGAATTAGCCCGCGAAACCCTAAACGCGAACGCAACCTACCGATCCAGGTTTTCGTTTATGGTTCGGATGTTGGCTGTTATTGCTTTGGTGACGCTGGTGAGCTTCACGAGGGATTCGCGGAGGACCGCTTCTTCACTTTCCCCGGCCGGAGCTTTCAGCAGGAGCCCCGACCCCCGCCTTCCAGCCGACCGCCGTGCAAGCGCTGACTCTCTTCTTTCGTCCATGGTTCTTCCCGCGAAGAAGTGACGCTGGGCGGAGCCAATAGCCGCGCCCCCCAATGATTCGTGCAGTTTGACCAATGACCCCGCCCCCAGCCCATCACGCGGGAACTTCACCCAGTATCCCCGCCCCCAATACTTCAAATGGGAGGAGCGGTTACAGGCTTTTAAAGGGCCAGCGTCTACTGTACGCGGCTGTAATTTCACAACACAGTACTGATCAGGAAAAGCGAGTATTGAAAATGGATGCATGGATGTACCGTGTAGTAAGCTTAAACTGAAAAATTCCCAAATAGTAATTCACTTCAGGTCCTTTATAGAGGTCAGAAACATGTTTTTCCATTTTATTTTGTATGTTTGAACTGTGACAAACGAGGCAATATTCATTTACATTCGGATGCGTCTGTTCATATACTTGTAGGCACTGATAACTGAAAAAAAGAACCTGATACTCAGATAAATAGAATTACAAAGTAGTTAAGTTCAATATAAATGACTGCTGCGCTGCTCATGGTCCAACGAATCTTCAGCTGGATGTATACTGGTGCAGTTCTTAACACACGGCGGGGGTGGCGCTGTCGAGCCTTTATTACGCAGTGCAGTAACACTGAGCGGGGCAAAATTAATTCGAAATTAATGCATCTCCCCACAAGTCAAATTGTAGCAATGCAGCTGCATGTATATTTGTGCAGGCTTATTATATTGAATTTCAATACATTTGAAAAAGTCTTTGTGATCCAAAAAAAGGAGGCATTAAGACACAGTGTTACAAAATGTCTTGTACCAAACACACATTAAGGATGAGGGAAAGAGAGAGATGGACATGTATTTTAATCATGTCCACTGAAAATACACATTTTTCAGTGGTCCATCAGAAGGTGGCCTTAAGCTAACAAATAAAATCCACTGAGCCTGAATATTGCAGTGAGTTTTATTTAAAAATACAGTATAGACCATGAACAATATACAATATGCACATTATTTATAAAGGATCACTGTATAGCTTACACTGAGGCACTTTACTTACATACAGGCATGTGGTGTTAGAGGGTTCACAGCTGAAACCAACCACAGGTTCCATGAAGTGACACATGCTGATGTACTAGGATGCAATGAACTGAACATTTCTACTAAAATCCCAAGTCTGCTTCACACTAATTTAAACAGCACTGAAGACAGAATATTCAAAATTAAATCACACATTTAATAACGTGGGTAGCACTGTGAGGTGTAATAACCTACTTAAGCAAATAAAACATACAGTAATGTTTTGAAAATCTGTTTACTGAATGATTTGACATTTCTTACAACTTCTGATAAACAGAACACCAACGCTTTGATTCGGGTTTTATTTTACAAGCTGCTGCCTCATTTGCGAAGCCTACATCTGAAAGTCTATAAAGGTAGAGATGAGCCAGGAGCCCACAGCATCCTGGGTTTGAGGACCAACATTGCAGAAACATTCCTGGTGAACACAGCAACCCCAACAGCTCGCCTCAGCTGCTCTCAGTGTTTGCTTTTACATTATCTGTTTCAGAACTGTTATAAATATTGAAAGCTGTGTAGCATAGCTTTTATTAGCCAGTATTCTACTTTTTCATAAAAAGTGAGCTGTTAAAAAAAAAAAAAAAAGTACACTTACATTTTCAACAAGCCAATGCTGACCGTGTTTCTAAGAGTGTTCAGTTATTATTAACATTATATTGCCATTATAATTAAATATATATTTTCTACCTCTTCTAAGCTTTGGCCCCTAGAGTGAGGTTTCCATTCCTTTTTCCCCTCCCTATCTTTTGTGGAACCCCTGTAGACAAATTAAACACACAAGCAGTCTAGAATACTCTATAACCAAACATTCAGTGATAGTCAATTGCCTAAAGTTGTGACGAAAAATCTTAAAATGGGGAAAACAATTAAGGCACAAGGACTGAGAGGCCCACTGCCCCATCACATGATAGTATTTCAAGCTCCAGCTGGACTTAAAATGTAATTGAGCCCAACAAAAGGTAATGAAAAACATTAAGACTGCAAGACTAAGCTTATCTTCTATCAAGATTCACAATGAACATATGGCTTCCTGTTTAATTTGCTTTATGGTTAAGCAGTACAATAAGTCAGATGGAGGACAGGATGGAGAAATTGAAGTCCTTTCCTTTAACTGAATCAAAACCCAAAGGGTTTAACTAAATAAAAAGTGAAATACTAGTATTAGTGATGGAAAATTAAGTAAATTTAAATAATTTGATTTTTAAATGGACTATACTTTTAGGATTTACTACTGCTAATATCTACCAGCCTCCTCAGTCCTGCTGGCGCTTGGATGGAGGTACTAGGTGGTTTGGCAGCTCGGCAGGCAGCTCATGGCCCTCTAGTTTAACCTTGATCAGGTGGTTGGCCAAGGCAAACTCTTCATCATCCAGGAAGCCATCTTTATCCACATCTGCCAGCTTCCAGATTTTGCCCAGCACAGTGTTGGGTAGCTTGGACTTGACCATCTCTTTCTTGGCCATGGCACCGGACACCTTGCCGTTGACAGGTGATAGTGTATAGAAAATCTCGTCATAGGTTGGCTTGTCACGAGCCACCACCCACTCAAGCTCATCAATGCCCTCGCCAGCACCCTCCCCATAGCCATGACCAAAGGGCCCATTGGCTGTGCCATCAAAAGCCCCACCCTGAACTGTATGGCTGGGCATGGATGCCTCCTCCTGGCGAACCATCATCATCAGCTTAGCAATATCGTTGGCCAGCATGTCCTCCACCCCCTCCAATAGCTTGGGCTTTAAGGCCTGGAACTTGGCAAAATCCTGATTTATAAGGATCTCCTGAGGAGGATAAAGACAAAGGAGCAATGGAGTATTAAATTGGGTTAGGCTGACTAGCAGATTGTGGATGTGAGGGTGTTAGTTGGACAACAAGGAATATGTTAAATGAATCGTTTAATGAACTGATGGCTCTTTTCAATTAGCCAAGGTTGCATTATACCACTTTTTGTATTTAAAAAAAAAAAAAAAAAAAAAAAAAAAAAAAGAGTACTTGGCTTCCTTCATGAAACACTTATGGACCGTTCATCCTACCTGCATCTTGGTGAGCTTTGGGAAATCCCCAGGGGATATCTGGTGTTCCTTCTCAATCTTCAAGTAGATCTCCCCAAGGTTTGCAATCAGCTCCTTCTTTTTGTTCTCCTTCCCAAACAAGGGCATCTCCTTCTTCAAAGCGCTGATGATGTATGCGTGAACCTTGACAAACACCACTTGGATGAAAGAGCAGCTTGTTGCTCCGAAATTATCACTACACAGGATAGGTTAAATTGTCTAAAGTACCAATTAATCTGTACAGGTAAGTGATAGTAGTGCTCTGTTTTGATAAATTATGGCGTTCAACTGCAGAAAGAACAAACATTTTCAAAGTTACAGTGCTTTCAGAACGCATTTGCCCACCCTTACTGCTTCTCATTCTACTGTGTTGCAAAGTCAGATTAAGTCACATTTAAACTGGATTTTTTCCACAACTGTCCAAGTAATTCTCTATAATGTTAAAGTATTTAAATGTGTTCAGAACTATAGAAAATAATGAAAATGACTTAATTGTTAAGTCTGTTTATGTTAACAACAAACTGGGTGAGATATTCAATTAACAGAAAAAAAGTGGAAAAATTAAAGTTAGTGAATACTTTCTGAAGGTCCTGTAGGCAAAACAATGTATTAAAAAGGAGATCTCAGTAACTCAAAGGTCTTGCTTAAACACCACAGAACCCCACCCACTTAGAAGGCACTCTCAGCCCTGCTGCCTCCTTCCCTTGTCTCACCTTGGCAAGACGTGCACGTTTGATGAGATCATTCAGCTTTCGCAGGGCAGCGTTGCGGGGAAGACTCTGGATGTCCCGGAACAAGTCCTGTTCCTCGGCTTCAAAGAGCTTTCGGTTATCAGGTACCAGTAGTGGCTGTGCCCAGAAGGAGCCAATGTAGACACGGATGACCTCAGGCGTGTTCACAATCTTGCCCAATGACCACATGAGAGCGCCATAGACACGCATTAGCTGCTGGGTGCCGATCTGGTCCGCTTTGTTCAGCACCACACGCATCTTGTCCTCGTGATTCTTGAGAGCCCGGATTACATCCGAAAACTCATCTGAGATGTCCAACTTGTGGGCATCGAAAAGCAAGATGATTCGGTCCACCCGCTCAGCAAACCACTCCAGTACAGCCGCAAAGTCGTAACCTGAATGTTGGGTGGAAGGGAGTGAATTTTCAAAAAAATACTAAAAACTTCACATAAAACATATCTAGACTAAAACACAATGCACATTCTATTAAAGTGAAAACATTTAACTTGTGTCAGTTATTTGTTTGGTAACTATAATGTAGGTAAAAATGTGTAAGTGACAGAAAAAGTTTTTAGGTATAAAACAGTCTTGTTCATACAGTTCTTTACCCACTGCCTTGTCAGCATAAGTGCATGAAATCTGTTATGCCAATAAAACAAACTGGCAGAAAATGCCCATTAATACTTTGAACTTGCACAGAGTATGCATTATGCAGCATAAGTGATGGTATTATTTCAATAAAATTTCCCTGCTGTAAAGGGATTACTGAGGCTTCCTTTAGCACTACTGCCACACAATGACAGATGACTCAAAATAAACACCGTTGAGGAGTAGATGTCACACAGAAAAAGAATGTTTTCCTGTCCAAGGAAGCCCTTGTTTAACAACCATCTGCCTATGACAATACAATCAAAACAAGCTGTACCCTCTTATGTAAGCAGGTTTAGACATTTTATACTGTGGGTCAGTGAAAGGAAGTGTGAGTAGAAAAAAAAAATGGGGAAAAGAAACTTAAACTCTTATTATCATAAAGAAAATGTTAATTTACAGACACTCAAACTAAACATTAACCCTTTATTGCCTGAGGCGTGCTGAGGTCTCAGCACTACTTCTTACTTTTAAATAATTTGCCCACTTTTGATCAGCAGTCTTTTATGCTTATCTGTAATATTTACTGTAGGCTCTACTGTTACTACTGTGCTGCCGTAGTCTCAGGCAATTTCCTTCAGGATCAATGCAGCTTTTATCTGCTCCATCTATCTGAAAAATTTGTGAACAGGTAACCGTTCAAATTCTCAACATTCCCAGTGTACCAGTACACCCAGGTTAACAAGTACAAATATTGTTTTGCATCCTAGGGTCACATCAGCATTTATAGTTGCCATTAAGTTATATGTGGTTCCAAAAAGATGTTTTTCCTCCAATTCTGGCCCATGGTTATAATAATTCAAACTGTCAGTGTAGTTCTTTGCGTATTGCATAAGGGTCATTACCTGCTATTGTTGAGCCATTTCCTAAAGTATGACTTATGAGAAAACAATCGAGAAACACTCACAAAACATGGGTGTAATGGGCTATTCAATATTTAAAAAAAAAAAAAAAAAAGTATGAAATAAAGACCAGATTATCTAACAAACTGACAGAAAAAGGCTTGTGATGTGGCTCTCACCGAACATAACTAAGTGAAGCTATAAATTTAACTTCAAATAAGTATTTCAATTATACAATTACGGTAATGTAATTGTACATAAGTACATTTCAATTAAATTTCTGTAGAAACAGGTCACAAACTGGGGTTGGGTGCAGAAATATATCCAGCACACCCCCCCCCCCCCAACTAAGAATTTAAATAACCTTGAAATGTAGAATCAAGATGTGGGTCTGAAACCAGTCCCAACCCCATTGTGATTCTAAAATAACTGAGCAATATCACCACAACATTACCAGGGCATTCAGAAAATGTTCCATGGGCTGCTTGAGCTCATGAGAATGATGGGTCTAGTCCATCCAGTGCCAAAATAAATAAAATGACGTCCACGTAATTAAAACAGCATAGCTTTAAGAGCCTGTTTTTCCATGAGATTCAGACCACTTGTCCCCAGAAACAGGGTACGCTACAGAGGAAACAACCTGCTGTCAACGAAAAAACACGGCTGTTAAGTTAGAAAATCATTAACACTCAGGTACTATATCTGAAATGAAATAAGTGTGTTATAAAAACCACTGCAAGGAGTCTGGTGGTTTGGTTTTTTCACCTCATCACAAGCGTCTCTAACTAGTATGTCCTAATTTGCCTTAAGACTGGATACTGAACTCCATCCTTGACAATGAATTTAAATGCAACCAAAAAAGAAGCAGGAATGGAACCCAGTCCACTGGGGAGAGATGGAGGATGTGAGGAACTAACACAATGTCCTCAGGTTGGATTTCTTCTACCAGTGTGAGTTGGACAGGAGCTCATCTGGAGCCACAACACAATGGAGGCTGCAGTCCAGGATGGTGGCGGCCACTCAAAGGCCTTGGTTTACACTGATGGGGTGGGGAAAAGGGACTGCGTTGAAGGCTTCCCCCCCAAATTTTCCACAGACACACCATTCATTTCCTTTCCTTCCTCTCAGTGTTTTCCCCACCAACATTCCGGGATGCCCACCCTATTTTTGTGTGTGCATATGCGTGTACACATTTTTTCCATGCAGGTGAAACTTGGGTTAAATGTGTCTGCACACACTTCTTTTTGTATTACTGCAAGTGTGACAGAGTGACTCTTGAGATGGTTATGAGGGAGTGAATGAGAAACAATCTGATATCAGGGGAGAACAGAGCACAGCTGTTAAATATTCTGTAGCAGTAGTACAAAGAACATAGGTCACACACCCAAAGTCCATATGAAGAGAAACTTTGTAAGGTGACACCTGCTTCTGGGCCAGCAGAAATAGACATGACCAGCTGTCTGATGTCTCAGCCGTTTGAGTGAATCAGAGGCCTCCTGGGACTGTGCCCATCTCTTTACATTCCATCTTGAAATTCTATGTTGTTGTGCTTTTAAATCAGATGAAGGCATGTAAGAGCAAGGAGGGGAACATGTTTTTTGTGCACATTTCCACCTCCTCCGCTATTATGCATACACCCAGGGAGTTGTGCAGCCATTACCAAGCACCACCAAGGAGAACAAGCGAGTGAGACTCACAGGCACAAGGATGTAAGAATGTGCACTGCACATTCCACGGTTTGAGGGTACACTAAAGTCATTTTTGGCACTGGTGTTGTTGTAAGAGCAGGAAGTCTGGAAAGCTTTGTACGCCTTAGTTCCCGTGTGTGTGTGTGTGTGTGTGTGTGTAAAGCCCCAGGATCATAAACAAAATGCCTCACTTTAACAAAGGAATGTATGGTCACAAGCATTGTCCAGAAGGGGTGAGAAACACTCATAAACCAGCCAGTCAGATGAGAGATGGAGAACTATGTTTTTAAACTTAAAGCTGATAATGCACAAAATAAAATAGGAAACTACATTTCAAGTGATGTAACACATTAATTTGGAGCCTTGTATCATTCAGCTGTGAATTTTGTTTTTTTTTTTTTTTTAAACATACTAGATAGACTATAAGGTGACTAGAATGACTCTTTCCTTTAATAAAAGTTTCCCAGTCATTTGTAATGCACATGTTATGGGCACACAGTGTCAAATATCTCCCCAAAAATACAATCAATTTTTTTTCCAACCACTTCAACAACTGCACCTCCTACTGGCCATATCTATGACATCTTCCACAATTACATGCCTGAAGTACATTGAATTTCTGAACAAAGGAGATCAAGGGTAGGGCTTTGTTTTATTATCACTACAGGGATGTAACCCAACATAATGCAGACCAGCCGCTAGGTCACTCAACAGTTAAACTGTGTATATAGTAAATAATGAACAGACCCAAGAGACGTGTCCTTCAGTGACCGCAAAAGCAGCATATTCTTATTTTCCAAGGGTAATTGTGTGTTACAACAGAGCAGCAGACCGCTAGAAATGGGCTGGTTTGCATACTGGTGTCACCCTATCAGCAAGAACGATGAAAAAAATCTGAAAGAAATGAGCTGCACAGAGGAATGGGGATTCCATATGTGAATTATATAACCTTAGGGTAATTTTAACACCACCCCTCTAGCCCCTGGTACCTCCAAGTGACATGCAGCAGAAAGATGACAATGTAAACCAGCACCTGAGCCAGAGATGACTAACAGAGTCAGCAGACTCAAGGATATGATTAACAGCTCTTAACAAAAAGGACACTGTCAGGGCTGCAATGACAGCCTGTGCTTACAGAGATCACTGGAACCCCCATCGGCCCTTAGACAGGTTTTATTCTTGCTTCAGAAAGTAGTCAGCAGGTCTGATGGTTGATATGGAAACACAAGTAAAATCTGCAGCCTCTTAAGTCACTGCAAAATATCACATGAACTCATCTCCATCTCAGCCACACTGACGCCAATTCCCCGGATGGAGCGTGCAGAGAAACGTCCTTCCAGGAGCTGTGTGAGATGAGGAAGAGATGGATGCTCTCCTGCATGACCCCATCTTCAACCCCCACAAAGGCTTCCTGTGCACTTTTGCACGTGAGCACTGGTTTCGTCACCTCATGTCTTTGTCAAGAGTTTATTAACATGGTGCTGCTCCTCGACCACTGAATCTGTGGTTAGACCTGATTATTGCCAAAGCAAAAAATGACAATATGGGTCAAGAATTGGACAGCAGGACTGAAAGGCCAAATCAGGGAGTCATTTTTTTTTTTTTTTTTTTTTTTTTTTTTTTTTATTAACTGACACTTTTCTCCAAACTAAACTATAATGAGTTACTCATTTATTCAGTTGGGTAACTTTTCCGGGAGCAACTTAAGCACCTTGCTCAAAGATACTATAGCAGAAGGGAGGAGTTGAACCACAGTCCTTTGAGTCAAGGGCAACAGTTCTAACTACTTCTCTACCTTCTGGACAAGGGTCTTTATACTCAAGCAAGCTCTTTATAGTCATATGTACTGTAGGTATTGGTTCCAACCAGGAACTAGTACAACAGTGATCATTTACCCACCACAGGTTAAAAAGAGATAGTAATTAACTGGTTATTTAAATTTTATAGGGTTGAAGCGATACCTTCAGAACTGTACAATGGAAATTCGGTACAGTTTGAAGGCTCAGTATGTGTGAGCCCTGTACATTCACCAGTTGGCAGAGCTCCACCTTTGGTTGTTTCTGCTCCTTTCTATCACATGTCACTGACTCCCCCCTCCACCCCCAACACTGTACCTTGCTTCCTCTCTGAAGATGGGGTAAAGGTTGCCTGTGTGCCATCCATTTGATTGTTAAACTTATTAAAGTCAGGAGCGCACTGCTAACATAGAGGTCCTTAGTTTAACGTGGTGAACAAGTTAAGGTTCCACAGCACTGCCCCCAGAGACCAGCTGCCATCACAAATTATAGAAGTTAGGTATTCTTTCACTTTTCCCACAGAATAAGGAGCCACTTCTTTAGAGTACACATCTGAAAGGAAATAGTTCAACCCTAATGCTCCATAGTCACAAGTACAGACCAATGACACCATTAAATAACCAGGACATTACATGCTCAAGTGACTGTGGCATTGCCCTGGGACACCAGCCTGACTTTGTGGAATATTAACTAAATCCAAGAAGTATTACTGATTGGGAAAGCACATAGGATAGCTCTGATGCCTCACATCTCCTGCACCATGTGCTCAGGTTTGGGTTTGAACCAGACTCAGCATATGTTTGCATGTTCTCCGCATGGTGCGAGTTTCTTCAAAATGTTACAGTTTCCCTCCCACAGTCCGAAGATGTTTGTTTCAAATTAACTGGTAACTAAATTGCCTTTTTGTGCAACTTCATGTGGGTGAAGAAGTCAGTAAGTCCATCCTGCAGTGAGCTGGCATCCCATTCCTGATGTTTCCTGCTTCACATTCTAAGCTTCTTGGACAGGCTTTGGACCACAGCAAGGCTACAGTAGCTGTGCTAAGAGGAAAAACTTTTGGTTATTGGTTATTGCTTATTGCTCATTTAGCTCATGTGTTCATGAAAAAGTGATTTAGAGTACTTGAGTACATTTTCACAGCTATGTATTTTATTTGAAATAATTCAGGGCGAGTAACGTTCTTAGAGATACTACACTATACTTCCTCTCAACACTTCCAGCCTTCAACAGCAATAAGGTACAGTATGAGGCCTGAACCAGAAGCCGGAAGGCTTTAACAGACAAATCAAAGTAGAATTAAAAAATGTATAACGAAGAACTGAAAGCAGACAGTGCTTAATCAAAAGAAGCTGCAAAAAATATAAAAATAAAAATAAAAAATGGAATTCTGGTGTATCATGCTTATATTTTCAGGACCTGCTGTTGACATTACATCTTACCCTTACTCTCACTCCACAGCCATCTCAAAAAAGTATCTCCTGGCTCAGATTCTGCACCTGCTCTTTATCATGTAGTTTTACTTTGGTTGTGGCCCTCAGATCAACAGTAGCACGGGAGACAGCTGACGCAAAAGGCTGCTCGTACATGACATACTGCAGGACTGGATGGCATCTAGCACTACGTCTGTCTATCCACTACAGCATACATATGTCCAGACATACAGAACACCAAAATATTTAAATTGACTATGGAAACAACCATAGCAATACACACTCACTCTCTCTCATATATATATATATATATATATATATATATATATATATATATATTATATTTTACTGCTTACAACAGGCTGCCAGCAAGCCCTTAACTTGAAACATAAACAGGACAAATAAAATACCATATGTTAATATACTGGTGCTGAGCTGCAGTGTACTGTCCTGCTAAAGAACTTGGGAAGTCCAAATATGGAATATATTGTGGATTTTAAAAATATACTAATGAAAAAAAATAACTTTTGCATTCAAAGACAATGAACTGAAACTGAATGTTGCCTTTACATGTTTCAGTGCTTATACATACACAGACAGGAGCCTCAATGCTGCATGTCAGAGGGACGACAGAGGGACAGCACAGAGAAGGTGAAGCAGTAGTTCAGAGCAGCTGGAGGTGGGCTGTGGGTGGGTAGAGAAACAGAAACACAGGGAGAGATGGTGGGAAGGGGCACTGACCTCTGCTGATCCTCTGCTTCTCCCCAGAGAGAATCCCCGGGGTGTCAATGATGCTGATGCTTTCCAGCACCGGATTGGGCATCTGGGCACAAACAAACCTGCAAGATACATTACATATTTGTTCAAATGAATAAACAAATAAATACCAGATAATAATCTGAAAAATTGAGAACAGCTTTTACCAAACAAATCTAAATATTTAGACCACAGAATGTGCATACAGGTCACTCTTGTGCTTCTCTCTCTGTAACTTGAGGCAAGAATTCCTTTCTTTTTGGTTCTGCCTGTACCCTTAACTTCACCTTTTCCATGATCTGGCTGATATTTCTGTGTATGTATACATTACTCATGGGTACAGATGTCTTATCAATCAGTGCTATCTGCTTGTCACTCACAATGCATACTTACAGGCAGCCCTCATGCAAAAAACAACCCACCCTGCCAGGGGAAAGAAAAAGAGGGGGAGGAAAAAAAAAAGAAAAAAGAAAAAAAAAGATCTCTGCTTCTTCTCTCCACAACAGCTGGCACATGTAGTCCAGCTCCCTGTCAGAGCTGCTGCATGGAGACAGCACTGGGCAGCACATGTGCACACTGGTGCATTCCGAGCTGTCAGACATGGCTGCTCAAAAGCACACATCCATCCCAGTGCATGTGAGGGTAGTTGTATGTGTGTGAGTGGGTAAGCACATGGAATATGAGGGGTTCTTCTGATGATACCCTAGCTCAGTAGTTTATTGTACACAGCTCAGGTTTACATGTTGGATTCAAAGGACCATACCCACTACCCTACACAAAAGGACTGAAGAACATAAATGAAATGGGAATAAAAATGAGGAAACATGTATCAGTGGTTAGATCTTCCACCTTGCACTCAAATGTCTCAGGTCTGAATTCCACCTTCAGATGGGAGTACTTTGAACTGATAAAGTAAAAGTTACCCAACTGTATAAATGGGTAAAACATTGCTTAGCTTGGCAGTAAGTAACATTTGAGAAAAGCATCAGCTAAATAAATGAATTTAAAGGTATAAGAGCAGGGCCTCTCCTGGAAGGCATTTCCAAATCCCTGCTGACCACAACCAAATTGATGAAACTAATGAATTGTGATTATGATGAGAAAGATCTGGTAAAGTTTACCTTTAAGAGTGTATGGACAGTTCGCATTTCATGTTTTAAGCAAAGTCATTCCAGTCACCTTAATGTTAGACTGGATGGTACATTAGAAACAGCCTGAGTGAAGATCTATATCTACCATCAACTTACTCAAAGCTCTAGATTATTATCCCTGTCCTCTGGATGCCATGAATTAAGCCATTTTATTTTAACATTTCTACATAATTATCTTAGCAAATTTAAACATACTAGTTTCTACGTTAAGCAAATCTAACCAAGTCATTGGTGTCACTTCCATGTCATTTCCTTGTCAGTTTGTGGGAGCACTCTGGATTTCAGGTGTCCCTTTCAGAGATGCCGTTCTTATTCTGCCCTGGCTGAACAAATTATGGCCTGATGAATGCCAGTGGAACACATTTTTTCAGACCAGTCCAACACAGACACAAACAGTTACATTTCACGGCAAAACAAAGGATCGAGTCCTCATGGAGGCCGTGCTGAACAAGAGAGGGATGAGAACACCCATGCGTTCACAATCTATGGAGGCATCTTAGATTTATGCATTTCACATTGCCATTCAGCTTCCTCCAGTGCAAAAGCTGGGTCTCTGACAAACTGGTTTCTGTCCAGCTTCCAGCTTGTGTCAGTACTGCAGCACTGGCAACTGTACCAGCCTCCCTCCAGTGCCTTTTTCTCCTGGTTACTCTCCTGCCATGTATGATGAGAAAAACGTCTACAAACACAAAAACCACGGGGGTAATACGACTGGGTGTTTTACAAAGAAATCAGCTTCAATTTTCACAGTCGTGGGAAGTAGCTTGTAAATCGAGTTTATAGCACAAATATTACTTGTTCTTAAACTGCGATGTATGTTTGCAACTTTAGGTGAAAAATTGCCAGGATTCAAAAGATGACCTCTGACACTGCAGCTTTTGCTGATCAGCTGGAAGGGCATCAAGCAACACAGAAACTATAAAAAAAAAAAACAATAGAAAGCTGAAGAATCAGTTAAGGTCCTTAACATGTTTATCAGGGGTCAGACATCCTGTCTCATAGGTTTTCCTGGACCCCAGTAGGGAGAATGGTTGCATTTTTCAACCAAAATTTTTACTTTGCTCCCAATGTGAAAACTAACATCTTACTAAAGTCAGCAATAAATATCACAATGTCTAATAGTTTGATATCTAATTAAAAAAAATTAAAAAAAATAAAAAATAAAAATGTACACACCCTGTGAAAAATGTTTAACTGTAATTTCAGACCAGACATTTTTGCACACTAACTGATTAATTTTCAATTCTCAAACTGTAGGATGCATTGAAAACCTTAGAGAAGCACCTTTAACTATACTGATGCCCCCTAGCTCTGTAAAAAGTGTATTTTAAAGACCCTGGGCTGCATTTTCTATACCCAATGAGGATATTTTGCTGAAAAAGCATTTTTCAAATATTGATTCAAAAGTAGTTTTATTCACTGCAGTCAGAGTTAGGATCTCCTTGGCAGAACCCCTATAGCATTTGCATAACAGGTATTTTTTAACACTTCAGCAGGCTGTTTTCCTGGGGTCATGGGGGCTGATGAACTCCGTTTTGCTGAACAACACACATCACACAAACTGAAGTACTACAGCAGGGTATGGGACAAACATTAGTAAACCAGATAACTTCTGGGTTGGGGGAGGTGTCCAAATGGGAAAATGGTTGTGACTTATTACAAACAGTGCTACTGTACATTTTCAACACATAAATAATTCAAGTGCATTTGTCAAGGGTACAACAGCATGGCCAACTACAACTCCTTAACTTTATTTTCCTTTGCTGCCACAATTTACAGCTTGTCTTGATTTCAGTGAATGTGAATTAAACCTCACATTGCAATAACTTGAGAAAAAGCAAGACAAAACATGGGGAAACTGTACACCCTTCTGCTGGACACACCCTGGTTCACGCTCGCATTCAGATTATTTTTTCCTGCATTAACATCAATGAGAGTTAATAAGTCATTCACACTTTCCTCAAGTGTGCAGTTTTGCATAGTCCCCCTCTGTCCATTTCTTTCCAGTGTTTCACTCATCTATTGATAAAATATTAGCAAGTGTTAAGAAATGAATCTCAAGGATGAAGGTAATGTGGATGGAAACAATTCTATGGTACAAAAGCCTGGGGCAAAACTCATTTCATTCACTTTGGAGAAGTTTCCTCTGGGCAAAGTACACAAATAAAACTGACTTAATAAAAATATAAAAATATAAAAATAAGGAGAGCGTTAAGAAATCCATTTAGTACAGGTGAAATTAAATGGAAACTGTTAATAATTAAGCCTTTGCGGGAGGTGTGAGGGTCATACAACTGGGTCTGGACTTTGTGTTCCAGTTCTTGATCACCCAAGCATGTGAAAATCCGCAGGTTATAATAATGACTTTAAAGGTTAAAGAGAACTTTAAAAAATTTCTCATCTGGAGGTGACATTCTTTGGGTGATGTAAATCAGAGGCATACATGAATATAACTTTAAAAGGTCCACTCAATAACGTTCAGATGTTCCCCAGTAGGACAGCTGCTACTCCGTAAAATTTATTTTGGAAAGCATGGTTTATACCTCTGCTCCAACTATCAGTACCCAGACCCATTTTGTTGCCCATCAGTATTTACCCAGATCCTGCTGTAAAAAAGCAGGGAAAGCTGATGTGAATGGACACCTCCATGTACTGTCAGACTCTCATAGCTCTCATTCGCTTATCAAGTACAGTACAGAAGTGTTGGGCAGTGGGGCTCAAACCCACAACCTTCAGTTCATAAGTATGGCTCTAAAGGATAGACCACATAAGGGTGAAACTGCATAAACTGAGAGTGGGGCTCAAACTGACATAGGAGTGGATGTCCTTGGGCCACACCCATGTGCCAGACAGACACAGCGCTCCTCCACTATGACAATGAACCACATTAATGGTCCAGATGGTCCCAGATGGGCTTGACAACCAACATGTGACAGGCAAGCCATCCTCTGCCCACTTTTTGGAGACTTTCCCCCCCACAGAGAAGTGTGCTTTGCAAGAACAGATCATGCAGGATGCACAGGTGCAATATTAATAATTACTATATTAAACAGTTTTTGGTTATAAACGCCACACATGTGCATTGTGTTGCGCAGACTGCCTCTGATCCTGAGTTGGGCCGACAACCAGGACAGTGGACAGCACCGGTAAGGTGACCCTGGAGGACAGTGTGCAGCGATGACTCCGATGACCACCGTGAAGGACACACGCACACATGCACGCACACAATGACTGAAGGTCACCTGTTAAGGAAGGCATTGCCGAAGGCGTTCAGTTTGCGGAACGGCTTCTTGGGGTCCACCACCAGGGCGTTCCCGGGTACGAGCCCCTCCTGCTCGCCGTGCATCACTGCGATGAAGGAGTCGGTCGTGGGCTCGGGTCCGATCCGCATGCCCGGGAAGTCCTGCTCCATGAGGTGGCGGATGAACGTCGTCTTCCCCGTGGAGTACTGTCCCACCAGCAGTACCATGGGCTTGTTGTCGAAGTCAGCGTCCTCCAGGGCGGGCGAGTGGAACTCGTGGAAGCGGTACGCGTCCTCCAGCGGGAACAGCTTGGTGCGGTAGAGCCGCCTGAGACCATCTGACACGGTCTGGAAGAGCTCGGGGTCCTTCTTCCTCCCGTTCTTGCTGGACCAGCTGAACATGGTGCCCTCAGCCGAACGCTTGTCCTCCTAAGCTGTCAAAGTCGACGAAGCTCCGGCTCCTATGCTGCTTCGGCCAAAAAATGCGCCCACCTGCAAACTGTAGCAGAAGTCGCGTTGAGAGAAGCGATCCAAAAGCGTTGGCTAACTTGCGGCTTCGATTTGATGGATTTATACGCTTATTTCACATTACAGTTCCCGCCGGCCGCTCCCCGCTCTCCTCAAACGCCTGCGAGTGCAGAACGGCCCACTGCCCACGTGTCTCCAACTTTAAATGCCTCAACCGATACCACGTGAGCGGAAGAGTCATGGAGGCGCTGCCAGTCAAAATAAAAGTCCACAAATCATGTTAGGATCCAGATGATGACGATGACGACTATTATTATTATTATTATTATTATTATTATTATTATTATTATTATTCCTGGCGCCTTACTATGCTATTACTAAGCGATTTATTATATTTTTTAAATCATTTAATTTTAAGGCTTTTTCAGGCGATGATCCCTTTGATATAAAGGGAAAAAATAAAGCATCCTGAGAAAAATGAAAAATAAGTATATAAAAGCTTCTCCAAGTAAAGCAGTGACTTCATTGTATGATTACAGGAGTTACTAAATAGGTAAAACTATAAAATATCAGCTTTGTATGCTAAAGCCTTTACAATGATTTGTCCGTTTATACAGGAGAATAAGTCAATGTGAATAACTTAATTTAAGGTCCTACAGCAGGAGCAGGGACTTTCCAGCTGCAAGGAAACAATTAACTGCTGCGCCACCTGCTGACCCCAAGGAATAATACATAGTCTGCGTTGGCCAAACAAATGAGGGAGATGCCATAAAGAAATAAAATCAAAGAAACTGGAGATGCACAGAGCTGAGATAAAGAGCATATTGTCTGAAACTGGATATTCAGGTGAGTTTGGGGCAAGATGAAGCTTCTCTGTTTTCATCGTGCAGTTTTCTGTAAGTTTTGCTTTGGTTTGAATTTTGTTCACAGCAGTGATGCTCTACTTGTGTCTTTTCATAGTAGCAAGCATAATACTGGTTCTTATAGCAGAAACGCTACATTATTAGCTCTTGCGTCTACTTGCATCTCCACAACAAAAATGTTATGCATTTGAGTCACTGTAAACAGTGAGAAATAAGGTAAATATTCTTGCGGGTGTGTATCAGGGTGCCCCAGCTTGCAGGACTGTATGTTTGTGTTGGCACTAAACCTAGGGAAACCAAAGGCCACAAACTTTATTTCTGACACATAGCAAATAAACAAATCAGACCATTAAAACAAAATCCTGCATTATGCAATCGTCCTGACTCTCTATGCATGTTGTGGAATTTTCCCATAATAATAAACTGACATGCACTTTTGACTGTATACATTTTTTTTTTGTATTTTAGTGATACATTGTGATGTAACTGAATTATGAATGTTTATGAATTCACACACAATGCCAAAACCCGAAATGCATGTTTCTGGACTGAGTACAGAGAGAACATGCAAATTCCATACAGACTGAACTGAATCTGAACCCACAAAACTTTCTAAAAGCCAAATATCCTCCAAAATCAGCAGCTGAAATTTACAGAAATCTTTTCTCTTATTAATAAAAAACTGTAGCTTACAGTAAATCTCTATGACTGATAAAAATTCTTATGCTTTTCCTCATGAATTTGTCTGCACATAATGTAATGTATTTTTATCTCAACAGCCTGATAGGTTGCTCTCAATTAGAGGGTCTGCAGAATGGAAAATTTCAACGTTAGTTAAAAAAGTAATATTTATTGTTTTGACCCTCAAAAAATATTCAGAGTATACATTTCCAGATGAAACAGTCCCTTCAGCTGGAGGATTTCACAACCCTAAGGAGAAAGGAGTGTTGTGGTCAGAACATCTGTAATGCAGATAGGTTGCATTCCTCTCATTATGGGGGATATTTTTTAAAAATTGCTGAGCTGGTAATTCTCTGCTACTTTGATGCCAGTCTCTGTCACCATGCTGTCACCATCACACCACCTTTCAATCAAACTCACCTTCACCTTTACCTGAAAACATGCTAAACATACCTGTATCTGCTTTATCTAAATACCACCAATAGGAGGCACATTTTCTCTGGCCAGTATCACTACCAGAATAAGCATCAGTGCATAGGTGCAAATAGTAATCACTTATTATTATCTCTGGGGGATCATGTGGTGCAGTGGGGTAAGCTGGTGGCTCAAAGCTTCTGGGCTGGTTACCTGATGTTGGGTTCAGGTCTGCCTCCGGGGCGTGTGTGGGGTTTGCATGCTCGCCTCTGTGTTTGTACCCCTCTAAGGAAAAAATATGCTGGAAGAAGGCAATGGCAAACCATTTCTGCTCCTCCTTGCCTTAAAAACCATGCCAATGGTTGCCTACAAGTCAGAAATGACTCAACGGCACATTCCAGTTCCAACAATTATTACCTCCAGATGAGACATGATGGTTTAACTGTGTTGCACACTGCCTGTCCATCTTCTGAATACACAAACTAATCTTTTCCCTAGCAGGTGGTCTCAGTTAATAAGGCAATAAGCTGTACTGAAGTGGGTGCATTTTTGGCAGGAATGCAGAGCCTGAAGGTGACTTGGAGGACTGGTAACAGAAAATGAACCCTGAAGGGAGGTTCCAGGAGATACCCTGTTGCGGACCTCCTTCCAGGAAAGCATCTGGCTTCCCCTGTAGTGGAAATGAACAGTGGGAAATGATGTGGTGATGAGAGAGCTGGCGGCAGACAGGCTGCTGGCTCACAATTCAATCTTGTTTGGTTGTGTGGAAATTTATCCAGAAAGGCTCATTTTACACCACTTGTACCTCAAGGTCAGTCTTTTTTGCTATACTGTAATAACTTTTGGGAGGGGGGGCTCGTGCTACAAAATTCATTTATTGCTGACATTAAATTCTTAACACTTGTGATGACTTTCTCACACAAACACACACACACAGACATACTGGTACAGGTTAGAGACCACATAAAATGTGCAAAATTCATATCCTTGAATTTACCTACTATAAGTCACTTTAAATAAAAAGCTTATTAATATACAGGAGAAATGGTTTGAGTGACTTTGTAGAGCAGCAGGCAGCACTGGTGTCTCAGCTCCTGAGCTGCAGATTCAGATGTAGGTCTGAAAACAGTTGTATGAAATCTGCACAATTCTCATGCTTGCATGGATTTCCAACAGCTGCATCATTTTCCTCCCATAGTCCAATGTGTGCTTCAGGTGAACTGCTGACTCCAAACATCCTGCAGTGTATGATTCTGTGTGTGTGTGTGCGTGCGTGTGTGTGTGTGTCTTCAAAGGTGCACCCTCTCTCACACCCTATGCCACCACGATCTCTCATTAAACAAGGGGTTATTCATGATGGATTGAAGGACAAACGGCTCAGGATGGTATCGGATAAGCCAATGAAGCATCAGATGCTTTATCACACACAGAGACAGGTGATGAAATTAAGGAACACAAGAACTTTATTGAGTGACATCAGATGAATCTGGAGGTGTGATAACTGGCTGGTGGGCCTCCTTCATCCCACTTACCCCTGACCATCAGCTCAGCTGAGAGGCTAGGTCCTTTCAGGCTGCTGTAGGACAAACAGGACATTGGCCTACAGAACTGACAGGCAGGTATTCCACACACTCTGGCTGTCAATTCATAGGTCATCATCCTGTGTCCCACCTCCTTTCCTACCCTGAACCATGACATTTTAACCTCTCTGACAACATTACACATAGAGGAAAAGGTCAGTTCACACAAAGGAAGGACACCTTCATCATGCCAGCAAGCGATGGACTGGTTAGAGCCAAAACCTTTGAATAAAAAAATCTGGATTCTTCATCAAGGTATAAATAGGCAAATTACTGTAAAGGGTGTAAAACTGAATATGATGTCTTGCTTTGGAGAAAAGTTTTAGCTAAATGAACAGATAATAGTCATGCAAAGCATTTACTTTAGGTTCCCAGGATGTGGCCTCTGCACATAAGGTTCTGGTGTGTGAAAGAAACCAGGGTTAAACAGCTGGACAGCAACAACACTGTACTGTGGACAACCTTACTGAACTCTTCTGTATTTATATAGTTTTTACATCTTTTGTTACAAAAGTTGTAAGGTTACAACCAAGAGGTTATATTATCATAAAGAGTTATAAATCAAATAATAGCTTTATTACTATTGCCACAATCTCAATCCAATCTCATCTGCTATAGTATCGCTGAGCAAGGTACTCTCCATACACTCACACAGTAAAAATTGTCCAGCTCTTTAAATGGATAAATCATTTAAGACATAGGTCACTTTGAAGAAAAGTGTCACGTAAATGCAAATTAAGGTGAGAGATGCTCTAAAGCCTTAAAGGAACAAACAAAAGCCTGAAGTCAGTTGCAAACTGAATGTTGTAAATGTTGTAAGATGCTTTAAAGAAAATCATCTGCTAAATAAAAATTTGCTTCCGTGGAAATCAAAGCAGGCGGGCATGGTGACAGCGAGGCCGCAGGCAAGAGGTGTCTTTCTGCAGGTAACAGCCACTCCACTGGAACTCTGTCAGCTTCCACATGGAGTTGCTGTTACAGCCAGCAAGCACCAGGACTCAGCAGGCTCTAAACACACACAACTTACAAAAACACACAGAGGTCAGTGTGTGTTCAACCAAATCTTGGGGCCAGCAGTTCCATCCAAAGTGACAAGAGGGACAGATTGCTTAACCCTGTGTAGAAGCAGGAAAAAAGGCATGGGTTAGAGGGACTGGGACCAGACCTGGACTTGGACTTAGTGAGTGTCAGTCAGCACATGTGAACATGTTAATGGGAATATGACTCTGCCCTTCACTTTTACAACCTGCTGGAGACACACCCTTAGTAAGCAATGAGCACCCATTACGACAGTAAAATGGCTGTAAGTAGGAGACAGTGTTATTTCTAGAATGGGAGTGTTTCTGTCTAACCTAAATTTTTTAAAAATGCAACGTTCACACAATTTTCAAACCCTTTCTCCAGCACATATTTTCCAAAATAAACTTTTATCTATTTGTCCATTAGTCCTCTGCCTTTTCTCAAAGGCCAGGCCTCTTTTTGCCTTCTGCTCTGTATCTTTTGACTTTGACCTGCCTTGTCTCTAGTCTAGCTCATTTTAAAAATATAAAACAATAAAGCCATTAAAAAGCTGACTCACAGGAACCTTTATCCCCTGTTGATGCACGTGCCCTCGCTCCAGCTACGTCCTTTATCACCCACAGCAAAGCAGAAGTGCAGTGGGAATTCCACCATTTCTCTTGCTCATGTTACACCTCAGAAGCATTTAACCAGCCAGTACCAATACACAAATGTCTTTTCTTTTTGTGAAAAATAAATTTAACGAAACACAGTTAAATTTGTCTCATGCATCCCTGACAGCTGCATTGTTTCACATTAACTTGAACAACACTGAGAGGTTTCAGTCATGCACTTGTTACTAATCTATTGCATCAGAATTATTTATAAGGCTTTTTATTTTTAAACAGAAACAATTAAACAAAACATAATATAAAAGTCAGGCAATTTTAATTATAAAATGATGCAACAGGATGCAATGACATGTTAAATTCCTGTTTTCTATTATCTCCACCTGAGGGTTATCATACATGTGTCCAGGTCATTCAGGCTGATACATAAAAATTACTGTATATATCAACTTATATACCTTTACATCTATATCTAATTCTATATAAACAGCTATTATTATATACCTTCTGGTCTATAGCTAAACCTATATAGATTTAGTATATACCATGAGGCTGATACCTGTAGACATATCTCTGGAAATCATGCTCAACAGGAATTATGCCTTACACTCAGCACAGCACTATGAAGACAAGTATGCCCTCTTTGTAGGTGCATCGCCCCTTCAGAGGTCTATCAATTTAGGTAAAATATTATTAATCAATGAAGAAAACACTGAAGTCTTACAGAGAGGAGTGTGAAACACACACAGTCAAATCAGTACTCACTGGGCAGAGCTTCATAGTCTGATCCTTGCAGGTGAAGAGGCCCCAAGGAGGTATTGAAACAGGCTGGGGTAGAGATGGAAGCAAGGAAGCTTCAGGTTTCTGTATGGGATTGGGTCGAAAAGAGAGGTTTGCAGTCGGACAGCCCAAAAGGAAGAAAGGACAGTGGGTGTGAAGAAAGTGTGTCTCACAGAGAGACAGGGAAGTGTCTCTGTGGGCCAGTCTTGGAGAGGAGTGCTCCTGTTTAAGAGACCTGGGAGCTGGAGGGAGGTTAATCATTACATGTCAGGTCAATATTTAACAGGAGGAGCCTTGCCCCTCAGCCCAACATCCTGTAGGCATGCACACATGCACACACATGCACATACATACAGTAACAAGTGCTTGTGAGTGTCTACTTGTTTGCATACTGTACATGTCTTGTCTACGGATGAAGACGGTCAAGTCAAAACACACAGGAACAAACACACATGTCTGCTTGATGATCACATACGGTGATCATGGAAGATTCATTAAACAAAACACACACACACACACACACACACACACACACACAAATACTACACAGAGTCCATAGTTATGCTGAATACTTACAGTTTAATTAAAAATCTTTTTAATAATCCAACACTCACATTGCCCAGACACTAAAATACAGTGATGATTCTTGGGTACCTTTTGCACTGTTTGGCCTGTCGCAGAATATTTTGTATCTATCAGGTTCTGCTTCTCAGCTGCTGCTGAGGTCTCTGCATTCAGAGATGGATTTGATCCCTGCAGACTATGTGGAGTTCACGTTCTCCCTATGTCCACATGGAATTCCTCAGGTGCTCAGGCTTCTTCCCACAATCCAAAGACACATGTTTCAGGTGAACTGGAAGCAATAAATTGCTGGACAACTCACTACTGTTGATGGATGGATGGATGGATGGATGGATGGTCTTCATTGCATTTTTCCCGAATGGCTTTATATACTACTTTATAGCCAAAAGACACTTGAACAGTTTGTGATTATAAGCTCTTGCCTGTTACAATTGTGCACTTCTCTGCATTTTCCTAGTGTGATGCTTTTTAGTCTGTGGCCACCTACTTCAGAATTAATGTATACATCAAAACTTTAAACCACGAGGCATGTACTGGCTTTAAGATTCAGCCAGAAATCTACTACTTTACTCTTAGTTAACATTATTGTTTGTAGCCTAAATTAGGTCAAAATTTGAATAAAACTTAAAAAAGAATAAAAACAAAAAAATTTGCTGCAACCATTCTGCCCCATATTTCCACCAAGAAGGAACATTTTACGTTTCATTTTGTTGCTAATTTGTTTGGTCTTTAACCTTTAACCAGAGTTCATCTTTTTTAACTTTATAGCTATTATAAAACAGTGTGTACAGAGTCTATGAAAATGAATGTCCTATATAGTGAGTGCAAAACCTGCAGGAGACTCAGCCCTGTATTTCAGCATGATTTTTTTTTTTCTTCAAATTGCCAGCAGGTATGACTTCTGTCACTGGAGATGATGATCTCTGTGCACCAGGTATGTGTTTATGTGTTTTTACGAACCCTAAACCTGTATTTTGACTGAAGTCACCACTAGTAAAGGCAAGTCAGTACTCCTGCTTGATGTGCAAGTGTGACCTAATCCAGCAACAGGTAACTGGGTAATGCTGTTCCATCAGTATACAACCAGTCAGTTCTTCTTATCAAATATATTATAAAAAAAAAACTCAAAACGACATACAAGATTAAATTACAAAATATAAATATACTAGAAAACTGATTAATACACACAAAATGCCTTATAGTAATGTAAAATTTCTCACTGAGCTGTGTGACACTTTAATACACTAATGAAAGTCTAACTAACAAGTTCACTCTCTTCCTGCCCTTCAGTCTGCAGCTATTCTAGGTCATTATTACTCTGCACTTGAGTTTTTATTAATTCTTGGACTTTAGACCCTTTGGAACTTATCAGCTGTCAACAAGTGGACTGTGCTAAGGACTAAACACAAACTTAATTACAGGCATAAGCAATGACATGCAAGTGTGAGGAAATTTCCCCTGACGTTTGCTCAGAACTCTGGACTTAGTACACAAAGATTTTATGATGGCAAAAATCAATATGGGAAAAGAAAACATAACTGGTTTTAAGCATTGACAATGCATAAGGGAAAGCCCATATAATAATGACATTAATCACATTATTTTATGCTTAATTTCTTGGCTATTGAAAAGGAAGGTCTACTAGGCTAAAAATAATGTTGTTTTCATGTAAATGTTGCTGTTAAAAGTACACTATTTGGTCAAAAGTATGTGGAACCCCACACTTCTAATTATAGAGCTGACCTATTTAAGCTGCACCCATACAGCATACAAACATTCTAGACAATCGTGTGCTTACAACTTTGTGGGCACAGTTTGAGGAAGCTTCTTTCCTGCTCCAGCATGACCAAAGACAAGGTTGGCCCAGGTTGGTGTGGACAAATTGGACTGATCCCAACCCCACTGAACACCTTTGAATGAACTGGAACACTGCCTGTGAGCCCAGCCTTCCCACCTGACATCACCAATGCTCTTGTGACTGAATGGGCAAAATTGCCACAGTCATGCTCTAAAATCTGGTGGAAAGCCTTCCCAGAACAGAAGGGGGTAACAACTCCATATGAATGCCCATGGGTTTGGAAAGGGATGTTCAACAAGCACATATGGGTGTGACACTCAGGTGTCCTCATACTTTTGGTCATATAGTCTATCACACTTTGAACCCCACCTTGCAGTGCTCTTTAAAACTCACAGCTGAAAACTTCCTCCAAAAGGTGATGCGTCTCCCATGCCTATCACAAGTCATATTCATCGTTCACCAGCCTCCCTGGACATCACATCTCCAGCATTAATTCAACTTTTGGGCTTTCATAAAGATTTCTTATTTAATTTTCCATTTATGAACATAGGCTGTATAGTTTAATATTGTACAAATTTATTTACTTTGTATTATCTGTTACCTGCACAGCCTTTTCTCTTTAAACTGCTGTAATATTTATCAGGGTAATACTGACAAACTGGCAGAGGGCATGCTTCCTTGTTGAAGACAAGTATACTGTACAAGTTTTATGATAAGTTGATAATCTGATTACTTCATTTGTCTTTAGCCATCTTGGTTGTTTTCTTGCTGTACTTGAGATTGGATGGCCTGGGTGTGTTCACCTGCTGAGTCAGACCCTTCTACAGGCACCAGATAGCTCACCAAGTGGGCGGGTCTTCCTCCTTCAAATAGCTCCTTACAGTGTCGGTAACTTGACTTTTCCCAGTTCTGGAAGTCTCCAGGTTTTACCTGGATTCCCAGGATGTGTAGATCCCACCCTCATGGCAAAATCAGTACAAGTAAAAGTGTTAAAAAACAGTTTGGCTTAAAATGAAGTTTGTACTTTAAATGCCGATATGGAGATCTCAACATGCTGCTGTACTTCTCAAATGATAAAGGTGGCATTTTTTTCCACTGCAGTCCTGCAGAGGGCCCTGGTGATACACGATAAGGGTTATCACTTAATGCTGTAACTTTACTAAAGTGTTATGTAAAAATAAATAAATATCTGTAACACTTTGCTACTGATACCACTGTTCCACAGGCACACTAGTCAAAGGTATGCTAACAGTGCTTCTGCAAGAGTTCAAAGCTTTACTGCAAGGGTTTGGTTCATTTCTAGACCCACCTTGTGACATGACAACAATCTGACAACCACAATGCCGGCAGTTGGCTTTTAAAGCCATTTGATAAATTCTCACTTGTTTATTAAAACCAGCTGCCCTGTGACAACAATTTTAGCCAACTGTGATACAAAACTATCCAATGTCCTCTTTCATTCCTGTAAAAAAGCAAACATTGACAAGGACAAGTGAACAGCGACAAACCACACAGGACAGATGAAGTCCAGTACATGTATGTGTACAGTTAGAACATGCGTTAAAGAGACTGTGACGGGAGACGCCATTGTCCCATATGCTAGAGACCAAATGGGTTTAGCTCCCTGCCGCTCTTTTAAGTATTCGTCTCATCAGAGATTCTGTTCGATCCAGTCCCACTGCAAGCTGCCTCTCACTTCTTCACTTTCTTCTTCTTTGTGGCTTTCTTTTCTGCACCATCTCCAGAACCTTCCTTGCCTTGCCTCCTTTTGCTTGTTTTCTCTGTCACTGTTTCCATGGTGTCCCATACTTCATCTTCAACATCCTCCTCCTTTTTCACTTCTTCCTTTCCATCAAGCTCTACTGGACACTCCTGAGGAAAAGAAGAGGGAAATGCAATGAAACCAAAGTCCAGCACAGTGCCAGTGTACCTATTGGGTTATGATTAACTCTGGGTCCAGTGAGGGCTGCTCTCTAACCTGAGAAATGTTTAAAGGCAAAACAATAACTGGCCAACTTCAGCAAGAAGGAAAACAGCATATATAACATTTTATATGTATTATATATGCATGTGACATGCAGTTTGGCTAAAATGTATAATAGGAATAGAAGTTATTTCCATCTCAAAGTTTTCATCTGCTTCAGTATTTCTGATTGTGGGCATAAACACAGTTTATCCCAAAAAAAACCCTCTTACCTGCAGGTCTTTGCTGGAAAGAAGCAAACAGTTTAGTCGGGACTTCAGATACACCTGAGGGAAACAAGAATAATTGTGCATACAATTAGACACTGCACTGGAAATGCTATTTTTTTCAGGCCAATAAAGTAAATTGACATTGAAAATTAAAATGAGAAAATATATACAAATAAACCATCTATTAAGAATATTATCAATATTAATTTCACTTCAGATGCTTAGCAAAAGCCAAAGCATTTAATTTAGGTTTCAAATGTAAACATCATGTTTGTGCTGGCTTCATTCCTACATATGCATGTACTCACCTTGTGCTGGATAGAGCGGTCCTCCAGACTGTGCACTCGCAGGAATCGATCCAAGCCACATGAGGCCACCAGGGGAAGAGAAGGGTGGCACTGCAGGTCCCGCACTGCCCCAGCTAGCCCTTTCAGACTCCCACATACCAGGCCTGCAGCACATACAGGTTGGTGGAGTTCAATCTCTATGATACTGAATAATAACCACACCCACATGCAGACAACCCAGAGGCAGTGAGTACAGACATTACCTTTCCGCAGATCTAGGATGGCTATTTGTCCATGCGTGTTGCCCACAGCAACACAACCTGGATTGGTGGGCAAGGAGAGAGCAGTGAGCGGATACTCCCCAAACTGGGTTTCAAGGACCGGCCGCCTCTGTGGGGTAGCAGGGTCATACACTCGCACCTGGGTAAGAGAAAACAAAGGAAACAATGTAAAACCCCACCAAAAGATTACTATCCAGCAAATACATGCACTTGCAAACAAACACACAGGCACACATTTACACCTTCTGACTGGTGTCCTACTGACCTGGTGGTGTCCAGTGCACGTGACAATCTTGTCTGAGTTGGGGATGAAGGCCAAGTCTCTCACCCACTCTGGCACCCGCAGATCGAGCCAATCATTACGCACCTGAACACAAAAAGCAGCTGATAAACAGCATGACTCAGGCCAGCAGGTGGCATAGTGAGTATAACCATTGCCCTTCACTTCAAGGATGCAGATTTGAATTCCACTCCTACTGTGGTATCCTTGATCAAGCTATTTACCCTAAATTACTCCAGTAAAAATTACCTAGCTGCATATACTGTATATAAGTAAATAATTGCAAGTATGTTAGTGTGCAACCCTCACACTGCAGTCACTTCGAAGAAATGTGTCAGATAAATGTATAACTAGTACAAAATTTGAATTATCTTTTTATTTACTTAAAATTTTGTACATCCACAAATGGTGATTTTTTTTTGCTACAATGTATGATGTTGGCAGAGTTGGGCAAGGTAGTTTTAACTTATGATTCTCAATAATTACTCAAACACTGAACACATAGCTGTGAATATAATCAGTAATATTTTCTATTATATTACTTTCTTTCAGAAAAAAATCATAATTTTATTTATGATTATTAATTTAATTCAAAATCAGCAGGTGAGAAAACTAAGATGCTTATAATATTTTGGTATTTCAAGCACTTCAGAAATATTCTGCTCATTTTTCTAAGGATAAATATTAAATTATTCCTTTTTTAATTTTAAGATGAGATGAACTGAGCTGAAATAACATAGTTCTTACACTCCGATGGTGTGTTACTAATCAATGAGTCAATAAGAACAAAATACAGAAGTGTGAGACAGACATTTGCAGTAAATTGCTTGCTCACATTCTTGGCTGTAAAGATGGGGGTGTCCGGTCTCTCTAGGTCCCACACTTTGAGTCCATTCTCTTTCCCCCCGGTTCCTATACGGTGGCGCTGTGTTGGATTCTGACGCATTCGACACGCATTGCTCCCTGCATTGATCTCAACCTGAGTGAACAGAGACAGTCGTCACTCAACAGGCAGCCACAGGAAGAAGCAGGGCATAAAACCACCATGGAAAGACAACAGAGAACTCCATATTAAGTATATTTCACATTATTTCACATCTCTGAAGAACAAGCATGATGTCAACATTAAGCAGAAGAGTCTTACTGTGTCAGTGCTGCCCTCCTTCCAGACCTTAACCAACCCAGACTCAACGCAAGTGACAAGGGCACTACAAAACAACAGAATGAGGAAATGAATTAGAATCATAAGGTATGTCAGTGCATGTGTTTCCGAGAGAGAATTAACAGTTCAACAAATGATATGGACCTTAATAAAGCAAGAGTAAGGGAATTCATTTTTATTAGGATTGTTATTGTTTCCCAGAGAAGTTCAGATCAAACTGACTTTGCTCCAGGCAGTGTGGAGACCTTACAATATGGAAAATGGAGCAGGCGTTCCCCAAAGGAACACATTAGAGCACCTGTTACACACTAGGCCAAACTCATAATTCTCCCTTGTCCCACTACTGTCACTAGTGCAGGCCACCCTGGCACCTCAACTGGCTCAGAAAGAACTCCATAAACTCCACTGACTTGCACACACATCTATGACTGTCACCAGTGTTCCCTGCTTATCTACCTTTGTCACTTGCCTGTTTCCCACTTCCCATAAACATACCTGTCCACAACTGCAAGTCCAGTGAACTTGCCCTGGTCAGTCTGCCCACATTGCTTGGTCTCTGTGAAAACCCCCTTCTCTGTACTGAATGTCTTCACTTCCCCATTGGCACAACCTACCAGCACCTGCAGGGGACAGAGGAAGTCAACACACAAAGCTTCAACCACTAAACACAGTTACACATAATCTAAAAGATGACCTCCCGCAGATGTAATATTTACCCCATCAGCAAATTTTGCACCATTTAAATGCAAACTGACTTAAATACTGCATACTGGCAACCAACACAGACAACTACTGCAGTAAAATAAATAAAAGCATTGTTTAAGTGTTGTCAGTACCATACACACCACCCTGGCTAAACAGAACAGCACTTTCAGCAACACAGTATTCTAGCCACCCGAAGTCATTCCTGCCAGTAGCCCTTGAGTCCTTTCACTGTCAGAATAGAAATGACCACTTAGTGTTACAATGGTACTAAGCCATCTGTACTACATTGTTTTTTACACTTCCAAACTGCAGGCTTCGATATTCTTATATACTGATGTAAGTGTAATATTTACCTATTCCTGGGTTATTCATGTGTCTTATACCACTATTAAGTTGTATGAGTGCTGTTGTAGCTCTGTGAAATTTTATTTATGGTTATTTTTGATTATTTCAATCTATTGAGAAAATCAAAAGCTTTGGGAAATTTCAAGTAGATAAGCCACAAGTTTTCCCTAAGGTAGTGGGCCACAGATCTACTGACAGGAACAAACTAGGGGTAAGTCTGGCATAAACTGGGAGAACTGGGCATAAACATCTGTTGATCAGGGTGTCATGTTCTCCACTTTCCACAAACCTCAGTTTCATGAACATCCCCCCAGCACAGCACACACACTTCCTGTTCATGGCTGAGATGGTTCATGTCACAGAAGTTGAAAGCCTGTTTTTTGGCCAGGCTGACTCCTGCAAGTATAGGGATGGGGGAGAAATGCATCTTGTGAAAACGGGCTGACAATTTCATCCAGAGATTTAATAACTTCTATCTGTTATTATTTATTCATGTGCCAGAAATTTTCTCCAAAACAACTTACACTGTTAGGTTTGTAAATTAAAGTACTTATAGATTTGGGTAAATTTTTGCTGTCACTGCAAGGTAAGTGCCGAAGTACCATGTAAGTACATGTTCTTTGAGTGGAAGGCTACAGTTCTAGCCACCAAGCCAGCAGCTAACTCCTTTCACAAACATCTAAAATAAACTGGCTGATGAAGGCACGGTGGTTAGAGCTGCAATACAATACAAAGAATTAATAATTCTTAGACACCAACTGTCCTCGAACGAGTGTCACCATGGTTAAAATGAACAACTGCAAAGAATTCGGATGCGGAAGAAGAGCAACTCAAATCAAATATTATCCCGCATCACAGACACTAAAATACAACT
Organism: Heterotis niloticus; assembly: GCA_018136845.1. NCBI lineage: Eukaryota > Metazoa > Chordata > Actinopteri > Osteoglossiformes > Osteoglossidae > Heterotis > Heterotis niloticus. Next base: position 15,727,154 of record CM030888.1, on the reverse strand, counting down.
AAAAGTACCAATCTGACTATAGGCATGTGTTCACAAAACCAGTCACTGAAGGCATGCCGACATACCCACGTGTTTCATAGAAAACTATTGAAAAATTAACTGTTCCTCAGTGCAACGTATGAGTAGCGGTGTTACACGAAGAAACAACAACTGACCTTTTAAAATGCCCGTTTCCGAACCGACCCATATCGAGCACACGCGACTTTTCTCTGCCATTACACACAACTTCTCCAGCAGAAACCTGAATATGCTACACCGGAAATGCGCCCGAAGCAGACGTACAACTGTGCTCCTCTGAAACCTTTCCGTAAGGGAACGCCAATTTCTACATTTGTGGTCCGAATGGACGAAACGAAGTTTTCTGGAACCCAAAATGTAAAGCGCTGCCTAACCGTGCTTTTTTCCTTTTTTTTTTTTTTTTTTGTTTTTGTGTGTGTGTGTGTGTGTGTGTGTGTGTGTGTGTGTGTGCGCGCCTGCTTTAACTTCTCTCTCCAGTGAGCACCATACAGGTGTTGCCTATGTGCTCACAGTTTCCAGGTTACTCTACATCTCTTTGTAACAAAAAATTAAACACAAAAAGTGAGGAAAACGGGATAACACGAAGCATGATCAGTTCTCGAAAATGATTGCCTCTAGGTGGCGCCCTCTGGCAGTGCTGTACACACGGGCAAAATCTGACGCTTTCCTCGATGTCACGTCCGCGTTGGTTACACGGTTATATTTCAATTAATGTCCATTCGGTTAGATTCGATCTTTAAAGAAAGCGATGAATTATGTACATTTATTACTCTACTAACAATTGCTCTACTATTTCCCTTATGTTTTTCATTACATTTTGGATGTTTTGTTTAGGTTATTTTTCTAATATTATATAACATTTCTAATATATTATCGAATATTTTCTAATATTTTAATCTTAGGGTAGGAAATTAAAGAAAAAAGAGAGGGTTGGCAGATTATAAGAGGAAAAGGCTGTGCTTATGGGACAGCAAGTGGTGTAGGGGTTAGTACCCCTGCCTTGTATTGGGAAGAGTCAGGTTCAAATTCCTCCTCCTGCTGTTGTACCCTTGATCAAAATACCTACCTTAAAATTATAAAGTAAGGAATGGTCTGCTGTACAAATGTGTGAATCTGTGCAAACAGGTTTAAAGAGATATGTTACTTCTGTTACTGTACATGGATGCAGGAGGAGCAGCTGGAAAGGCTCTAGGAGATGGAAGTGATAAGAGCAAATACAGCATTAAGTTTTGAACATATTGATATAATGTGCAACAATTACAACAATAAAACACAGGAGAGACTACAAAAGCTTTTTGGAAACAAAACATTGATGAGGCCAGGGATGGAAACACGGGGAGAGATCAGATGATGTGTTTAGAAAGCTGGGTGCAAAGAAGAGGAGAGATGTAGGTGCCACACTTACAGAGGATGCCTACAGTAAAAGTAAAAATGTGTGCAGAGACACAAAGAGATAAGAAATATAGCCTAAACCCATAACCCCCCCCCCCCACACACACACACACACACACACACACACACACACACACACACACACTTCTCAGAGGAACAGCAATGTACAGCATATGGACAGGAAACAATACAAATAAATGACTTCAGCTTGTGTGTGAGAGACAGGACCAGAGGAAGAATAAAAAGACAAAGATAGGTATGGAGAAGAGGAGGGGAGCATAGACATGTTTTTTAGGTCTGCCTTCTCCAGAAACACTCCATTCTTTGTCACACACACACACACACACACACACACACACACACACACACACACACAGTGAGAGAGGAAGAGAGAAAAAGAGCAAGAGAGAGAGAGCATGTGTGTGTGAGAGAGAGACGGAGAGAGAGGGAGAGAGAGAGGGGGAGAGGGAGAGAGACCTGGGTGATGGAACAGAGAATTAATAAGGAGACTTCCAAAGGAGCGAAGAGTACAATAACATAATCATTAAAACAAAAATTGCTATCGCTTTTTTACTCTTTATTTCTTCATGTTTTTTTGCTATTTTCTATGAGGCCTTTAGGTATTTCCCTACAAAAGTAGCAGAAGAAATTTGATGAGAGCGTCTGGGAAAGCGAGATAAAGGGAACGTTTCTGGGATAGTGTGGATCCTGGACAACAGCATTACGAGGAAAGACTTCCCAGCGCCTGAAATGGAGAGAACGCTCCGCGTACAGAACCCAGGTACATCTACACACTCCTCACCCCTCAAGTTGTCATGATCAGCATCATCATCACCAGCATTGTTGTCTTGTTTGTTGTCAGTCTCTGTGCTGTAGAGCAACAATCATCAGTTAGCAAATGCTGATTTTTGCACAGCAATATTGCTGTTATTTTCTCGTGTTTATGGTGACGGATGCAGAAGGGGCAGTTAAACCATGACAGATGACTGTCCACAATGGTACTGAAGAGTACCTGGCATCGATGTGAGAATTCTTTGCGTGATCCATGGCTCAAGTATAATGATTATTGCATTTCTTATTCTTGGTGTTTCTTCGTTCACTTGTCTTGCTTCTCACCTTCTGTAAGTGTTTCACATTCATCACACTTTTACTGCTAATTCGTGCTGGTGCCAGATCTATAAAATCATTATTTTAAATATAAAGATAATTACCTCTTTCTCCAGGGAATAATAGTGCTTCCATCATAAAGCTCATGATATCGGGTTCAAATTAAGTGTGTCAGAAAATTTGATACCACATTAAAGCTTGTAATAACCTTTTCAGGCAGGTTAAGCTTTAAAACATCTCATACTGCTGTTAGCCTACCATTTTGTAATGAGTTGAGGATTTAATTCTGGTGTTATATTAGCTTATTAATGGCACATTTGTATATATTTTACTCATACTTTTTAGGCCGTTGGACAACACAATGAAGAGCGAGTGAGACAAACATTCGGAAGACAGAAGGATAGATCCATCAGCAATGTCCATCCTTGTCCTTATTCTTTGAAGGGCAACGTAGTTCAAAGTTAGAAGGGTAAAGAGCATCATCAGCAGACAGACACGTGGGCCAGCAGGGAGCTGAGGAGAAGGAGAGGAGGAGCTGAAGGAGGAAAGCAGACAGAGGGAACAAAGACCCTGAGACTGAACACTGGAGGGGCAAGAGTCGTCCTGCTTCATCTCTGTCTGGTCTCCTAGGCAAGAGAGAGTAGGAGACGGAGGGAGGCCGAGAGTACGGCAGAGTGCAGAGGACCGAGGAGGGAGGAGGCAACTTCCCGAAGGGAAGAAGACAGAGGTCATAAAGCTGAGAGGAGGGTTCAGGGGCTGTCCCCTCCCTTCTCGACCACTCATAGTGCAAGGCTGGCGGGCACGGCCATGGCATTCACCTTTGCGGCCTTTTGCTACATGCTCACACTGGTGCTGTGTGCGGCCCTCATCTTCTTTGTCATCTGGCAGGTGAGAAATGCTGTACCTGCAGTCCATGAAGTGAAGGGCATACGTGCACATACAGTATAGATTCACAGACACATACATCTATACTCCTCATAGGAGCACAATAAGTGGTGTAGTGATTTGAGTTGCCACTTTGCACCCAGCAGACCCAAGTTTGAGTCCTACCCCCTACTATAGTACCCTGGATCAAAGTACTTATCTTGAACTGATACAGTAAAAATGACCAAACTGTACAAATGGGTAAATCTGTGTAAGTAGCTCAGTATAGAAACCTAAGAGTGTGGATCATTTCAGAGAAAGGTGCCAGCTAAATTAGTAATAATAATGACTTGCTATTAGTAACTGTTTGGTCTAAGTGAGGGTTGCATTAGTTTAGTTTAGTACTATAATACCCTATCCTTGATGTACAAGGCATAAGACTGAGTCCATCTCAGAGCTCTAATAATACTAATATCAATGATTATTTTATATATATGTGTGTGTGTGTGTGTACACACAGGCAGGCATATTGCATACAGAGACAACTGTATTTGTACAGTTACATAGTTGTTGATATATTGTATTGCTCATATTCACAAACTGCCTAACATTCATACACACACTGAGTAACACTGACACACTCCTAACCTAGATATTCTATTCTCTAACCTAGACCTTCCTATCTCACAAGCATCCAGAGTTTCAAGTGGATGCCCTTACTCACTGTACAAACACAGATGAAACTGAAAAACACAGATCCAAAGAGATACTAATGCATGATTGGTCAGATATGGAGATATTTACACTGCAAAACAAAGTGATCCTGTATGCTGGGAAAATGGAAGAAAGCATGTTTGGCATTGCTACCTTTATGGGGTGTTGCTGGCAGTTACAGCAAATGTGTTTTGCTCCAGCTGTCCCCAAATGTGATATGGTTGAATCTGGTTTGAAAGGACTGAGGGAAGTGTGTTAAACCACAACTCTTGAATAATCAAACATTAGCAGTGACTTTAAAAACTGCTGAAGTTTGTATTTGAATTTGTTAGAGTTTCTGCAGAACGGTCTGTTTTCCTGGAGGAGCTTTGATTCCAGCTGGGTTCACCTTAATTGGCAGTGGTTCTCACACTGATACTCAGTGTTAAAGGACCAAAAGTGAGGGAGTGCTGGTCTATTTATTCCCTGAGGGTATTGCACGCATTTGTATGTTTGTTGAGGGGACTGGGACTCTGAGCCACCCACTGTGAGGGATGACATGAAGGTAAGAGGTGTGTGGAGCCAACTGAGCCACTCTAGGCCTGGAGCAGCAGGCAAAAAAGCAGGTGGTTGTTACTCACCCCTCATTCTCAATTATATACACACACACTGAGTGGCCGCAGATGTTCACTGGGGAATATGTGCACATTCACACCTTTTCTACATTTGTCTTTAGCAGATTCTGTGACTGCAGTATAGTACTTCACAAGGAATAGACTCATACTCTCCATGCGCGTGTGTGCGTGTGTGTGTGTATATATGTGTGTGTATACCTGCTTTGTTGGTCATTTGTATAACACTGTGCCTTCCAGTAATTGGATTTGTACCACAATTTGAATGCAGTCTCTGGAATGTCACACTCCATATATAAGTACTGTCATTCACATTGTAAATGTTGTCATACAATGTAAGCACTGTCATACACAGCGTGAATCTCAGCCACATGAGCACCCCATATGCAGCAGCATACTTACAGAGTGAGCCTATTCCCACTGAAACAGGAACCCCAGGGTGAAATTATAACTATAAATTAACACACATTAATACATGGCATGAGGAGGACCTATGAAAGACACATTAAGGGGTGAAATGAGCAGGGACGCAGCTGGATACCTTCATGTGTGTCTGGAACACAATGCAGACCTCACTGTCTCGCCCTGGCAGTCCTCATCACACACATGTGAGTGGAATTTACATAAGTCTCTGCGATGTCCAGCAGTGACAGAAGACAGTGAGATGCAGAAGACTGATACATTACATTAGTGACAATAACATACTAGTTTATACAGCAAGGTAACCTTTACTGAAGCAATTCAAGGTAATCATAGGTAAATAAAGTGGAGCTGTTTCCACTATCAGTAACTGCAATGTGTGAATGTAAAGAAACGATTTTCAAACTAGTAATGATCACTTTGTGGGTTACCTTCTTTTTTAGGATTTTTAAATGGTTTCAATCTTGCTATGATAGTTTGGCTTACCAAATCCAGGGATAGGTATAAGAGCAGAGCCCCTCTTGAACTAACAACAGTCAGGTGTTAAGCCTTTATACTTTAGCCTTTGCTGCTGCACTGTGAACCAGGGACATTTATTCATGACCTGGTAGAGATGTGAGAACAGCTGCCATGCTGTGTTGAAATGTGGATGAACACATCTCATGCTTTACGTATGTAAGCGGTTTTGTTAACTACTGATTCTTCTGACAAGCCATGAAAAATTGGAATTTCCATCATTCATGTGACGTAACATGACTTGCGTATATACTTAGATAAAACCCACCTTTTTTGTTAAATTAACTGCTTTGAAAAATAAAATGGACTCTTAAAGTCAATCATAATGATGGCATTGTCACATGAAGCTCAGAACTCAGGAACCCTGAAAACAGGATGACTTCCTTATGATGAACACCTTGAAAATCAAAGCATTTTCTCAGATATCATAACTAAGAATAAGTCAAAGTAGTTGTGCATCACCTGATGTTTAGAAAAAAGTTAATAGTATATTGGCAAGGCACATTTTCAGTGGGTTGTTTTAGAAATAGAAAACATTTAATCCTGTTACTGTGGCTGAATATCTGCTCTAGGTGAATTTTTTGTTAAAAGTTACTATTCAGGTTGGTCAATGGTAGCCAAAATGAGGAAAATAATCGATGATTCATTTTTTTAATCTCAATTCATGTTTGTTGGTCATTTACAAACCTAAGCTTGAAATGACCAAACTGAGGGAATGACAAATTATGGTGAAGCAGGCAGTAGGAGTGTGCATGTGTTCATGAAATAAACTGCATTATTAAGACATAATTGGATGCCTACATTCATCATCCCATCCCCCTCTCTTACCCTCATCTTTGTAGCCCCTTTCCAATGAAACTGCTAATTTGGTCCTGCAGTAACCATGGAACCCACTTAAATTCTCATTCAATCACCATGGAAACTGCATCTGTTTACAACATGGGGGAAAAGAAAAAAGAGGGGGAGAGGGGGAAATAAAGGGCACATAGGAGGAAAATGGATGGAGAGGGACATGATGTGGAGGAGGGGTACCCAGACTGAGCCATGCCAGGTTGGAAATGGAAATAAAAGAGGAGGAGAAATACCGATTATGAGAGATTTGTGGAGAGAGGTGTGAGGGTGAGCAATGGAGAGAAATAAAGGTCCTGTAAACCAAACAACAGGACTGTAGATGTCACTCATCAATAATTCCATTCTGGAGATGATTCCACTGAGACAGCACTGAGAAAGAGGTCAAGATGTAGATGGGGAAAGGAGAGGAAGGTGACCTCATCATTTGTGTGTAGATTTCCTTCCTGCCTTTATCATAAGACATGTAGCTGAGATCAGGCTATTCAAATGTGGAAAAGTGATTCTAGTACAGTTATGGCATGGCTGAAGATTTGATGTACCCATTGACACCACCTGCAGAGTAATTCATTAAATATGAGGTTTTGCACGAGCTAAACCACAAACTAGTCCCTGTTTATTCAGTTAATCACAAACACAATGGTCCCAAAATAATGCAGTCAGATTTCAAGCACATAATGTGTCTGCCAGGGTGTGTCTGACCTTTAACAGGACATATGTCATATATATGATGTTAAAATGAATTTATTATAAATAAATCTCTGGCATCCTACCTAGGGTGTAGTTTCACAGTCCAGCACTGCAGATAGGCTGACCAGGATGAAGTGGTTAAGGATAATAGATATAATAATAGTGGATGGATTGATGGATAAATAAATACAACACAGACTGAGCAAATGAAATTCTTTCATTTATGACATAATTCTTATTCTAAAAATCTATCTATTTAACAACATAATGTATCTATACAGGGAGTTTCTTGCCTTATGAGAATATATGTTCTATAGTCTTTCTATGCCAGGTAGAACTTGTTTTGACATCTGAAAAAAGAGTTTATAATAAATGATACTGATTTGTAATAAATACAGATTGAGCGGCTGGAATTTTTTCCATTATGATGTTGTTCTGAAAGGCTGCCTTCTTCTCTCGCCTTTTACAGATTATTGCATTTGATGAGCTTTGCACAGACTTCAAGAATCCTATAGACCAGAGCAACCCAACCAGAGCGGTAAGATGCCATGCGGAGGGGATTAGAGTCCCTGCAACTGTGACACAATGATATGAGTGGAGCTGAGCACTGGCGGTCCTCTCACTGTTCCTCAGACACATATGCACGCGTGCACACACACACACACACTAGCACTGCGCTTTCAAATGCACACAAAGGTGTGTCCGAACATGGATGACATGGAGGCATGTACGTAAGGAAACAGACGTATGCAGAAACACACATAAAACGTGCACATAGCACACATGCAAACCAGCAGGTGCTTTAGTAAGCAGAATGGCAGTAGGTTGAATAGTAGTTAGTGTTGTTTCCTGGTAATCAGAGGACATGGGTTCAAATCCCTGCTTCTGCTGTAATACACTTTGTCAAGGTATTTACCTTGAATTGCTTCAGTAAAGGTTACCTTGCTGTATAAACTAGTATGTTATTGTCACTAATGTATTGTAGTTGAGTACAAATTGCACACTGTGAGCTGCTTCTGAGAAACTTGTCTCATAAATGAGTATAACAGCAGTTCAAAAAACAACATTAGATATTTTATTTTCGAACAACAATTGAGAAAGAATACTAAACTATATTTTTTGTCCCCTCTTTCTCCTTCAGAGGGAAAGAATTCTAAATATCGAGAGGATTTGCAACCTGCTACGTAGGGTGAGTAAATCTTCCATCAGCTGGGGTCACTCATGTGGCACACAGTGTTGTAGTTTTGGAGACAAAGGGGATTGGCAGAAGGGGATGTGGATGACACAGAGGTGGAAGGAGACAGTCAAAAATGCTTTCTCTCATCAGTGTTTAGACCACAACAGATTGCTTAAACTCATCTGAACTCCCCTAAGAGCACTTTTTGCCAAGGCCTTTCTCCACCCTTCACTGTACTCTGCTCACGCTGCACATGCTATTGTTTGTTTCCCTTTCATGAAAGTGGAAGGTTCCGGATTTCTGTCACAGTTTTTGCAGACACTGTATGCACGTCTTCTCCAGTTATTTTTCTGGAGCATCATTGGCAGCCGATTCTGACCGCTTTGGAGAGTGTGCACGGAGGAGAAGGGGGGCTGGCAAAGACAGAGGGAGACACACACTGGAAATCGGGTCATGACAGGGTGGGGGAAGGGGGGCCGTGGCGATCAGGGAACCGACAAGAAAGGCAGATGCACATCAAAATATTCCCCAAAGTTATTCTCCGCGTATCGGCTATTTTGGTTCAGTTCGGCCGAGTGTACCAGTTGCATTTCTGCATGTTTATGTTTGTCACAGGGACAGCGACACCATTCTGGCGTAAATTCTGCCAATGCCATAAATTATTGTTCATTTGTACTCTTCCATACATATTTGTAGTGCTGATTTGTTGTGTGAGTATTTATGCTTCAGTTCACTGAAGGAGTGGCATTTGTCCCATCACTTTGCTCACCTTCAGCGTCCCTGTCATTGAATTATTTATCCTCATTGCAATTATTCCCCTAGTTAATTCATGAAAGTATAATAATTGAGATACACTGGGAATATCATATTTAAGAATAAGAGGTGTGGGCATTACAGTGGCACAGCAGATAGAGTCTGGTGCCTCGCGACTCCAGGGCTGTGGATGGGAACTTCGATTCGAGTTCAGTGTAGTTTCAGTTTGCTTGTCCTCACCGTGTCCTCCAAGTGCTCTGGTTTCCTTCCACACTCCAAAGACAAGAGTTTCAGGGTGATGTCTGGCTCTAAAATACCTGCAGTGTGCATGTTAGGACAGTTTGTGTTTGTAGTGGGCTAGTGTCCTCTCCAGGGCCTGCCCTGCCTCACACCCTTTGCCTCCAGGACAGCGCTAGAGTCACTATGATTAGTATTTATGGATGATGGATACATTAAGTAGTCAATGTACATGTCAGCCTCTATGGAATCAGCCAGAAATTGTGGTTCTTTAACTCTGTGTCTGTACTGCCCATAGCTTGTGGTGCCAGAATACTCCATCCATGGGCTCTTCTGCCTGATGTTCATGTGTGCAGCAGAGTGGGTCACCTTGGGCCTCAACATCCCCCTCCTCTTCTACCACCTTTGGAGGTAAACACTGAGGCATGAAACACCCTGCACCTGTCTCCAACCTGTCAGTACGTCTTAACTTTGACAAACATCTGGCAATGCTTCATTGTGGTTTACGTCAGTCTGAGCTTAAATGACTAATGTTCATGTAGTTGTCGTCATTCATTAACATTTTTTTCTCAACTCTCCAAATTTGTCCACCGTTGCAGAATTGCTTGTCATGACTCGATTTGACACGCATCACAAAGATAAAAAAAGTGAGCATAAAGTGACAAGATGTTTGTGACATACAGTCAGCTCCAGAAATATTGGAACCTTTCATGAAAATGAGCAAAAATTAATATATAAAGTTAAGAACACATACAATGGGTGAAATTTTGTACTTAAACATAAGGGGAAGCCATATAATTTGATTTTAACAATATTTTTTTCCAATGTAATGTGACATTTTTTCACTAGTACAATTTTTTTTCTGCAAAACATGGATTTTAAAATTATTAGCACCCCAATGATTAATATTTGATGAAGCCTCTCATGGAATAAATGACAGCACTGAGACTTTTCCTGTAATGTCTGCCAAGGTTAGAGAACGCTTGTAGAGGAATCTTGTTCCATTCCTTTATGCAGAATATTTCAGCTTCTTTTATATTATATTTAGTGCTGCACTTGTGGACTTCCCTGTTCAGTTCAGACCGAAGGTTTTCAATAGGATTCAAATCTGGAGATGAAGATGACCATTGCAAAACATTGATTTTGTGTTCCTACATCCATTTTTGTTATGATTTGGATATATGTTTGGGTCATTGTTTTGTTAAAAGGACCATCTATAGCCAAGTCTCAATCTCTGACCAAAGGCAACCAGGTTTGGGCCTAAAATATCCCAGCACTTAGTGGAATTCCTCATGCCAATGATCTTAACAAAATCTCGGACACCTATCAACAAAATGGCTCCAACGTTTGATGACCCACAACCATATTTTACTGTGGGTTTAGGTGCTTTTCCTTGTATGCAATTCTCTCTTACTGTCAAAAATGCGAATGGCCAAAATGTTCAATTTTGGTCTCGTCTGATCACAGCACACAATTGCAACTATAGTTCCAATGGTGTTTAGGTGGTGCAATCTGTGGGTTGCACTCAGTAAAGGTTTCTTCACTCGAACGCTTCCAAATAGCTTGTTTATATGGAAGTAACATCTAATAGTTCGATTCTTAAACCTGATAACCACAAGATTCTACTAAACTGTGCAGTTCTAAAATTGTCATCCTTCATTTGTTCTGTTCTTCTCTCACCATTTTCCTTACTGTGCATGAGGGCAGTTTGCACAGGGGTCCTTTTCATGGAAAATCTGCAGCTTTTCCAGTTTTCTGAGTCTTCATTATTTCCCTGACTGAGCTTAGTGGTATTTTCAGCTGTAGACCCTGAAGTGTTTATCCAGAAGCACGGTTGTTCCAAATCATCTCCAAGTACTAAAATGCTTAAAGCAACAAACACCAGCAATGGACTTTGCTGTGGTCACCAAGGTCACATAGATATTGTGTCAGTCAAACTAAAGAGAAGCTTAATTTCAATAAGCACCTCTAGTTTCAGTTCATTCTAATTCACTGTGCTTCTTACAATATTGGGCTTCTTCCAGAATGTGTAATCCACAGCCACAGATCCACAGCCACAGAAGTCAAAACTGGAACTTAACCTGAAATGTTTCTCTGCATAATGTTGTCAGGTACTGGCAAATTAAAAATATCAACAGTAATGCTCAATATAGTTCCAAAAAACCAATATAATATAAAATAATACAAAATAATATGAGGGGACACATTGATATTGCTGAAGAGGTCTTCCTCTTAGTCTTTTGTTACTTACATGTTTGAACATGAATGGCTCATGTTTCTCCCCCTTTGCTCCCACCCCCCACCCTTCACCAGGTATTTTCACCGGCCTGCTGATGGCTCCGAGGTCATGTATGACCCAGTCAGCATCATGAATGCCGACATCCTCAACTACTGCCAGAAAGAGTCCTGGTGTAAGCTGGGCTTCTACCTGCTCTCCTTCTTCTATTACCTGTACAGGTGAGGTCTCATCAATTTTTTAAATTAGAACAGTTGGGGTTCATAAGACCCACAGTTTTATTGATGTGCCCTGTGTATCAGTAGCGCTTCATCCCTGAGGCAGCTGGTAATGTGACAGTTAAGGCTGTTGTTCTGGAACCAAAAGACTGGGTTTGATTCCCACATTGTGCTGTAATACCCTTGGTCAAAATACTTCCCCTGAGCTGACACAGTAAAAATTACTCAGCTGTGTAAATGAGTAAATTAGCTTAGTATACAGGCATTACTCTGCAATATGACGTTGACAAAGGTGTCAGGTAAATTAGTCAATTTTAAGGCCTTCTCACATGCAGGTCCCTCCATCAACGTGCCTTTTACTGGATTGTTTAAATGTGATTACACTGCTTGTTCCTGCACACCACAATATACTCATATAACAACCGCACAATATAAGAACTGTATACAGTTATCATATCAGCATTGTATTTCATCCCCCTTGTGTTTTTCTGTCCTTCTTCCCTTCCCCCTGTTTCTTTCGCTGTATATCTCTCAGTATGGTGTATGCCTTGGTGAGTTTCTAGTGCGAAGATGGATGCGGAAAGGAAACCTGGAGAAGGAGAACAAAAGGAAAGGAGGCAAGAAAAAGCAGTTGCTCTCTCTCCTTTTTTCCTTTTGCTGGTCCACCAGTCGCAACATCTCAGACTTTCTCTTCGCTCCCCTGAAACAGCGGACCGAAGGGGGGGACTGCAGACGATCCGGTGGAGAAGGAAACAAAGGGTGCGACAACGCTTGGCTGGGAAACAGACAGAATGTAGGTGAAGGGGAAGAGTGAGGTTGTGTTCGAGGAGCCTGTTGTGTCGCCGATTGGGCCAAGATGTGACCAGTCCCTTGATGCTTCCCACAACCACAGTTTGAAAGACAGCTTCATCTTCTATCCAGATCTCTCGGCAGCCTCTGAATCAGCTACAAATGAGAATAAGCATACGTGGAAAACAACCTTCAGAAAAACCTGTTTTCCCTCACAGGATTTCCCTCGCAGGACTACAACCACGATCGCCCACGATAAGCAGCAGTGATTCAGCTGGAAAGCTTAACAGCCCAGTTTAATGAGGTAGTCATTCGCACCAGCTGGCAGAGAGAGCTCTCCTTCTTTTTCTGACACCACAGTTACAAACAGACATGATATGTTGAATAAAACAGCTGAGAACAGGAAGTGAACTACGTACATGTCCTAGACTTCAATGTTTTCAGCATGAATGTAGGCAACAGAGACCTTAACAAATCTGAAACCTTCACACAGTTTAGCACATTTCTATGACACGATCATGCAAACCAATATAGCTTTTGTTGAATGTAGCAGAAGTTCAGGACTTCACATCAAGGGACCACAATACACATGGTTAACGTTCAGAAGTTCAGTCCTTGTAGTGCTCTGCTAACCATCCCTTTAGAGCTTTTGAGGACAGGACCCATGTGGCACAAAGAGGGGGAGCACCTGTCCACAAGCACTGACATATCTGGGTGAAATTGTTTCACTCCACCAGAATTAATGTTCTAGTGTCTTTATGTGTAATTCAGTGAGGGGCATCTTACAATTGACCATCAGGGTAGAATAAACTGAAGGAGGCTCAAAAATGTTAATACACCTGGGGTCTTATGATCAGTGTGACAAACACATGTTTGTGAGACGGAGACCACTGTACAGACCTGTAAGAATAATAACTTGAAAATAAAAAAATGAAAATGTAATGAATGAAATACCTAGAGAGATGTGGTGGGGTGGGGGTTGAAGGAGTGGAGTAGTAGTTTGTACAAAGAGGCTCAAAATGACAACACACTGTGACTGATGTTGTATGTGAGAGACTGGGGTCTCCCAGCCTTGATGCCTGAGCCAGGTTTCACATTAGGCTGTGTCCATGACCTGCCAAGCCACCTGTGACTGCAGTCACTGGTCTTTAGTGGGGTAGAGGGTTGAGATGGTGATGTCATTCGATCAAGTCAGGTTCTAGAGTCTTCCTTGCTGGAAGCCAGGATGTTTGGGCACTGTCTTGTCAGAAACTGTACGTTGTGCCCTTATGAAGGTTCCTCAAGGCGGAAGTTAGGGAGCAGTGAGAATTTCTTTCTTTCCTGTCATTTGTGTGTTCACATTGCCTGAAAATAACCAATGAAGCCACTTGGTGGGCTTTTGACACATGAATATGCTTTTAGAATCTGACACATCAATGTTAAAGTGTCTCATTTTTGGTGAAATGTGTCGTTTATTGGACTGTTTGTGAGAGCACAGTGTCTTCTAACTGCTGATAGGTGGGGGGAGAGACCACCTCATTGTGCTGTAACAGACGAGAGTGTGGCTCCATCTCTTGTCCTGCAGAGAGATCAGCTCTAAGCAGATGCAAAAGGAAACAAAAAAGAAAACAGATCAGAAATAGAGGTTTGTTCTGCTGTTTTTCTACAGATCAAATAATTTTTGTGCCAAGTACATATTACTCAGTTCTGTATTATTATTATTATTATTATTACTATTATTATTATTATTATTATTATTATTATTACTATTATTATTATTATAAACCAGCAACTCATCACTAAATACTGGGAAAATAATAATATTAAAGGACAATCACAATGCACAAAATAGCAAAACTGAGAAATGTGAACAGAATAAAGACTAAAGGAAAGTTTACATTGCATTGTTCAATGTTAAAATAAATATTATGAACTCAAATATATTTAAGAAATAGCAGTTTGTATTGAACTTTTATAACTGAATGATCACTCTGTGTTACCACTGCCACCATTAGTTTGTACTTGAATTCAGACTATACTGCTTCACAGTAGCATAACATGTATACTGAAAGTTATATATTCAGTTTTATTTAGATGCTTAGCAGATGCTTTTTTTAGAAATCATTGTTCACAGTTTTAACCTTTTATACAGCCAGATATTTTACTGAAGCAATTCAGGTTACATGCCTTGCACAAAGGTACAACAGCAGGGGCTTTCCTAGGACTGGACCCTGCAATCTTTTAGTTGCAAGAACAGTTCCACGACCACTGCGCCACCTGCTGTCTGTGCTGTGACACACTGGGGTATTTCAATAAAAGAGCAACATGACAAACAGATCAATGTGTGCTGTCAGTTTTATTCAGTTTCTTCTCTTCTCTGCTGACAGTTTTTTTTCCAAAGCAGCTTATGCTGTTATAGTCATTGTATTCAGAATAAGTACCTTGTTCCCATGTACTGCAGCAGGATCAGGGATTCAAACCCTGATCCTTAGCAGGGTGGCAACTCTAACCACTATGCCACCTGCTGCCCCCACTTTAGATACCTGAGGAAGAAGGAACAAAGGTGAGATACAGACAGGGAGAAAAAATTGGTAAAGAATGCCAAATGGAGATTGAGAGGTACAGCCAACCTGACACCGACTGCTTCTCATGCACCGTGGTCACTATGGTAACCAAGTGGTGTTAGATTCCTTTCGACTCAGCCCTCTCCCTCTGTGTCCCCTGACTCCCCCTTTCCCCCGTTCCCTCCCTTCTGAAAAATTCAAAATGAAATTCAGTTCCAGAGAAGGCCTGATTTGCATGGCATCCCAGCAATGTGGCTCTTGGCAAGGCACTTCTTAGCAATTCAGGATGAAATTTGAGTATAAGGATTGGTACCCTTACTGGCAAAATGTAGAAGTCAAAGCCAACCATTGTCTCCTTCATCCTCAGCTGAGGGTACAAAACAAAGCAGTGTCTTCTTATGCGTTATACATCAACACTTCTTTAGCTGCAAAATAATTTTTCAGTTTTTCACAGCGTGACTTTCTGCAGCAGCCAGTATTGTGGTTTTACCCTGAATTCTCACCCTGTTTCCTCTCTGCTGCTCCTCACTTGCCTGCCTCCTTCCATGTGTACCTTTTGAAGCTGTAAAAGAGAGGTGTTGCCATGGAAACTGGTTACAATTGATAATGTTTCATTTCTCAGGGACACACAGTCGTATACACATACACTTGCGTGCGCACACACACATAGACACAAAACATTAAATGAGTTCTCACAGGAACTCTGTTCCTGAATCCATTAGTGACCTTTCAGAATGATGACGCAAGTAAAAATACAAGTCGTGTAGCATAAAATATTCCGTTTCCACCGCTCCAAATTATATTTCATTAAATTAGATGAAACTTGTATACCCCACTTAAAATATTCACACATGCATTTGAAATTGTACTTACCAATTTGTTTTTTTTTTTACATTGTAAATTACTGAACTATGTGCTTTCTCACACAGAAAATTCCATATTTCATGCTGGAAGGTCGTAACTATGAGGTTTTGTAAAATAGGAAATTAAGTTATGCTTAGGACTGGGGATTGGACTGGTTAGGATTTGGACATTTTTGCTATACATAGCAGTTTATTTTTTTGCTGTATTTTCCATATATCTCCCATGTACAGTATGTGTTACAATAACCTGGGCTGGGGTTATACTCAGCGACGTCTAACAAGTCCTTTCAGTCCGAGCTCTACAAGCTTAACCTACTGAGACAGAATTATCTATTTCAGTTTGGTAATTTTGGCTTTTTTAAGCCTCTTTTTGCATAGGCAGTGAGTGTGTGCTTCCCAAACATGGGATGAACAGCGTGCCCTGCACTGCGACTGGGATCCGGCTGTCCACTGGAATTCCTCCGCGGCGGAACATAGTTGGCGAGCTCTCCTTCTCATGAAAGTCGGGCAGAATATCTTGGCTGGTCAGCCCATATGGGCTTTCAACAGATAGACCTGGTGCCTGCCGCTTAGCAGGTTACAGCAGCAGGAGGTCTGGCACCACATGGCCTGCAGGGTGTAAGAAAAACAAGTGGCTTGGCAGTATGCACATCATAGGGGCACAATCACTGCATTTTCAACCCCAGGAGGAGCATGAAGAGGTGGGAGGGAGGTACAGTGAACAGCCAAGAAATGAGGTGAAAAAAACACCCTGAAACCCCGGAGGAATTGTGATCCTATAATAGAATTAAAGATCCTGGAATAGAAAGTCACAGAACAACATTTATTTTAATTGCACTGCTTTTATAAAATGCCAGTAATGCAGCTTACAGTTTATCCATTTATACAGCTGGGTATTTTTTTGTGGAAGCAATTCAGGTTAAGTAGCTTTCTCAAGGGAGCAACGGCAAGGCTGATACGAGGACTGATACTGGCACCTTACTGGCTTGAAGAAGAAGAAATAGCACAGCAGTTTAGGACACGGTCTTGGAACCTGATCCGACACGTCACACAAACACGGTGGCTGCTTGGTGATCTTACTCACAGTGACTTTAAAATCAAAAGCCCACTGGTTCTCAGCCTCAGGTGGTGGAATGAGTTATGCTGCTCCCTCACAGCTGCTGAATCCCTTGCAGCATTCAGTAAGTCTCAAAACCTGTCTCCACCCCACTCTCACTCCTGACAGCCACATTAATTTCATATCTAAGTCACCTTTCTAAAAACCACTACTGTAATAATGTATGCTGGAAAAAATGTGGTATCAAGCAAACTGTGCTTTGGTAATAATTTGTACTGGACTGTATGTCCCTTTGGAGAAAATTGCATGCAAAATAAATAAAAGTAATGTAACCTGAAGAATGCTGATATTAGTCTTAGAAAGGGTCTTGTTGTTGGACCCTTGAGAGATATTAACTTAACAATAATGTGCATAAATGGACCAAACTGTAAGGTATACTGTCAGACTGTAAGGATGAGTATTTTTCTACTACAGCAAATGAAATGCCATTGTAAAGCAGAGCAACAGCCCCTCCTCTGACTTCTGAAAATAAAAAATCCTTACTGCTGCATTCCACTGACCCTCAGGAGAAGTGGAATGCACTCTTCATGCTCAGTTAGCTGCTCCTCTCCTGTTGTAATAGCACGAGTTACCTGACAGTAAAAGGCAAAGTGACACAAAGAAGAAGTTCTGTTGGTGAATGATTAAAACACTGGCATGAGATCCTTGTACACAGTCACAGCACAGTAAGAACACAGTCATAAGGGTGTGAGCAGCACTTCTGCCCAGATTCAGGCCACTGCTGTCAGACAGGTGAAAAAGAAAACAAATGACGGTAAGCAGGCAAACTGAAATAAGTGCCTGACGTGGGCCTAGCTGGTATGATTTTGAAATGTTCTGACATTTTACAGGAAAGACTTTTGACTAAGTAAAGCTAAATAAAGGAATTTTACTAAAAATTGTATACAGGGATTTCATGTTGCAAGGTTGGAGTTGTGATTTTTTTTAAAGATGCAAACAATTTAAAGTTGATTTATTTATTTTTAGTTGCGTTTTCTTCAGTTCTTTCTGTCTGTAACAGAGTGAATGTGACTGGTTTTTCTGCTTCCGGCTGTTAGATGTCAAAGGCACTGAACAGAGTTGGACTGAGGAACTGGATTAATTCATCTCAGCTCCACAGTTTATAGCTCACGTCTGATGTTTGTGTGTCAGTGATCAATAAGAACATGAAGCAAGCGGCAAACATTTATGAGCTAAATCAATTTCTACATTTACTGTGGAATAGAAGTTTATGGATGTGGTGAAGGAGGACATGCAAGTGGTGGGGGTGACAGAGAGAGATGCAGAGGACAGGAGGAAGTGGAAGCTTTTGATCCGCTGTGGCGACCCCTAACGGGAGCGGCCGAAAGAAGAAGAAGAAGAAGACTGTGGAATAGAAGTTTGCAGAGAGGCTGTATTTATATTTTCAGGACCTACTTCAAAATGCTTTAGCCACTTAATGGAAAAGTTTTTAGCCTTTTTAAGGAATTTTATTTGAAAAATTGCATATAGAAGCATTAAATAAATGTATTCCAATCACATTATCAATATTACAAAGCAAAAAGTCTAGTTTATATGTGCTGTTTAGCTACTGCCCTGACAACTAGATCTTCATTTTAATGGCCAGGATAACAAAGGATTATAATATACTGATATTTCATAAATGTCTGAGAGGGAACAATATAAGCAGTTGCCCATGACCCTAGCTAAGATTAGATCGCTCACTAATAGTTTCCTTAAAAATAATAAAACAGACTTCCATGGCAGGGTACACACAGACAGGCATGTAGAGCAACAAAGCATCTGTTATTAGTAGTGCTTTAATCTGCAAAATACATTACAGATCAGAATATTGAATTTATGGGCTATGACACTGTTGAATTACCTAGGTGTATGCTTGACAGCTGTGATGAGTATACATGTAACAAATGTACAAGTATCCTATATTTGGAAGAGTAATTTCCAAGAGACAGAAGCTGAGTTGAGGAGGTAAATTGGGACAATGAATTATAGATTATGAGGCCTTACAGACATCCATACCTGAGACAGGAGGAAATGGACTGGTATCAAGAAAAGGTCAGACAAGGGGGAAGAGAAAAGAGGATGTGGAAGATGAGGAGGGACAAGAATAAAAATGGTGTAATCAGACCAATGGAGGGACAGATCGAGAAAGATAAAGGTGGGATACAGGGAATGAAGAAAGCCTGCAGTGCATGGTGGGTAAGAAGACAAACTGGTTACCTGAAGTGTGTCAGCTGAAGCCTCAAGAGGAGCTGTTCTTCCATTCCCTTGATCCATGTATTTAACCTGAGCTGTTCCACTAAAATATGCAGTGATGTAAATGTGTCAGATTGTTTTTTTTAGTTTTGGTTCAATAATAGTGATAAAGGAAAATAAAAAAATGAAGGGGCTAAGCCGATTGCAAATTGTAGTACATTGGTCATGATTGTATTTGTCAAATACTCCTAACCAGCAGATGAGATAATCATTGATTTTGCATGATGTGATCAAGCCTATATGATATCGAGAGATTTGATTTGAAAAAAATCTGGAGTTAAAGTGAGAGAAGGACGAAGGAAGATAAGACACAGCTGTGATTGAAAAAACCAGAAATAAAATATTTTAAAAAACATGTACTGCATTAAATTATTATTAAATAAGATACTGCAGCCCTTTTCAAAGTTTATTTGGTCAATACTTTGAATGGCAAGGGAGGGGCTGCACAGATAGATGGCTCCTCACCGCCCACCTCTGCCTGACCTCAGTAGACTTGATGAAGACCAGCTGCTGCCAATTAAAAGAAATAGACTGAAGTTTTTAAGACTGGCTTTGTCATGGTTTTTGGTAGTGATTTTTTTTTTGTCATCCCATCTTTGCTTCCGTTAAGGCATGTTTTGGGTGGTGAATCTTGCTCTGTGGTTTACCCCTTCATCTTTGTAGTGGCTTCTGCCCCACGCATGGCCACTACAGTATAAAGTTCTATATGCTTGGGTTTTAATGTGGGGATGTGTAGCTGTAAAAATATGGGTGATGTACACATTCCTGTTACGTGCAAAAGGTACCTTGGAAAAGCCTGTCTGACACAGATACTGTAACACGCACAGATGTAATTACACACACCGATGTGTGGTGCATTTTCAGGAAACAGGGTTGTCATGGCAACAGAAGCTGGCATCTGTGTGACTGTTACCGTAGCAATTAGAGAGAGAACAGGGAATGATGGGGGGTGTATAAGGGGCTTGGGGGAGGGTGTGATTATTGACTGAACTGTAATGAAAGGAATGACAGAAGAAATGAAAAACTGGAGCAAAACAATTTGAATGTCTCTGTGATCTGTTGTGTCAGAACTGCCTCCATGCCGGTGTACCATTTCAGATGCCTCCACCTTCAATTAATTTTCATCAATCTGCCACCAGCTGAAATTATAAATCCATGGTGGCGCTAGTTTTTATCAGTGGGGTCGCAGGTATTGAAGCGGTTAATGAACTGGACACGGTTCTAATCCCAGGAGAGTAACTGTTGATGTGGTCTCAGGCAAAGCACTTAGCCTAAACTACCTCATCAAATATCCAGCTGCATGAATAGGAAGAACATGTAGGGAATACAAAAAGCGTCTTCTGCACGGAATGCACACAAAAAACAGCAAAGATTGCATGTGCATGATAATGTTCATTACTTAGAAATGTTTTTTTAATTTATTTTTCGTTTTGGTGGATCCAGGCTCTGAGAAAGCAGTATTGCATAAGAGAGAATGAGAAACTGTGCCATAATTATTTTATATTTATTTTGGTTGATTTGGCTGTAAGTCTTGGAGAAAGATTGATGAAAAGTGTTTTCCTAAAGGAGAAACAACCAGATTTAAAAAAAAAATGATTTGCTGCGATGTTCCAAATTTAAGTAAAAGACACAATGGTTAATATAAGGTTTACTGAATATTAGCATTAAATAAAAGAAGTAAATGTAAAGTGCAATGTCTGCTTCTTACTAGAAAGCCACTGATTACCAACAACACTTCAGACACAACAAATAGGTCTTTTGCATTCCATTTTATGCAACATAAAACTTCAAAAGAAGATACTTTATTTTATATATGCAGTTGCTGTTCATGAAGTATCATCAGTTCTTAGACAACATGATGTGAAATACAAAATAAGTCAATGCTTTACCTCTTTTTTTATATATCAGTAACCAAGTTCCCATGGAGCTACGAGGCATTGCAGGTAGATGGTGTAAAAGGAAATAATAATATCACTATATGTCACCAAACTGTTTTACACTTAAAATGGTGCATTTATTATGTAAGTATTGTTAGTACTGTCAGATAGGCAGACAACACAGAGAATGACATATCAGATGCAGTGCAAAAGAAAGGTGGAGAAAGCTGGACAGGAAAATGTAATAAGAAAATATAAATCACCACATATTATTATATTCATAACATCTGACATTAGTAATGTGTCAGTGCTGTATCTGTATACAGTATGTGTGTGAAGTGGCCTGTTTGTCCCCCTACTGATGAATTAGGTGGCATTTGCCTCTAGGTATATGTCACTAATGTCTGATCAGTGTAGAGCTGTGTGTGTGTGTGTGTGTGTGTGTGTGTGTGTGTGTGTGTGTGAGAGAGAGAGAGAGAGAGAGAGACTATGCAAAAACCTCACTTAGAGTGAGAAGTGACTTTGTGCCAAATATTAAGTCTGTGGCTTGAAAAACAAAGCTGTGCACAAAGAACAAACAAATAAAAAGACAAACAAACAAATGGACAAACAGATTGTGCTTTATGGATACAGAGAGGATTTGCAGATCTGTTCCTGGTGAAAACCAAACACAGCAATTATTTGGCTCCTTCTGTGCTCCAGACAGATAAATCAAAATAAATCATCAGGATGTTTCCACAAATAATCCACCCACATATTCTGAGTCACACACAGGAATCCCGAGTGTCCCCTCCACTTGACCCCAGGACACCTTCTCTTTAGTTGGTCTGAACTGGAATGAAGTGGTTTTTATTACTCATCATTATATGCACTGCCAAAGATTTCCAGGATATCTCATTGGGACCAAATGTGTTACATATTTCTGTTTCTTATATTTATTTCATTAAGTACGCACCTGAGCTGTAAGCTGAATGCTACCCTTTCGCATTCTCCGTAGAAACAAGCACGATCCTTTACAGGAGCGACATCTGCTGTCCGCTTATGAACATTACGCAACAAAATACCACATATGTGACATTTAAACTGCGTGTTATGAAACGTTGTAAATTAAAAAAAAAAAAAACAAAGAAACAAGAAGAAACAAGAAGAAACAAACTGAAATGGCACGGGGGTAAACGTTTTTAGTAGCAAGGGAATGAATAAAGAAGTGATTATATCCCAGAATGCACTTGTCACAATCCGGAAGTCGGTAGCAGGAGCGCCGCTGTGACGCGGACATGTGTTGCCGAAGCTGAAGGGCGCTTTCGTTTCTGTCATTTTTCCTTTGAAACGGAACTATGAGCGGCCTGAGGATCATCCTGGCGTCCGGGGCTACGGTCGCACTCATCGGATCCGGGATCGCGCTGTGGTCCGCCATGTACCCGGGAGAGGAACGACACCAAAAGATGCTCAAGGTGCAGAAAGTGTTGGTCTGAAGCTGTAACTAGTGAGGGTGCGGTAGTGTAAAGAGCCTAACTGTAGACTTAACGCGGTGGTTCTTGGTTCGAGTCCTTCTGCTCCGTTAGCTTTGATCCAGGTACTTAACCCACAGTATAAATGCGTGAGTGAGTTACTGTTGTCATGTTGTGTAGGAATATTCTTAGGGGTCACCTGCAGTCAAAGGACTCAGGTTCGAATCCCACCTCTTGATACAGTTCGTTCAGCTGATGCTTTTGTCCAAATCGAGGTCAGCTGCTTACTCAAATTTACCTCGCTTAATTTTTATAGCATAAATTCAAGATAAGTACCTTGATTGAGGGAACTACAGCAAGAGGTGGGCCAGAACCCAGGTCCTGCTGTTGTAAGATGTCAGTTCTGATCACTACACCACCTGCTGTCCTTGAGCAAAGTGCTTGCCGTAAATTGCTCCAGTAGAAAAAAAAACCCACTTATATGTATAGGCTTAAATTGCATGTAAACCAAACATTCTAAGTCACCTTGTAGAAAAGTGTCAGATAGATGAAGAAATACCAGTAAAAGGATCAGCTTTCTATTAAAATTGAAATAATAATAATAATACAACCCCAAATCAGAAAAAACTGGGACAGAATGGAAAATGCAAATAATAATAAAAAATGCAGTGATTCTTACTTTTACTTTGACTTTTATTTAATTGCAGGCAGTATGAACCCAAGATTCATGTTTTGTCTGGTCAACTAACATTTCTTTTGTTAATATACATCCATTCCTGCATTTCAGGCCTGGAACACATTGCAAAAAAAGTTGGGACGGGGGGCGATTTAGAGCTAATGGGGTAAAAAAAAAATGATATAATGTGATTTCAAACAGGTGATGTCAACAGGTGATTGTACAAAAGCAGCATCCAAGAAAGGTTGAGTCTTTGAGGTGCAAAGATGGGTAGAGGATCTCCAGTTTCTCAACAAATGTGTGAGAAAATTATTGAAATGTTTAAAAACAATGTTCCTCAACAAAAGAGTGGAAGGGATTTGCATATTTCTTCCTCTACAGTGCATAATATCATTAAACGCTTCAAGGAACCTAGAGGAATTTCAGTGCGGAAAGGACAAGGCGCAAGCCTAAGCTGAACACCCGTGATCTCCGATCCCTCAGACGGCACTGCATCAAGAACCGTCGTTCATCAATAGCTGATATAACCACATGGGCAAGGGATTACTTTGGCAAACCTTTGTTGAGCACTACAATATGGAGTTACATTCACAAATGCCATTTAAGGCTTCTTTTTTGCACAGTAAAGTTTTGTTAACCATGTCCAGAGGCGGCGTCGACTTCTCTGGGCTCAGAGGCATCTGGGATGCACCATCACATAGTGGAAATGTATATTGTGGTCAGACGAATCAGTATTCCAGATGCCGTGTGCTCCGGACAAAAGATGAAAAGGACCATCCAGACTGGTATCAGCAACAAGTCCGAAAGCCAGGGTCTGACATGGTATCGGGTTGTGTTGGTGCCCTTGGCAAAGGTAATTTACACTTCTGTGATGGCAGCATTAATGCAAAAAAGTACATTGAGATTTTAGAGCAACGTATGCTGCCTTCAGGATGACATCTTTTCCAGGGACGTCAGTGCATTTTTAGCAAGACAATACAAAACCACAGACAAAGGAATGGCTACGGAAGAAGAGGGTACGGGTACTGGACTGGCCTGCCTGCAGTCTTGACCTGTCTCCAATGAAGACTGAGTGGAGAATTTTGAAACGAAAAATGCGACAATGACGATCCCGTACTGTTGCGAATCTTAAGATGGGTTTCCAGGAAGAATGGGACAAAATAACACCTGAAACACTTCATTGTTTGGTATCCTCAGTGCCAAACCGTCTTTTAAGTGTTGTGAGAAGGAATGGCAACATTACAAAGTGTTAAATACTTTACTGTCCCAATTTTTTTTTTTTTTTTTTTTGTTGGAATGTGTTGCAGACCTGAAATGCAGGAATGGATGTATATTAACAAATGAAATGTTAGTTGACCTGACAAAACATGAAATATCCTGGGTTCATACTGTCTGCAATTAAAAAAAGTCAAAGTAAATTTATGAATCACTGCTTTTTTTTTCTTTTTTTTTTAAATTGCATTTTCTGTGCTGTCCCAGTTTTTTTTATGATTTGGGATTGTAGAACATTCCTGCTGTAGTTTTAAGTATTTCTTTGCTTGATTTGAAATAGGCAATAGTAAGGTTATACAGTGTGCATAAGCGTCTAATAACCTGTTTACATTTTTTGTTAAACAGCTGTGTCTAGTCTGGTCCACTACAAGGTTGATCTTATTTAGCTGCAGCATTATGTTTCATGCAGTATTCTTATCTGATGATTATCATATGGACTTTTATCACTTTATTTGTAAAGAAAAAAAGTTTCTTGGACAAAAATGTTGGTATAATAAGGAATAGTAAAAACAGAAAGTTTGCATTAACATTAGAAAAGGTGTTGTGGTTTCCCAATGTAACTGCAAAGCTGACATGAATCTGGAATGTTTTATGGAAAGGAGAAGGTATTGTCTTATAGCTCACTGTGTCACACACTGTCTTCATTAGAGCCTGCCGGAAGCAAACCCCATACGCATGGACGAGGTGCGCAAGAGGAACGTGCTTGCACTCCAGGTGCTGAAGGAAGCAGCAGAGACCGAAGAAAATGTGGCACGAGGCTTCTTACCCTCCAAGAGTAAATGATGAAGAATAAGAAGTGTTTGTTCACATGGGAAGTTGAACCCAGAGAGCTGGGAGAGGCAGCTAACACACTGTAAACTAGTTAAGAACAGATGTGCAGACAGATATGAGGGTGCCCCATGGGTGCAACACAATCTCTCACGCACACATACACATAAACAAAAGCATTAAATATTTCATCATCTGTACTCAAAAATGAGGCATCCATCTGTGTATGAATGTGTTTTGCTGCCGCAATCGCTCTCACTGTGTGAGTGTTATGGACTGGTTGGTGTACATATATACTGTATTGTATGATGTGAATTGTAAAAGAAAATAAAATGTACAATATTGTAACTATACTAAGATACATTGCATTCAATGTGTAGCTTTTTAGATCACCATTTGGTTTTTGCACATAAATCTTTGGAATTGCTTCTGGTCAGATTTTGTGTAATTGCTTTTGACTCTGAGGGTCAATAATAAAATATAATACATATTTAGTACTTTGTAGTACTTTACTACAAAGTGAAATACATTTAATGTCAGTTAGCTGTAGACATCTTTGTTCATGGTGAACTACCATGCTACAGTACTTATATGGCACCAAACTGTACAATAATTATCCAATTTATACTGCAGTAATGTAACACACACACACTAAGGGCATTTTGGAGGCACTGGTTCACCTGAAAAAATATCTTCACACTGCAAGGGTACTCAAAGGGCTGGGTTCAAACCCATAGTCCAACTCATTGTGGAATTTTGATGTAGGCACACATCCCCCTAAATGAAACAAAACAAAAAAAAAGAGTTGACAATCATTTGTTTTGCTGTTATGGTGCTGTGGGTTTGTAAGCTGTTGCTCAGCTGTCGACAGCTAACGACCTCAGGGAAGGAAACGGCCGTGATTTTTATTTCGAGGTCGCAGTTCTACCTCCTGCGCCGCAGGTGGCAGCACTGCGCCCATGGTGCTCTTGGGCGGACCACTTCCTACAAAGAAAAAGAAGGTCAGCCAGCAGTCACTCAGCGCCCTGTGCTCACATGGCTTCGGGGTTCCGAACTCCTATGTTGTCATACGATTCTTAGATAATCTTTATTCACTATTGTAATGACATATTGGAAGGGGTTAGAAAAGGCTGGAAGTTAGTTTTTAACTGTTGATATACAACTTTTTTCCACTAAGGCATAATGTCCTCACCTCCGTCCGATCAGCCAGCCGTGCCTCCGTCTTCCTCTTCTCGGGCCTTTGGCAACTGCTGGGGTTGCCGGCTCCTATCCGGCAGCGGTCTGCTCCTCTCTGGCGGATATGTGTTCCACGCCGCCCGGCGGGTGATGCGTCAGGGTGGCCCGACCTCCATGGGCACGGTGGCCCAGATCGTGTTCGCCGCAGGTGGGCGTCCATCCACAGAGTTGCCCTGTCTGCTTTGCTATGGGCACTGAGGAATCTTTCCCCTGTTTACTGAATTTTAATGTTCAGATCTGTCATAATGCGTTTGCTGTTGCACTGTATTGGCCAGCAGGCATCTGCACCCAAATGTGTAATAGAGGTGGTTGCAGGATTATACATTGTGGAATTGTAAGATAAGGTATGACAGCACGCCGAGCACGTTTATACATACAGTGCAATGGATACTCATTCATTTACATTTAATTATTTAGGTGAGACTTTTCTCAAAAATGACATACAGTGTTTAGCTGTTTACAGTGATTTCTACAACCAGGTCTTTTCACTGAACAGTGTCTATGCAGGTGAGTACTGTGATCAAGGGTACTATAGCTGGAGGTTGCATTTGATCCTGATCTTGAATTTTTTGTGAAGGGTGACAGCTCTAACCAATTTGTCACCTCCTAACGCTATTAAGACACATTTAATGTGAGAGAGCATTGTTGAGTCAGAAGATAAAGCACAATTGGTAGTTATTTACAGAGATGTGCATGTGTGTCAAAGTAATGTCAGTGTGAAAAGCAGCTGAACATGTGAAACTCCACTTAGTGTGCATGTATTCACTCAGTTCAAACTCATGACTCCTTTTTTTAGGTTTGGCTTCCTGGGGCATCGTGCTGATCGCTGACCCAGTTGGCAAGGCAAGCAGGAAGACCTGAAGAGCTCTGGTGGGAAGTGGGCTCAGCTATAGACATCCCCCAAGGACCCTATGTCTCACACTTAAATGTCTGAACAAGTCAGTGTACATTCAGTGTGAGAACATTCAGTTGCAGGAGCAAGTCTTACAATGCCTCAGCCTGCAACTTCTACTGCATTGGACTGTAATAAAAGTAGCATTTCTCATCTTTTGAGTCCATTCTGTTGCTAGGTGAAGCATAAAACAATCTGATAGTTTTAACTCATCAGTCTTTGCAGTTATGCATTTCACCACATTCCCACCTGATTAATATACTTTATGCCAACAAGCAAGTTACAACTCAGCATGTAGTTATTTCATAAATATCTGCATGTTTCTCACTTTGTCAATGTCTCACTGTATGCTGAGACTAAAATTTCCCAAGTTAAATTCTGTGATGCAGTTACATTTTAATATGACATGTAGAAATAAAAATAAACACATGAAACAACAAAATTCTGCAGAACATTAGATTTTATTTCCTTCCACTGATGGTTTTACGGTTTCACCACAGTAAAGTCTGGCAGAGCACAGTTACATCCAGGAAAGGCATTGTGCTCTGGACACTGATGTTACTCTGTGCTTTGGAATGGGTCAGGATGGCTCTGCTTAGGAATTGGCATTGGGACCCTTCTTCTTGCCAAAGGTGGGTACAACATTGACAAAGCGTCGGTTGTACTGTATCCTCCTCTTTGCCCGGCCAGTCTTCTTCTTTTTCTTCTCCTGTTTGTCAACCTGCCAAAAGAAAAGTGTTAACAGGCCTGGAAATGCTTTATTGTTTAGGCTTTTTGTTATGAGATGAATGTGGTGCTCACTGACAATGTGATGTGTAAAGTTAAATTTATCAGAAAACAGCTTTTTAATAATAAAAAAAAGTCACCTCACCTTGGGAGTCTGTCCCCTTACTTTTCCAGCACGGGCTAGAGAGCCGTGAACTTTGCCTGAGAAACAGGAGGGGAAACAGTGGGTTCAGTAAAAACCATTAATTTCTACACAGACTGCTCCATCCAGAATCTGCTTACAAATTACAAACATTTTACAATAAATGAATCATTATGACCCTCAATTTTATGTCTTTACTTCTGCTGACCTCTGGGTGTTCCTACAGTTCTTTTCAATACAATCTTTTTTTTAAATATGAATTTACTAAATGTTTATGCTTCTAGTACTATTCTGTTACAAGGCAACACACTATGACGGGTGTTGTAAAAAATAAAATTTGACTTGATAACTGTCAGTTGAATTCCAAAGGAAAATTAGAAATTCAACCTACACATTAATAAAGGGCAAATGTCATGTTTTGAGTACACAATTTGTATGAACTCATGTTTCTTAACTTCATATAATCTGTAGCCTTACTGAATGCTTGCTGCCAGAGTGCTGTATTCAGCGATATTTTTTTACACTGTTACCTGACCCATCCAATAGTATGCCATCATTATTTACAAACATTAGTTAGATCAATGTCAAATTATTTGATATGTTGCCTTTTTTCAATATATCTGTAAGCAAAAAAAAAGTCAATTGATGCTTGGGGAAAGATAGTTGCAGAAAAAAGTATGAATTGACAGAGCTGGCTCTAGTGTGTCCAGCTATGATTGGTAGCTCACCTCCCAGAAGTCGGAGAGCAACATCGAGTGTGCTGCACTCCTCAATGCCAGCTTGTCCAATCAGATCCTCATCTTGCAGGGGAGCACCACCAAACGAAACCACCTGATCTTCACGAGATACTCCCTCCAATGCTTCAATGTGAGCCTGAAATAAAAAGGAAATCACACATATGAAACTGCATCACTTGCCATTGCCTAACTACATAGCACTGCAGTTGCATTCAGGGAAAGTAGTTTGCCAAAAGAGTTCCTAAAATGGTGATCTGAACATTTTTAAATTACAAAAACTAGGTGACATAGTCATGGGTGTGAGCAGACTAAAAAATTAATTAAAAATCCAAAAAGTAGACCAAGCAAACATATTTACTTGAGCAGCTTTCAAATGAACAAGACTACTTGTAAATGCTTACCTTGATGTGACCAATAGTCTGTTCTCCAGACACCTCAAGGGTGTGCAAGCTCTGAGACTGTACAAACAACTGCATTTTCAACCTGACAAATAAGAAGGAGTACATCAGCAAAAACAACACAAATATCATTTTCAGACACATGTTAAAAATTCTTCAGCATTATTTAGATCAACTTAAAGAAATTGGTACCAAATAGTATGGTTTTAGCCCCATGTCATGTTGAGTCAAAGAGTCAAAAGAGTTTATTTGTCACGTACATGGTTGTATACCATGTAGTGAAATGTGCCCCGTGAGGTACCACTATTATGAAGCTACGTTCATATTTGCACAATTTTACATAAAATAGTGAGGAAACAAGGGTGGAATTACTGTGAAAAGCTACCTTTAAATTGTAACTTAAAAAGGGCAATATGAAACAAAGTGAGTTTTGAAAAAACAATGATACAGAACAATGAATATGCCAAATTTCGTTAACAGGAATATACAAGTTCAACCTGCAGTATTTCTCAAACCACTACCTTTTTTATATTTTTAAGATTTTACACCAGTTTTGCTGTTATTAAACCATGAGTGTACAACAATATCACAAAATCGATTTTTTTGCATCTTTAATTCGATCCACATTTCAATAAAGCTTAAATGAATTTCACATATTTCCATGTGTTTTGTGGATTAACTATGAATTCCTGAAAAGGGTCTGCGGACCAACAGTTATCAGTGTAGCTGCCGCCGCTGGAAGCTAGAAACACGAGTCTACTGAACTGAATACGTCAAAACCCCGAAAATTTCTTACATGCGCTCACTAATTAAACTAAACCGGACTACTTTAAAAATGTAATTTAGTTATTTATTGGAATTTTACAAATAAAAACGAGCCCAACACGTGGCCGCACTCACTTTACAGCTCGCCGCTGAAGATGGAGAACGGAAAAGGAAAGAAGCGTGGTCGGCGCATGCGCAAGACAGTGCCGCGCGACAAAGTGTAAAATGCGCTTGCGCAAAACCGTAGCACAGATACTAAATGTCGCCGTCTACTGTCGTGGTTCAATAAAGTTTCTACTGTTGAAAGGACGGCGTCCCGTGACCTTCCTGTAGGGGAACCTGGGCAAAAACATGGCTGCGCCAGTAGTGAACGTGACTGCAAGGCTCTCTATGTGTGTTAAATCCTGTAACACATGGTTAAACTTTTCCAGAGCCCCACTAGGTGCCGCGGTCCTGTTACGGGTAAGTTCATTATTTGAACCGCTTTTTCCAGCTCAGCGTCGAGGCGGCCCACCGCCTATCCTGGAATCATGGGGTACTCAGCTTTGAAACTACCATTTGGATGAAGGGTGTTGCAGAGTGGCACCTGTCAGCGGAGTGTGGGAGGAAATCCACACAGACACAGGGAAAGTAGACACCAACTGAGCTGCATTCGAACCGACACAGTGTATTCGAACAGCTCAGGTGCTGAGGTCGCAGCGGTACTCGTTGTTTACCGTTCCGCCTTTTTTTTACAGTTGTACATTAAGAACATTTTTACTGTATCAACTCAGATAAAAGGTCCAGTTGTAGGAGGAAGGATATACAGCTAGGTCTTGTAATTGCAAGTCAGATGCTCCAACTTCTGTTCCACCTGCTGGATCAAGCAGATTTCAGTGTTTTCTGTATTGCTAACCTCTATAAGCAGTACTGCTGTCTTTCTGATACTGACTTGCTTCTGATGTTCTTATTGCATGTTGGATATCAGACATCCAGTAACACTGCAGGACAACAAAGAAGCAATGTGGTTGTGGAATCTACAGAGGAGTACAAATATGTGGAAAGACTGATCCCACCCACTCAAATTCCTAGTCCACCTCACCATGATGGCCCTGCCCCATCTGGCTGGACACCTCCATCAGGTGAAGTTTGCCCCTAAATTGTAGCAACAACTGATGAATTTATTCTGTCATGTAGCATATTGAAATGCAGTGTTTTAAGGAACTTGGAATGCCATAGAAGGTATCTTGTCATATTAAGTAGTTAGCAGGCAGAATTCATGTACTTTTGGACAGTATGAATTATACCAGCAATTTTTCAGGACCCTACAGTGATGATAAAGGCCTTTAACTGCACACTGCACTCATCCCATCTTTGCTTGCTGCTGTTCCAGCTGTGCCTCCTGATCTCCCTTATATGATCCGCCGCTCTCGCATGCACAACATCCCTGTCTACACAGACATCACCAGCAGCACTCGTAAGACAACACTGCTGCGGAAGATAGAAGGAGACATCTGGGTGCGTTATCCAGCCTTGCCTTCAAAAAGAGGATCTAGTAGCTTAAATGTGTGTAAAAAAAAAAAAAAAAAAGTGATAGACAAGTATCCTCATTCCTACTTGCCCTTTATGCAGCATCGGCATGCACTGGATTTGGGTTGGAAGTCAACTGCTTTGGACCTGCAGGCGCTAATTTCCTCCCATACTATTGTACTCCAGTTCAATAGTTACACTTCTGAGATATGCTGCTATTTGGACTACATGGACATTTCTAATTGTTTATTTTATGTCAATATTTTCATTTGGTAGGCGTTGGAGAAGGATGTAAAGGAGTACCTGGAGCAGCTGACAGGCAAAGTCCTGCCCACACAAGTCAACGAGGTCACCAGAAGCATTCGCATCAAGGGCCATTTTGATAATGAGCTGAAGGAGTGGCTATTGAAGAAAGGATTCTGAATGGATGACTTCTGTATATACACTGTTTGAGATTTTCAGCTGCTGCTGATAGTGAAGAAATATTTCTTCTTACGGTGATGGGATATGCAGAGACTATACTTGCAGGAAAACTAAAGTTTGTTGGATTTGCTGTCACTTGTCAGGAGTCCACAGTGAAAAGAGCAACTTTTTTTGAGTGTTGATGCAGAACATCTATCCTTGTACATACTTTTAGTCCTTTTCTTTGGTGAAATGCATCTTTATTAAAAATGTCTTAAGTATCTGATTCTGAAATGATGTATTCTACTGTAGCTTGGTCACAAAGGGTGTAAAAGCCAACCCTGTTCTCCAAGAAGCAATGTATGCTGGTATTTGATTTGTTCTTAACTGGTATTTCATTGAAACCTTTATCCACAGTGATTTACAATGTTAAATATACTACACTAAGCTATTCTGTCCCATTGAAAGAACAACCTGACTCACTTACTGAGGACAATTTAATCACCAGTTCACCTGAAACAAATCTCTGAGTGGGGTGGAAACGGTAGGAAACTCTTACAATCTTCAAATTCAGACTGGGGGTTCTAGTTATTCTACAAGATTGCTGTGACTTGCAGTGTGTAAAAAGATGTGATGAACACATTGACTGAGCTCCCACATTACCTCGAGCAAACAGGTGCCAGAGGTGTTAAGGCCATCGGATATGGAAACGATTTAAAAATGTGAACACTTTGTGAAGTCCTCTTTCTCCTTCACATTTTGATTTTTCAGCATTTAAATAGCAATTTTATTGGAACACAGCAGTCATCACTTCACATTATTCCTATTTGCATGTACATTTTTTTAGTTTTCTTTATAGCTGTATTGATAGAAATAAAAAAATAATAAAACTACTATTACAGCACCGTTATCCATATATGTTCACCCTTTTATTGTAAAAGTTATGAATTCATACAAAGAAGTACTATGGTGGCAACTGATGCTGATCTTGTTCTTTGTGTCTCAATACTCCAAATTCTTTGAAATGTTTTACATCATTCTGGACTTTTCTTAAGAGCTATTTACTTTATGAATAGCTGCTTTATTTGTTTGAATTAAACACAGATTTCACTCAACATTTCCTGCATAATATTCCTCAACTGAATACTGGTCTAGGTTTAGTTTATTTTAAACGCAGCATAATTAGTTAAAACAAAGCGATTAAACTGTTCACAGGAATATCAGAGGCTGTACCACAATATTTCTCCACTGCGCCGTTCTTAGTTTCTTTTTTTTTTTTATACTGCTAAACATTTCTTCGACAGTGATCTTTGCGACAGGTCACCCACTCACAACTGAACGGCAAGTGTTTTTACGACAGCATTTACGGCAGTTACTGCACTCATGGCTGAACCACATACGTTACAACGTAACAGCCGCAATGTCGAAAACATTTGTTTCAGCAGTGAAGGTAAGGTCGAATTAATATATGAATATGACTTTGTCATTTTAATAGTCTAAGCTTTTATAATGGCTTTTATTCATAAAGTCTTAAACCAATTTATTCTCCATTAGTCTCAATTATACATTTTATTATAAATATTTGGTGCATTGGAATGAAATACTGTACTTTTATGTTGCGGTTATTGTATGCTGTAATACTGGTATTTTGTAAACGGCCAATAAATCTTTGGTGCTACAAATGAATAGAATAAGTCCGTTTTAAAACTTATAACTGAAACTTTATTTGAATCTGTTTAATGTGCGAGTTGAACGCCACATTTCCTATCTTGCCATTTGTATGGTTTTAAATACAAAGTTTGAAGAGGACTCTGCAATGATTGAACTGTAGTCTATAAATATGACCTGATGTTCAGAATGCTAATATTGATTCTAATTTTTTTTTAGATAATGTGATGAACAATTGACCTTGGAGACACTGCATTGCATTCAGGCTGTTTTCCTCAGGCTCACTGTATAAAGCTGTAAACGGGTTCAACAACGATTTCAGTCATCCCACAATGAACCCTCTGCTGAGGCATAGAATCCCAGCCTGTGTGCGGTCACTGCTGACAGATATTGAGCCACGGGGTGAACACCAGTCCTGGCAAGATGATGATGTGGAAGAAGAAGCAGCTCCAGTTACCAGAGATGGTATTGCTATGCCAGGGAGAGAAACTTCCAGGTCTGGGGAACTTTTGGCTCCAGCAGGGGAGATACAGGAAGCTGTCGATGGGAGTGGGGGTTCAAGGACACAGAGCAAAGTGTGTGGGCTGTGTTTATCCAAGCCCCTGCAGTACATCTGCCCCAGGTGTAATGTACCCTACTGCAGCCTGGACTGTTACAAAAGCCCCAAACATTCTGCTTGTTCTGAGGAGTTCTACAAGGAATCTGTGTTCAATGAGCTTAAGAGTACAGGGATAACAGCTCTGGAAGGGAGAAGGCAGATGCAGGAGATCCTTATGAGACTATGGGAGAGGGGAGAGAAGGATGAAGAAGGGATGGAGGACTTTTTGAGGCACCTGGAGGAAGAAGGACATGGTGGAGCAGAACAAAACCAAGAAGCTCTGGATCTCCTTTCAAGGCTGGCTGAAATTCAGTCTTCAGGAGGGGAGGACAAAGAAGAGATAGAAGCTATTTTGGTCAAGCTTAAGGAGATTGGGGAAAAGGGTGTAGAAGCAGCTCAGGTAGCAGACATAGGTACAGACCTGGAGGAGGAAAGGTGTGAGGCTGATGAGGAGGACTTAGCTGAGAGGTTATCGGGGCTGGATCTGGACGCTCTCTCGGAGGAACAGCTGTGGGCTCTATTGCCTCAACAAGATAAGGAGAAATTTGAAGGAATGATCAAAGGGGGCACTATAGCTGGGCTCATTCCTTTGTGGAGGCCTTGGTGGGAGCAACACGATGGAGGGAATGGGGTACTGATAAAGATATTAGGGGACAATGAGGAGGCACAGGAGGGATGGAATGAGAAGATGAATGTGGAAGAGGAAAGCATCACAGTGAGGGAAGGAGAGACCCCTAGAAAACAGGTGCCATCAAAGATGGACAAAAAGAAAAAGGGAAGCACAACAGAGCAGGTAAAACACAATGTTAAAGATGAAGACATGGCGGGACATCCTCCACAACCCTTAGATGAGAAAAAGCAAACGGAGGTCGAAATGGTTTTAAAGGTCAACATGGAAACAACCAAAACTTCTGAGGAAACAGCAGAACATTATAAGAAGGTGCTGCCATCAGCAAAACAGGGCCACAAGAAAAGCAAATCCAAAAAGAATGTAAGTAGAAGTTTGGAATCAGGAGCTGCTGTGCCTCCTGTAAGTGTCAAGATACCTGCTCTTCACTCATTGTCTCCAAACACCTCTCCCTTGGTGCGCTACAGCCTGGTCAGTGTGTTGTACAGCTACAGCTTTTCCTTATGCCTCTTCAATGGTGATCTTGCAGACTCCAATCTGCTGCATGAGTTCTGCCAAGTTGTTCTCACCATCTCTGAGTCCCTCTGCTCCAACCGGGTCTTTGGCACCCTCCAGGAGGCCCTGGAGGGAGGAGCAGCAGCTATAGTGGCGGGTGCATATGGGGGTCAACGGGACTCTAGTACTCTAGCCAGGACGATGGAAGCTGTAGCCCATATTTTAACTGGGAAGAGCCGTTACGATCAGGTGGGGTACTCCCTGGCTGCTCTGTCCCACCTGCAGGGAGCTCTAAGCGCGGCCAGAAGAACTCTGTCCAAAGAAGGTGAAGAAGGAGAGACCAGGCACAAGTACTTCTTGGCAGGAAAGAAATGTGAGTTTTTGCAGGCTTGGGTTAATGAGAATGCTCCAGAAGTGAGAGCTCTGGCCAAAGCAGTGTGGGTGGAGTTTGGTAAAAAAGAGAGGGAGCAAGAGATTCTAGAGAAGGAGAAAAAAGACGTAGAGAACAGGTGGAAGAAGAATGGAGGACGGAAGAAGGGGCCAATGGTTGAGGAAATGGATTAAGTGCTGATCATTATCGTGGTTTGGGTTTTGTATAATATTTGAAGAAATGCAGATTTGTGAAAACTTTGTAAAAGAATGAGCATTTGGCTTCAAATGTTTACAGCTGTTTAATTTATATCACTCAGTCTTTGTGATTTTGCATAATTACACAAATGGAAGAATAGCAGCAAAAAGTTAAACCTGGATATATTTTTGTTTCTATAAAAATAAATATTTGTACAGGCTACAGATGGTCTGTATACTCTTTTTTGTAACTTTTACAATATGTAATTTACCATTGATGTTTCACAGAGTATCGTATTCCTACCTTATCGTGTTAACCCTTTTCTATTTGAATTTTTTATTAAACAGTTTGTCTTTATGCATTCTATGATGTCAGAAAACCTGTTATTGGTCCAGACCTTCAGATTAAGATTTAGTTTAGGAACAAAAATCAGCTTTCTTCAACACTTTGGTCCATCTGACTTAGATTTAAATAAGAGTTTAAGGTTCAGTGTTCAAGCAAGTGTGAATTTGTGTGTCCTTTCTGGTGTGTTTGTACAATTTAATATGATCTTTTCTTTGCACGTTGAAATATGACATTAGTAACAGGACAAAACTGGGTGATGAGTTTCTTCCGTTGTGGAGTCAGACTGCATTACTGTGATTTGACAGCTTCATTAACATATTTGTAAGTCCTCTTTTGTCCAGAGAGAAGTATAATCTATCCTCATATTTCAGAAGTGGTAT
Source organism: Heterotis niloticus (assembly GCA_018136845.1). Lineage (NCBI taxonomy): Eukaryota > Metazoa > Chordata > Actinopteri > Osteoglossiformes > Osteoglossidae > Heterotis > Heterotis niloticus. The sequence goes on along the minus strand of CM030888.1, from coordinate 15,690,272 downwards.
TACTCAGTTTCCTTTTTGCAGTCCTGATGTATGAATATACCATAGCCTGGATCCTAGTTTGGAGTTGCACATCCTGTGGTGGTGTCTCCCCCCAGGTGGAGGTCAGTACACATAGGGGATGATTCGATAAGGCACCCTGCGGCAGTAGGTGTCCCAGGCCAGGCCATACTTCGCCCTGCACTGCTGCTCATCTCGGGCCTCTCGGTGAACCAACAACACGGTGAAATACAGTACGTAAAAGTACGGTAGGATGTGTGAAAATCCTGGGATGAGAAAGAGAGCGGTCAAAACATCTCACTCAGTAGGACAGCTGAAATAATTTTACTATACACAGCATAAATAAGTACACCCCCTCTGAAAGCTAACAAATCCAGCTATCTCTCATTTACCATTAAGAAATATTTGGGGTTCCTCTATGATGGTAGTGTGTACCAGTGAAATGTTAATACTAAACAGGAAAGTATGTTTTTGTTGCAAAGCTGAGGCTAGTTTATGGTAACTGATCAGCAGATGAGTCTGTCGAACTATCATACTCAAGTGTAATCAACTCTCCTTCACTTAAGAATGGTACTTAACCCACTAAATAAGTCCCAGGCTTAATGCTGACAATGGCACCACATGGGAGAGAACTGTCTGGAGACTGAAGAAAAATTATTTAATTGCACAGAAGAGGACAAGGGTAGAAGATTAGCGTACCACTGTTAAGCCAAAATACAGTAGCAAAAGTGACACTGAAATTAAAAAATATGGACTTGTGAAGAGCACCCTGAAACATTCCAGACATCGTTGTAAGCTGTCACCTTGTAATGAGTTTTTCTGAGAAAAGTTCAGAAAAATCACAAAGCAAGTGTTTCAGAAGTGGAAAAAGCTGTGAAAAGCCAAGCTAGAGTCCCTATTTCATTTCATACAGTAAGATGCATTTGGCAGAGAAGTGGAATTGCATGGTTGTCATCAATGCAAGAAGCCACTACTGAATCCAAAGCACAAGAAGGGTAGCTTTTTCCCAGACCCATTTTAGCAAAAGTTTAGACTTTTGGGAATCTCTTCTCTGGACTGATGAGACCAAAATCAATCTTTTTGTATGTCCTCTATTTTGAAGGCCCAAGTTGCACAGCCTCCCCATCAAACATCAAAGCACTCAAGGAGGTCATAGTCCCGGAGCGGAGCAGGACAGATGTGACAATAAGCAGTGAGCTTGTACACTTGATACCAAGAAGGATGAGTACAGTACTAAAAAGTAATAATGACCACACTAAATACAAAAATATTACATGTTTTTAGAATTTAACCATGAGAGTACTCTTTTATGCAACCCTTGATTTATGTAATGTTGCGTAATTACTTTACAGACATTAACATATCTTTCTATGTTAAGTATATGTTTAATAACTTCATTTTTTATCTTACCATAAATTGTAATGGTCATAATTTTGAAAAAAGAAGTATATGTTTATGTTCAGAAGGGGTGTACTCTAATGCTGTATACTATATGTTTGAGTATTGTTTCACCATAATTCAAGCCACCAATCAAATTTTAAGTTTTGTGTTTTTTTTAAGATTTCAGTTTTTTGGGGGCAGGGGTGGAGTTCTCGCTTACCACAGGGGAGGGACCATGCTGTGGCCATGATGAGGTCTCCCAGGTAATTGGGGTGACGAACAAAACCCCACCAGCCTGAAACAAGAAGGCGCTTCCCAGTTGCTGTGGCAATAGTCTCCAATCCTGTGAGAATGATTAAAGCACATGAAGGAAGCATTCTTATCTGCCACAGCTGAATTAAAGGACCCAGGTACCATAAAGTAAATGACTGCTGCCACACTCTTAAGCAAGGTTATTACCTTGAAGTAAACATTACACCACTGTATACATCTCAATAATTCTAAATAGTTCAGGGTACAAACCAAACACTGTAAGTTGCCTTTGAATAAACTGGCTAAATGAATAAATAATACAGCCCATCCTTAATTTTACAGACTATATGGGGGAAGAGATGTCCAGATATGGCGAAAGTTAAAAGAATAATTTAAGCATAATATTGTTTACTACAGCACTATATAGTACTACACTTTTATAATCTGTAAAGAACATACAATGTGACTTACAAAATGAAATAGTACTGTAATTGAAACCTACAAATGTACAATACACTGAATTATACGACAAAAGCAGGAAATAATGCACAACTCAGTGCTACAGCTCATCATAATGCTGCTACAAAGGAACCATCTGGCATTTTTCCACCTGTATTATTTTTGCATTAATGAAGGCATTAGCTCAAAAAAGTTTTAAATTAAATATTTATACTTAATTATACTACTTAAGCATAAATATTAAGTATAACTATAATTAAAATTATACATACTTAATATTTATATAAAATATTTTTGTTACTGTTTATTAGTTTTCTATTAAAAGTAGTAAAATCTGTAGTTTGGAAAATGGAGGACACAATGGATTAATGAAATGGATGGAAAAAAGGGTAAAAAAACAGACCTGTCACACTGGAATGGGTAGGGTCTCGTCGAAACTGGTTTTTCTGTGAGTTTGACTGACGGAAGATATAATACCCCAGTGCTAGACAGACAGAGAAATGGACATGGAGGTAGGAGTTTAGCTTTGTTCATTTGTAGATAATGACTTGTAAAAAACCTTCATCAAAGATGTATCAGGTGCTCAAGCAGACTCCTGCTCTCCATGGCTACCATCGTACCATTCAGTAAGACAATAGCAGCTGCTCCAATGGCACTCAACGGCTGTGGGTGCACCACCAGGAAGTTGGCTTGCAGGCTGTAGGTGAAAGGCACCCAGGCCAGGTCACCAAAGGCCAGCATGAAGCCAAATCCATCATGCACAATATCCATGGTGGTCAGAACAGCCTCCTGAAACAACATGAAATCAACCGAATCACATCAACAGCTGCAGAGTAGCATAGTGGGCCACCGGCTGGCATAGTGATTAAACCATTACCAAGTATTTCAAGGACCCAGATTTGAACCCTACTCCTGCTGTACTACCCTGTACTTACCCTCAACTGACATGGGTAAAAATGACCAGCTGTAAAGGTTAATCATTGCTTAGTGTACAAACCTTTTAAGTTGCCTTGGGCAAACATTTTAATTTGCCTTGGACAAAGACATCACCTAAATACAGTAGTAGTAAAAAATAATAGTAAAAAGTAATCTGTTGTATTACTGTACAAAATTTAAGGTGAAAGTGTGTTCTCAACATTTGAGATTGATATGCTATTCGTCCCTCTCTGGTTCCAAACACATTAGGGCTCAAAGACATATGTATGTTCTCATTTCATTTTTTTTTTACTTCAAAGGCATTTAGACTAGAGTGACAGAAAGTAGAACAGTCAGTTTTTTGGTACATTAATGTAGTTTCTGCTACAGATTACTAAAAAAAATTCCACACGAGCCATCCCACACTGCATTAGACTCCTGCATCCTGCTTCTCCTCTCACCTCATTCCACAGGGCGTCTGTCACATAAAGCAACTGGAATCCGTTCACCAATAACATGGCGAGGGAAGGAGATCCCCTGAGCTCCACTTCCTTCATTAGCATACCGAGGTTTATCACAACCTGACAGAAGGAACATCGAGATTTAGAAACCATATGACCGGTCAGACTCGTGACCATTAATTTTTCCACAGTAAACACACTGACCCAGCCAATCAAACCCGGTCGAAGCTCACAGAAATACTTGAGGTCGAAGTTTCCAATTCGTGGATTCAGTTCGCGTCCCATGAAGAAATCATAGATGGGGTTTCCTGTGATATTCCAAGACATGGGGGAGTGGTATTTCTTTTAAACCACAGGGTAATGCACTGTGCAACTTTTAGCATCTTCACATATAAAATTGCTACCATTGTGTGCATCTTTACATAGTGTACCAGTATTAGTACTCCATAAATCTATCATTGCTAATTACTACAGTGGTTCCAGCTTACCTGTATTGCCCCCTGGAGAAAGGGCATGGCTTGGGGCCCAGAAGGAGCGCAGATAGAGGTACATGGAGAGCAGGAATGACAGGGCCATGGCACACACTGCTAGGGGTAAAAGTAACTCAAACAGAGAGCCCAAAGGCATCCCAAGCCACACAGACAAGCCCAACAAGACAGCGCTGATGCACAGAGCATGAAAACCTGGAGAAAGAAACAAAAAAGATGGGGTGATGGAGAAAGTGTTCTTTTTGGATTTATTTGCAGTTAGGAGAAAACGTTTGTTCTTTCCCCAAAGTAATATACAATATAGACAAAGAAAACCATTTAGACAAACAATATGCTGGATTTTGTTCAACTTGAATAGAGTGTGAGATTATGCATTTTATGCATCAATAGACATGTACCTTTCTCTCAGGATATTTCAAAGCCCAAATTACTGTATTTATTCAATCACCAAACCTATCCCTCCCACAAACACCACATGTTGTTCAGCTGCCCGGTCTTCCCCAGGTTAATCAGCCCTTCATACCATTAATAGGGTACTTGAGTCTGGAACCATCTCTCAGCATCATTCCTTCAGTTGCCTGCAGAGAGAGAGAGATACAACATTAGCTAGAGTCTTGAAGGATATTTCATATTTTCATAATAATAATAATAATAATAATAATAATAATAATAAGAAGAAGAAAAGTCAGAGAGGCGAGATTGCGTTGGTTTGGACATGTGCAGAGGAGAGATCCTGGATATATCGGGAGAAGGATGCTAGGGATGGAGCTGCCAGGCAAGAGGAAGAGAGGAAGGCCTAAGAGGAGATTTATGGATGTGGTGAAGGAGGACATGCAGGTGGTGGGGGTGACGGAGAGAGATGCAGAGGACAGGAGGAAGTGGAAGCTTTTGATCCGCTGTGGCGACCCCTAACGGGAGCAGCCGAAAGAATAATAATAATAATAATAATAATAATAATAATAATAATAATAATATAAGTAACATAGTTCCTATGTCTGACCTTGTAAGACCTTAAAGAATAATTACTGGAATTGTGCTTATTGGTTTTCTGAATTAATTTTTGAAAAATATGACAAAGTATTTGCCACATCAATATTATTTAAACGTATACTGTAGATAACCATTTCATATTATTCAGCCACTACCAGCATATTCTGTGTGCTCCGTCTCTGTTCTCTTCTGCTCCATTCTGTTAGGTTGTGATGTGGCTCAACTGTTTTGGCAGAGCAGCACCCTCACCTTGCCTATGGGGAGCAGGTACAGAAAGATCTGAAGCACCATCCATTCCAGCACCAGGGCAACAGCCACAGGATCCCACAGCTGGGCAACAGGGGGCAATAGGGGTGGCCACTGGAGCAGGGAGCCCCCCGGAGTGCGGCTGACACACAGTAGATAGAGTACGGTGAGTGGCAGAAAGACAGGGATACAGGTGGCACCTGACATGGAGCAGAAACAGTGGGAGGGAGACAAAGGTGGAAAAAATAGAGTTTTATTCATGACACATCAAAGCACATTTCACTACATGGTATACTCAGTAACCATGTAAGTGACGAATAAACTCTTTTGACTCTTTGACAGTAAAATAAAATACAGTAGCAATGAAAGAAGAAAATTAAATCACATTTTTAGATTCACACCCAAAAAACTTTTAATAAAAACAGATTGATTATATATTATATGTATCAGGGAAGAACAATAAGTAATAACTAATGGCTATAATAATAACTGTCAGTTGTCATCCTTTTTCAGAACATTTTCTGTTGCAGTGGCTCACCCAAAGTTCCTCCAAACTCCCTGTGCACATGTGTGGATCTGTGTTTATTCACCTTCATGGCACTTATGACAAACACAGCAAAGAAGGAAACTAAGGAAAAGACAAGACAAAAGGCCATTTTAGGTCCCCTGGCAGTTCAGCGGTCTCATCCACACTCACTAGTCATAACGTATAAATATTACAGATACAGTGGTACCGTTACTTAATCGGTGGCCCTCACGAACATCATATTTGATGCCAGATTATTACGTGCGCTACACAGCTAATATGCGTCATGTTGGCAAAATAAAGGAAACGGATCAGGGAATGTTTAATGTACCTGAGGAACATATTATCAACCGTTGTAATAACAAAGAAAAGCAATACATCCAGAGCTGGAGCCGCAAGTGAGGGCATCAGTGCTGATTTCCATACGAACACATAAGATCACGGATGCACCATTTTTAACCTCTTATAGCAATTTTATTGAGCGCGACTCACCTGCGGTCGAGTAGACTCGACGTCTCGTGCCGCACGCACCACCCTGCAGCCGACACACAGTGTCGCGTGCGTGGCACCACCCCTTGGCCATCTCACCAATCGTGAAGAGGAGTTCAGCCAATCAGCGGACAGAGCCGCTATGAGAAGACCGTGGGTAGGGGGCAGTCCGACCAATCAGCGTTCGGACGGGTAGCCGCACCAGCCAATAACAACGCAAGACAGCCCACGCTGTTTCGTCCAGGTATCGGGGTTTCAGGTAAATAATTCACCGGTTGTGAACTTTAAATTCCTAATCAACACATAATATGCGAATTCTACTCAGTAATGTGGATCATACAATATGTTTTCGACTGCATTAGAGTAATCGTTGCACAGAACTAGTATCGCTCGAAAAAATGAACAACCTTTTAAGTCTCCATAATTCTAAGTAAAATTAAGTCTATTAGTTTAGCAGCAACGCAATGTTGATGTACATTCAAGTGTGGTATTAATTATAATTTTTCCCTTAGAGATTGATGAAGGACACTGGCTGGGGGGTTAGGCTGTTTTTGTGGATTCTTCCTCACATAGGATATTTGGGATGCTGTACGTATAAATAACGAGCTAAATAGATTTGGAAATGACTTGTAGCTGAGCTTCATGTAGGAGGAACGCCCTGTATTAAAGTAATCATATACACGATTTTTAACACTTTTATTTATTGAATACAACACATACTTCATGATCATCCTGTCTATACATATATTTCAATAAGAAAAATGTGCAAATTAAACAGACTGTCACTGGAATAGCTTAGCATCTTCATCTACATCATTCTTGTCTTGGGACAGCCCTGCAAACATTCACATCCCCAGATTGAAGACCTCATGCAGTTTGTAAAGTATGCAACAGTATCTTATAAACCGTTGCCCCCCCCCCTCTAAAATGTAGTGACGTTACTAACTGTCCTATGTCATGTACCCCCATTTGTATATACAAGTATTTTGAATATTTCATACCTTTGTAGGTAAATGGTGATTTCCTTTCTGTTTCCCACCCTTCCCAGGCACAATTAGCAATAAATATACCCTTTCAAGCCATTAACCGTCTTGTGCCCATGTGCCATGGAAAGCTGCTGGCTTCTAGCCCCTCTCACAGATGACCTCGATGACGCTCTGCTCCATGGGTGCCGGATCCAGGCAGCGGTGGGCTGCACTGCCCACAATTTCGTCCAGCAGAAAGTGCACCAGATTTTCATCAGACACAAAGCGCCACAAGTACATCTGTAGGTAGTGGCAGTCCACCTGGATCTGCTGGAGGCCATAGCGGCCAAACGTGCGCAGACGCACACACTCTAAGAAGGTCTTCAGGCTGATCTTTATGATACCAGTCAGAACCGACACCTACACAGCAAATGAAAGTGGAGAGGAGAGCAAGTTTCACGGTCTTAAGGCTTTCAGAATATTAGTTTAAGGATCATCTACACGATATGATAAACAGTTACATTATGACATGTCTAACGGTAACAGTTGTCTATTTCGTTAAGTCAACCTGGAAAGGCAATTAAAACACAGAGGCTGTCTTGTTTAATTTGATTTTGACTAACAGCACTCATTGCCCCAGTAAGACATGAGCTTGTCAGCAGGTGTGCAGCCTCACCTTGTTGAACTCCACAGGGCTGAAGATGTCGATTCTCTCGGAGAAGAGTTTGTGGATGTTACTTAGAAGGTTAGTGTCCATGGGGGCACTGCAGTGGATGTATAAAGAACAGACTCAAGTTGACAGAAATGCAAACACTCACACAAAGGTTTTCTAGAAACAAATCCTATAGTGAACTGGCTTATAAGGATTCATATTTCAGTCTAAGAATTTAAGGGCCTCCTTATTAACACTTAACGTAATATGAATTGTTTTATACTGTAAAGTTTTTCAGACATGACATGTTTTTATAAAGATTGTCATTGTTACTGATTGACTTCCCACAGCCTCTGTGTCTTACCTGGGCGTGTAACTGGGAGCATAGCGGACCTGCTGCCTGGAGCTGCTGTACACAGAGAAGGTGCGCTTGCTGGAGTCACTACTGTGGGCTTTGCGGACCCCCTCTTCGTACAACAAGCCCACCTGAGGGATTAGAGAAGAGAGAAGAAAACAGCCATCACCAAGGGCTCAGCGCCTGAGATCACATGATACATGAAATTTTTTTCAAATTACTGAAAACTTGATCCCAGAAATTTTGACATACTTGTCATAATTTAAACCAGTATGAATATCACCATCCAACTTGTATAAAATGTGTGGTCAGACTGACATGTTTCCATGAACTTACCTGAACGTCGATGGAGGTTGTGTCTTCCACCACCCTTTTCATGACAGCACGCACGTTGCGCGGCTCAATGGTGTTCACCCAGTCCCTCGTCTCAACACTCTTTCTCAGCATCTGGGAGATGATCAAACCCTGGACCTGAAAAACACCGGATCAGAGCAGAAACCTAGAATCCATTTCATTGCTATTACTGACAACATGCATACAGAATAGAAGTTGAAGGATTGTTGCCTCTGCATCTTTTCCCTTTTGGATTAGTTGTTTGGGATAAACTCAATCACTAAGTACTCGACTTGTATTCCTTCATTAAAATACTCATCACAAGACATAAGCACCTGTCGTGTGTATCAACTGCACTACATGAAAAGAACGCAAATGCAAAAGAGGTATAAAAGCTATAAACCCACAGACAATGGAGGACCACTCCCTGACCTTGACATAGTGGTTGAGCAGTTTCTGTGCTGCTTCACGAGCCTCTGAACACAGAGCTGTAACTGGAGTGACTGGGATGTGGTGCTGGGGAGCAGAGAAATGCAGGTAAGAAAATTTACTGTAAATGAGCCCTGTAATAAAATCTCTGCTTTACAAGTTGATCTTTAATTACATTAATCAGCAGCTAAAATTATATTCATAAAAATGTAGGAATGGTGACGTCAAGATGGTTACAGGCTTTCCCTGTCCACCCTCAAGTCCACATGGCAAGCATCGATTGATCATACCTGCACAAGGAACTGCTCATCTGTCAGTGTGAGGATGTACGAGATGGTGGAGGTTTCGTAGTCTAGACAAAGCCGTGACAGCAGCAGAAGGAGGGCGGGAGGTGTGGAGCCACCCCTATCACCTGCACTCTCGCAGAACTGTCGTGAAGATTGGCATACAAATTTGATGAAGCTCACCACGAGACCCTCACGCACACCCTGGCTGCAGAATTCTCCCTGGAACGGGAACAAAAAGGGATGGAGCATCAGTATGTGCCAAGAGGCAAGAGGGAACTGCTAAAAAGATAGAAAAGGAGGATGAAAAATGAATCACACCTTGAAGTAGGGCTTATTGGAAAAGGTGATGTCCTTGGCTGTAAATAGGTGCACTGAGGCCAACACTGATTTGATCTGGTTCAGAATGGATGCTGACAGAGAGGACAGGAGCTCTGGGAGACTTGGCGCAGCATCCTTTCCTCCTGAGGAGCTCCCCAGGAGAATCCCACTGGCTGGGACTGCAGATCCACCCACGGAGAGGCGGGGTGCAGCCAGAGCCTGCCTCACATCAGTCAGGCTATCCAGATAGAAGCTCTGAAGTGCTGACAGGTACTGCTTGATCCGCTCCCTGGCTGCCTGCACCACAATGTCCGTGCCCTGGCTGGGTACTGCGGACCCGGGCAACAGCTTGGAGATGGCCTGGAGTCGACGGTGGAACCGGTCCAAAGCCCGGACCAGCAAGGAATTGTCCCCAACCCCCTTCTCCTCTTGTATCCTGCGCTCCACAAGGGAGAAGTACTGAGCAGCCAAAAAGTCAACAAAGTTGTGGAGTTTACCACTGGCCATCTGTGGAATATTTTTAGAGGCTAGGTCCCCCTCTTGTGGACGGTTGATGAACAGCTCCTGATAGGAGGCGATAACCAAACACAGGTTACTGACAAACTCATTGCAGCCTCTGTCAATAAATTCTAAAATATCCATCTTGGAAGTGGGAGACAGGAAAGGGTTAGTTGTCGGGGAGATAGGATCAGTGGGAGACCCAGAGACTGGTGCAGTGGATGATTTGCTGGATAGATCTAGTGGTAAGGATGACTCAGACACAGGTGCCGGTTCACGGAGCTCTGCTTCCAGTCCCTGCAGATCAGCCTCCAGCCTGGACTGGGCATGGCTCAGAAACTTGTCACAGAGCTCTTCTGCTGGCTCATCCAACTGTAGGAGGAGTTCAACACACTCCGAAAGGTCCTTAGCACTTGAACCTCCATCCCTGTAAATGCCACAAATGCTTTTTAGGTCATGCACTATATGGCCAAAAGTAGAGACACCTGACCATCACACCCATATGTGCTTGTTGATCATCCCATTTCAAACCCTTGGGCAACAATATGGATTTTTTCCCCCTTTTCTGCTATAACAGCCTCCACTCTTCTGGGAAAGCTTTCTACCAGATTTTGAAGCGCAGCTGTCGGAATTTGTGCCCATTTAGCCACAAGACCATCAGCAAGGTCAGTAACTGATGCCGGGCAAGGTGCAGTCAGCGTTTCAACTAATCCCAAAGGTGTTCAGTGGGGTTAAGGTTAGGGCTCTGTGCTTCCCCAAACTGTGGCCACAAAGTTGGAAGCACACATTTGTCTAGAATGTGTTTGTATGCTGTATGGGTGTGGCTGAAACAGCTTAACTAAATAATTAGAAGGGGTGTCCACAAACTTTTGGCCATATAGCATTTGAATTAGTGCTACAGATTTCATTCATCAATATATTTTAGACATTTTTGGTCCACTGCATCTTTGGCAGCACAAAATATGTTGGGGAGTACCTTTCATAGGAGAGGGGAAAAAGGGAAAATCGTATGAAAATTTGGGAACTCTATATGAATTGTCATATCGTTGGGTTATTACTCATAAAACACACAACAGATTGAAACACACTCAGACCTGAACTTTTGGCGTAGCTGTTGGGCCAGCTGTTCCATGATAGCGTGGCAGTCATCCTGGATGCCATGGAAGGAGGGCATATGGCTATACTGCTGCAGTACAGAACGTGCACGTCGGTGGGAGCTCACAGCCTGGGCATATGCTTGCAACTCCAAGCACTTGTTGAGCCGTGCTGGAAGCTCAAACAGGAACTGCAGCTTCCGGAGCAGAGTGTGAACCCCTTTGGAGGAGAGACCAAGTAAAAAAAAATGCAAATGGTTTTCCTTGGAATCCGATTCAGAAACTGGATTCACATGTAAAATCCCAATAAGCTATTACTGTCCGGAAAATGATAAATTAATGAGAATTAAATAACTGGTCTCCATTTATATATGCTAATTTAGCACAAATTGGAACAATAATATAACCATAATGGCTTGGGTGTTAAATCTGTAATAAAAAAAATATCCACCTGAGTCAATTTAAAAGGAAGGGAAGGTGAGATTGAAAGAGTGAGAGTTATAACACACCAGACAGCTTGGTGATCTGTGTGTGCTGGTCCTGCAGTGTACCACTGATCCGTGCACTGAACTCGGTTATGGCCGCCATATTTGCAGACAAACAATCCATTTCGTCCTCCATCTTTTTAAAGTCATTCTTCATTTTCCTAATCGTGTCTTTGCAAAGAAAACACAGCAAAAAGTCACAAACATGTTATACTATGAGAGGTTTCCATTCTGATGCACCCTTAATACTGGAGCTATTACATTGTAAAAATCCACTGGCCTGAATAAACACGTACTGTTATGTCATTATCATTATCAAAATTTTCAATTCATTTGAAATCTGTCATCAGAATTAGTTTCTTCAGAAGAGGACTGGATATATTTTCTGTTTCTTCAGAGAAAATGGGCACTAACACATTACTTCTCCAGGCATGTAAGCCCTGACCATACAGTACCAATATTCTGTCCCCATCCTGCACCCAAAGCTCTCACTGTTAAAATAACACTTTTGAACTGATATTCTTCTCCAGGCTCCTCACACCCTCAGACCTGTAGCTGAGATGAACTTGTTGTAGTTCTCATAGACAAGGGTCTGCATGTCGCTGTCCAGGGAGCGTATCTGCTTCACCATGCAGCCTTCCTGGTCCATGAGCTCGGCTAAGGAGCACTCCTTCCTCAGCTTAAGATGGACCGTGGGAGAGAAGGACTTCAGCTTACAAGCTGTTCATCGTGCACTGATCAGTCATCACCACAACAATTTATCCTCTGAATTTCTGACACGCTACATGAATGTGTCCAAAACCATCTGTTATGATTATCAATGTATTTACTATTTGAATGTTGCTTCTACATTCAGCTACTTGAAGGATGTGAACCAGTAACACGGTGATATCAGACTGACAACCTCCGTTGTATTAATGTTGTGTCTGTGCCTGAAGCTCTTTGTCAGTTGTTTACTCTCAATTCTAGATTGTTATGGAGAAAAGCATGTTGTAAACACATAAATGTAAATGTAATTAAAATAAGAACCATGACGTTAAGATGCCATCAGAACTCTCATTATTCACTGTTAGAGACAAAACGTGAGCTTCTAACTGGATAACTTTCACTAATATTATAACAATCATTTGCCACCAATTTATGTATGCACTAGAACAGCATTTTAACTGCCCAACCATATCTGAATATACATTAAAGGTGGGGTAATTTCGTGTTAATTTCAGTGTTTCAACAGACTGTCGAGGGGAGCAGCTTCAGTTATCAAATGTACATGCTCCTGCTCCCGAATCGAAATGACAACAATAAAGGTGACAGTTAGCACTCAAGACCACCAGCTCATGCCGTGGACCAGAGTCGTGCTTCCCCCACCTTGTTGAGATAGACCTCCGGGTCGAAATGCGGCCCGTTGATGTCGCACGGGTCCCGGGACTCAGGCTCGTCCCCCGCCGCTTTCCCCTCGTCGTTTATCCCGTAGTACAGTTTCAGCATACCGTGCACCCTCCGTTTCCGCGCCATCTCGCCCTCCGGTGGCACAGCGGAGGCTGAAACACCGATATCCGCGTCCATTCTGGTCCGACTGCCTAAAAACTCGGACGACAGAATCGGGGCTGAGACGGAGAAACCCGGGAACACTTCCTTGTTTGAACTGTCGCGAATAGTGGGAACAATAAAGTTGCATTGAAACCGTATTACCGTAATGTCTAGAGTAATGAGTCCCTCTCACCTAGAGGACACATTCTGATGGAACAATGGGAAAACTAGACACTTTACTGTATATTGAAACAATATTGTACTATTTTCTGCAATAAACCGTATGATCAGATACTCTCGTGTCGAGAATAGTAGGTACTTAGAAGGCAGCATTTTGTGCAAAATAGACTGCTTTCTGAATACAACAGGAAATGTCCCAAAGTTGTAATCACAATTATTTGGGTTTCAGGAGTGCTGTATGTGGAAGATCTACCATTTATTGTTATATTTTTACCTTCAGTATGGACGATGAGCAGTCCTGAGCTTATATACATACAGTGATCAATTAACAATTGCTATTTAATATATGTATCAATTTATAATACATTTTTATAGTCATTCACTTAGGTGATGCTTTTCATCAAAGCAACTTAGAGTTATCCTGCTTACAATATTCACCCATTCATACTGCAGGATAATTATTCAATTAAGTGTAAGTACCTTGCTCAAGGGTATAACAGCAGGACATAGGATTCAAACCTGCAACCTTCTGCTGAAGCAGCATCTCTTATCACTACACCCCCTGCTATGCTATATGCAAGGTTTGCTGAAACGGAACCTTTCTCAGGCCATTACATCTGATTAGATAAAAGTAAAATGAAAATTAATTAGAAGTATGTGATGAAACTGAAGGTGTGAAAATGTAACAAGTTTTACGAAAGTTTTTAAAACCAGTCGATAAACATCACACAGTGCCCATTTTGCATATTTTATTGTAAGTGAATACAACATGAACATTTTTAAATAATATAAAAATCTATTCAACTCAACAGAACATATTTTGTTAGAAAATTAGTATAAAGCAAGAGCAGACATTTTTTGTCTTGGTTATTTATTGTATAATCCTAGTGGCTGAAGTTTTATAGTGCACATTACAATGTTAAAAACTGTAAAAAAATATTACGTAGACACCCTTAAGTGACCCTGTAATCACAGAGTAACATGTTTATGAACACTGAATGATGGTATAAACAACCTTTTCAGAGCAAAAGTAATGGAGTGGTCTGATAAAGCACTGGGCTCTGAGCACAACAGGTTTGACTAGACAAACTGCATGATTTTGTCATGTTTCATTCAAATACACACTTAAAAAAACCAGGTTTAGATCTGACCATAAACCCAGAGCTAGAGAGCATTTGCACATATGAAAGGCACTATTCCTTGATCTTTATTCAAAATAATGATAAAACATCATCAAAGGTCTAGTCAGTTATCCTCCTGAGACCCAGCATATTTTTTGTCTATTTCAGGAAATTGTCTTAACTCCACCCCAAATACTGTATGTGATACTATTTTAACCTACAAAAGATCTGCTATACAACACTGTAAAATTCAGCATTGTACAATGTCCAGTTTGGGAGATATACAATTCCTAGAATGAGGAAAAATGAATGGCTGGGTGCCAGGAGGTTATCTTGCCTGTCATATTTTTATTTATGCATTAATCCTGTGAGAAAATACAGACTTATTGCCAATCAACTATTATAAATTGTAGTAGTATAAAAAGTATTAATGAGTTATGATCGCAATATGTGAAATATGTTATCGCATACAGAGAATTACAAAAGTGCAACTGAAAAACATTCTCTCATCATTATACCCTGTGTGGAATAGAATGATACAGGATTCTGCAATGGAGAACAGACAACAGAAGTGTGTTTATCATAGAGAGCGTATAGTTATGCATACTAGTCAGACCACCTCATGCATAGATAACGTGAGGATCTAAGTCATTTGGTGTTTGTTTCGCTAATGCAGCATATGCACAAGTAATAGATAGCATTAACCTCAACAAACACTCCTATCTGTAAACGTTTTGCATTTTGATTTGAAAAGGTTATGTTTTCAACATTTACATTAAGTATACTCCATGCACCTCAATATGCATCTCAATAACCACATCTTCTTACAGCAGATGGTGCGAGGCAGCAACAAAAATCATATTTATCTTTTCAAATTTCCAATTTTATGCCTTTGACACATACTTTAGGTCCTGCACACAAACCTTAAAATACCCCTTCCTAACAAAGTATTCAGCACACCTTACATTGAAATGTGCTTCAGCACAATAAGTGAATAAATACATTTTAATAATCACGCCTACTCTGACAAAAACAGGACGCAGGTGTTTCCAAGGAAAACCATCTCCATGGGCCGGATGTAGTGTGTGCAGGTCAGTAAGGAGGAGAGAGAAAGAGGCACCGTGTGGCTCGTGCACAGACAAACAGAGACAGATAGACCAAAGCACCGCCCTTCTTTCGCAGGAAAATACTGCAACTCACAGTTTTTAAACATAAGTTTAAAACGCATTTAGTTCCCCTGTTACGCCTTCACAGTACACTGACCACTGCCCTGGATGTCAAGGGTTACAGTATCATTCAAAACCGACCTGCATAAACACAAAGTAATAATATCAACCATTTTTGACTCAACACCTTTTGGAAATACATTATATTAGGATTTGAATGCCAATATCTTACTCTGTATATACAGATAATAGATACATTTGTAGTTTCTCCATCTTGGTCCATTATAAAAATGTTATTATTATTACTTCTTTCAGGATTTTTCAAACTCATTTTGCTTCAGAATTTCAGTGTAAAAATTGTACATTTGTTTTATGTTTGGTCTATGATTGGGCAGTGGGGGAGATGAGGCAGGGTTTCAGAACCTCACCCTTGCTCTAAACTCTCTGCCACCTGGACTGCGGAGTAAGCAGGTGGAGGCGGTGGCTGGCGGCTGAAGAAGGAGGCGGCTCGCTTCGGCTTCAGGCGTTTGATTTCCTTCCCTGGCAATATGGACAAATGGAAATATCAGTGAAGCAGTGGATTATGATGTGATTCATGAGTTTGTAAAGGTACCTGAGAAGCAGACCCAGGTTTTCATTCTTCATCACTAAACGTGTCACACACACACAAACACAAGTAAATGCACACATATACTACAAGTTTCCAATGGGCCGATCCTTGATAACTAACAACCACTCTGCTCTTTTTTTCTTTTTCTTTTTTTTTTTTTACTCTTTGATAACCAGTGGCACCTGATTATACAGTATAAAAATATATCAGTATTAAGAAAATATAACTGTCTTTCACTAATTTTGTTATAAA
Source organism: Heterotis niloticus (assembly GCA_018136845.1). Classification (NCBI taxonomy): domain Eukaryota; kingdom Metazoa; phylum Chordata; class Actinopteri; order Osteoglossiformes; family Osteoglossidae; genus Heterotis; species Heterotis niloticus. The sequence goes on along the minus strand of CM030888.1, from coordinate 15,673,794 downwards.
GTAAGGGTGCAGCTTAGCTATTTAAATATACATTAAACTAAAATGTTCTTATATTTTATCTGTACAAATGTGAGAAACTGTAAAACAATTCCTTAATCTTCACATGGCCCATTTTGGCCTGGTGCTGTCTCTCACCATCATCCACATAGCTGATAGTGCTGAGCGAGTGGACCCGACTGCACACCACGCTGCTCTGCCTGCGCAGTTTTCCCCGTTGCCCACCCTTAATCCTGCTGGCTGCACCAGACAAACCAGCTGGCTGTTGAGAGGGAGAGAGGTCTACAGAGGTCCCAGTTGCTGCTGCGTCACCCATGGCCCGTAGCTCCACATAGAACTCGATCAAGCCATTCATGAGTTCTGCCTACAGTACAAGAGAAGTGGAGATGTATTCATGCACTGACACCTGTAAGATGCTCTTTCACTTATTCTCTTCAATCCTGGATTACTTTGAAGAGTCCTCAGATGAATTACCTGTTTGGAGTAGATCTTCAGTAACTTGTTCACAGGGGTGCCAGCCTCCTCACCATCAAACTCAAGCCACAGAATGTGGGAGTCATCCTCCCCATCGGGGTAGCTGTGATCCCAGGAGAGTTCAGAAAAACGCAAGCCCAGGAGAACATGCTGTAGAGGATGAGGCAGCAGAGGTACAGAATGCAGGCAATATCTGGCTTTACTTTGCACACAGAGTGACGTGCATACAAACATACACAGAGGTCACATTCACACTAGGTGCTCCTTTCAAAACTTACTCACAGATAGGATGCCCTACAATCCATACCTTTTCTTTAATATCAATAACATACACTCCTTCAAGGCTGATCCCCACGCTGACAGTCTTGCGGCCCCCTCTTTGAAGTATCCCTTGGGGTGGTTTGTCAATCTCTCCCGAGAAAAAGGCACACCTACAGATCAGCCACACACAGATAAACATGCCAACCACATTGCTGGCATCTCACACATATAACTACAATATTATTTTGTACTCTTTAGTTGGGCAGTCTCACAGAACCATTAAGCACAATTAATTTCTGAACAAAATGACCAAGAACTGTACTATTCATTGAAATGAGCTGACAAATGTAGTTTGTTGGGAATGTCCTAGAAAAGCCTTTCTCCATACCCATAGTAAGGCAGAGTGTGGCAGGTGCTGAGGTACTGGCGCAGGAAGTAGATAGGATCTGTCTGGCTGTTGCTTGTGGTAGTCTTGCATATTGCTTGGTATTCCTGCAGTAGGCTCTGCTCCATCTCTGCCTGGCGGCCCCCTTTGCCCCTCAGTGACGAGAAAAAGCCCCCTACACTGCCCACAACATGAGCTGGCAGGAAGGAGGACAGCTTCTTTTCCCTGGGAGTGAAAGGGACCCAAGAGGTCACTGTGGGTCCTCTCCAAGAACTGTTTACAGGTGTAAACTTCATAAATTCATATTATGTCAACAAGAGACTGACAGGTCAAACAGGTACAAGAATTTAACAGTGGGAGGGGCAGGACACCTCAGAACCCCAGAAATCCCCAACTGTAGGGAAATTATGGATGGATGTAAACTGAGGGAGATGTGTGTAGTGGATAGTGTGAGAGGCAGGGGACATCAGGGGAAGCAAGCTTACCGGATGGCAGAGGCAGCTTTCTGGGTGTCCATGCTCGGCTCCAAATCCAAGGCACAGGAGAGCGCGCCGAGTCTTAACCAGTCCTCTGGGTCACAGGGGTACCGGCCCCCTAGAACATTCTCTTTGGCCTCTTCATACAGAAGCCTCAGCACACCTTCATCTTCTATCTACAGGTGAGTGAGTGTGTGAGAAACATCAGGAAGGGAGTGATGAAGTGGTAGAAGGAGAAGGGGTAGTGATTTGGAACATAAAGCAATGGAGAAAGTCACAGGAGTTGGAGTTATTAAAAAAAGGACAAAATAAAATCTACAGAGCATTAGCAACCACTTGATCTTTTTGTATGACCTATAAAATCATACAATAAATCCAGATTTTGCAATACCTGCAGCTCTTTGGCTCTGGGAAAGAACACATTCCTTCTGTACTGCAGACATGGTTCGTCTGAGAGAGGAAGGGAAATATGAGACAGGGACTTTTTTAAAGTCTGAAATTTGAATAGTACTGTCTACATACACAGAAGTGAAAATGAACTAACAAAGAACATCTTTCCCCATAAACAAAACTGAAAAACAGGAAGTGAAAAGCAAACTTTGTGGAGCCACAGAAAACAACAACTCTAGAGACACACAATATCATTTACAAAGACACCACAGAGCAAAAAATTAACAAAGGCAAGAACACTGTTGGGGTGGACAGGTAGCACATACCCTGCGAGATGTCATCTTCGGAGGCCTCGGTGAAGCGATACAGCAGGTCCTGCCACTGGCGACAGAGCTTGTATGGTTGATGCTTTGGTTTCAGCTGCAGCTCTACCAATGTATTGAGGGAAACAGTTAGGGCCAAGGGCAGCATTTCTACACAGAGGGGTATTCAGCTCTGGTTCTGGCATATTTTGTTTTATTCCTTAAAGTGAGCATAGTGGTCATTACTGAAGTTTGTCTCCATTTTCCAGAGGAAAGCCAAAGGACAGCCACCTCTCAACAGTTATTAAGGGCAAAAAGAACGGGGCAAAAATGTTCATTACCGAGCAAAGGAGAGCACAGCCAGAACGCAAAAGCATCCTGGGCTGAGTCTGGGATGTGGAGGGCCTCGCGGACGCTTCGACCCAGATCCTGCACGGTCACACAGCTCACCCCCTCCACACATAGGTGCACTGCACTGTCTCCCACGAGGTATATCAGCACATCCTGGGCTGCAACAGAGAGAGACACCGACAGTGCTGTTTTATGGAAACCCTGTATAATACACAATGATAACTTAAAAAAAAAAAAGCCATAACTATTCATTAACCAAGAAAATGATTAAGGATTACATTTTATTACTGCAAGCATGCCATATCAAAAATAAAAAGAAACACATGTGTTGGTACTATTTAAACAGGTGTCACTATGTGGTTTCCTACCATACCCCGACACAACCAGCTATGAGTTACAGCAAATAAAAGTTTCTACACATTTCTCTAATTTGCAGAGGTTGTCAAAGCCCCCACCCTTAAACACATGATACCATTAAACATATAAATTAACACACAATGTCCTCTATTAGTTGTATTAGGACTCTGCTTTGTAATGTATGCTTTAAAAACTAGACCTAAAAAGAGTCCTCTTGAGTAGATAAAATCAATGACTGGATCTCAGGATTGTTTCACTGAATGGATGTAGCTGATCAAAATTTGTTATTGAAAAATGGAAATCAATTACATTTCAAGCCTTTGTACTGTTTATTTAAACATCTAACATAACTTGGTTAGATAACTTGTATTCTAATAACTGGATATCTAAGAAAGACAGGGGGCTTCGGTCTCACCACGGAGGCCGGAGGAGGATACACTTCCTCGCTGCGAGGGCTCTGATGGCTCCCGGGGGAAGGCACTGTCCCCCGTCTCCATCTAAGCGGAAAAAACAGGATGAATGTAACAGATAAATACATGAACATAACAACTCCATCAATAAGCACACTGAAAACTGACATTCACACAGAATATACGTTTGGTCAGAAGTCCACTTGTGAAGTCTGTTACAGCGCTGCATGGTCTTAAGTTTATCAGCCCAAACTAAAAATTCACTAAAATTTAAAAACCCACGACGAGGAGTTATATTAATCAACATCATATTCCACAAAACACTGAAACAACTCGAAATATTAAACAGCTGTTTCCAAACACTGAAGTTATAATATCAAGTTGGCTAAAATTTCAAGCAAAAAAAAACCCAACCTCCGTCCTCTCCTCAAATGCGCTAGCTAGTTGAATACATACAGTTTATATCACATTCACCTGAGCCACAGTTAGTTTAAAAAAACGTCGAGTTCAAGTTCTCCGATTAAACAACAAAACAATGGGTGCCCATGAAGAACAACAACAGCTCGACTTCAAGAAACAAAAAAAAAAAAAAAAAAGAAACAGACAAGAAACGGCGGTCGCCGCAACCCGGAAGTACAGCTGTTTTTGCGGACCACAATAAACTACACCCACTCTACCCCGGTACTAGTTCTCCTTCGTCGAATCTTCATTTTAACGTAAATGTTGCGAACGAGCACATACTGAACAGGATTACACGATACGAAGAATTATGGTATATAGCATAGTATATAATAACAGTTCAAAAATAAGTTAATGTTTTTTCATGTTCATATTTAAAAATTCCTGTTTAGTTCTTTACTAAAAACCCAGTTGATTTTGTAGGTTTCAATGTATGCTGCATTTGTGCGTGATTTATTAGATTGACAAATGAACAACTTATGTACCACGTAATTCAATTTATATTTTTAGTTACTTCATTTTATACATAAAACAACTATTACATTTTATTTATTGTGCACATCATAGTCAGCTGACTGTACAGCACTGTATATTAAAACTGCATAGACCTATACTGACCCTGTTGCTTTGATTCCCAAAACTTATTTGATCCGTTGGAATATGTCAAAATATTGACTGCTTGTGGGAGGTCTTATACTGAAACAGCTGAATTCAGCATAAATTAAAATTACCCACATAAAAATGAAAAAGACATTGGTAATCACTATTGCAAATGTGAAGGGCTTCAATGAATACAAAGACAAACAAGGGAATGTTGTCAATTTATTACCACCTTTTTGCCTTTTTGTTGAGATAAAACAACATTTTTGGGCAAAGATTTTAATTTAGGAATGGAAAAAATATAACTCAAGACCTTTTTATCAAGCGTCAGGAATCCATTTGGTCAGACAAGGTAAACAAAATACACTTTGTTCCCTCAAAAATAACAAAAACTACAGGTTTGTGGAGTACACTCCTGAAATTGTGAAATAAACATTCAAAATGTACTTTTTTATGCAACTTTTACTTAACACTGCTTTAAAATTACTTTTAAAATAGCTTAAATCCCTCAGGTTAACTTAGATTGAAAATGGTAAACAGAAAAATGGGACTAAAAGCAGGTTTTGAGAAGGGAAGTTAGTCATATTATTATGATGTGTGACCAACTGGTCCAAAAGATGTAATTATATCTTTGGACATTTGTGAGGTACATGATTCCTGAAACATTTTAGTAAAGCCTTAAATCAATTTAATCCTCAAGTGTCTTGAGTTTTAATCCTCCTTTGAATCACAATGGCCCCCATTTTGCTATTTTTTCCATAAATAAATTCAGAGTACCCGTATTTTTTAATTTTCAGATATACAAGCCATAGGGAAATGTGTTTATATCAAGCCATGTATCACTATACAATATTTAGCAAAGTCTGATTTTCTTATTCTATTTTTAAGGTGCTACACACTTACTAAAACTAGATTTTTAAGTTGACATTTTTGTTCTAATTGGATGAACTCGAACCTCCTCTAAAAGGGTGCCAATAGTAGTAGAATTGAAAGATTATTTTTGGTAACTTATTAATTTTTTGGATTGTGTAACTGACTCCTCATCAAGTTACTCATTCACTTTTTGTAAATGGCAAATGTACAAAAAATACTGAGTTGCAGTGATTAAAGTATGTAAACCCATCTCAACAAATAGTGATAAAATTTAAAGTACAATGTAAAAGGCAACTGATTCCCTGTGGGCACCAATTCCTCTTGTCAAAATCTCCCATGTATACTGTGGAAGTGTGATCAATTAATTCCTTTATTTAGTCCACAGTCTCTGTTGTTTCATGTAATATCTGGATAACTTGCTCCCTTAGTTCTGTCCTGGAACCCGGCTTTGTAGATTGCAATCATCAGTCAGTCAGTCAGTCAGTCAGTCTCTGTGTGTGTGTGTGTGTGTGTGTGTGTGTGTGTGTGTGTGTGTGTGTGTGTGTGTGTGTGAGAGAGAGCGAGAGAGAGAAACTGAGAATGAAATGCAGAATTTCCCAACTCTGGTTCCCAAAAGAGCATCAGATTTTCTTATTCTTGCTTAAACTCAGCTCTTCACTCAAGAAATTACCCATACCCATTTAAACACACTGCTTAAATCATGAACATGTTTAAAACACAGTAGGATCATGTCCCCCTCAGCATCGAACTTAAAACACTGGATTTCATTTTGGAGGTACGCAACACTTCATAACAGTGCCAAGTAGTATGTGCTCAGTCATACTGGTATACATATTTATGTATAATCTGACATTTAATTTAGCTAAATGAGTCTGTTGTCTTGATGGTGTCCCATATCATGAACTTTACGGGTTCTGTCCACCACCATTCCTAATTTCAACTTTAAATATTGTCTGTTTAAAAGAGGGACATTGATGGTTTCCAGACAACTGTATATGAAGCCTTCCGTACTATGTTTACAATGAAGCAAGAAACAAATACTGACAGCGTTTTCTGAAACCTAATGTCCATTTTGGGCTCGACTTTGGGACCCCCGACTTAACAGTATCATAGTCACGTGTAGCCAGTCTTTGTCTGCATCAAGAAGTGTTATCATGGAAGTACCAACACCATCCCTTTTGCCTCTGTGTGTGTGTGTGTGTGTGTGTGTGTGTGTGTGTGTGTGTGAGTGAGTGAAAGAGAGAGCGAGAGAGAGAAAGGGAAATGTCTGTATTTGTCATATATGACGCATTGACAAGAGTGCTGTCCAGTCTGTGTTAGTTCTCCTGTTGTTCATCACTGCAGCAGCAGGGTCCAGTCGGCTCCAGTATTAACACCTGGCTTATGAATGGTCAGCACTGATGTGGCCTCATCAAAGTCAAACTCCAATGAAGACACATTGGTATCTAGAGGTGGGGGGAATAAGAACTATGATTAGTAACCCTTGGTTTTGAGAATTAAGCTTCCACTTATATAATTTTATTGTTATAATCCTTCTTTGATACTACTAAACAAGAATAGAGCCTGAAGAGATGAAAGAAAGGAGCAAAAAATGCACAACTTCAGGAACACATGGATTATGAGTCAGAGAAGGAAGGTCAGAGAACAACCTTACAGGAAGACTGACCTGATGTTTTCAGTGTCACTGAGCTGGGTTTGCGAGCACCAAGGATAAGCACTCTCTCCACCCAGGAAGCCGTGGAGAATTGAGAGTTAGGCGAAATATTGCTGTTGGGTAAAAGAGATCTGTTGGGTTAGCCAATGCAAGGTGCAAAATGAAATGGCAAGGGCAGATGGGCAAATACTGACCTGGAGGTGAGGGTGGAATCTTCAAAAATGAAGCGTCTGTAGATGAATTGCTTTTGTCGCTCATAGCTGAAGGTGTGACCATCATCGATGTACAGTTCTCCCTCAGCTGTGCCCTGAAACAGCAATAACCTCATCAGCATACTACCTTTAAGATAATAAACTGCCTGGCCAAAAAAAGTCAAACACGCTACTATTTTGTTGAACCGCATTTAGCTTTGATTATGGTACACATTCTCCGTGGCATCGTTTCATTGAGCTTATGCAATATCACCACATTTATTTCCATCCAGAGTTGCATTCATTTTTCACAAAGATCTTGTATTGATGATGGGAGAGTTGGACTACTGCATAAAGTCGTCTCCAGCACATCCCAAACATTCTCAATGGGATAAAGGTCTGGACTCTGTGGTGGCCAATCCATGTGTGAAAATGATATCTCCCTGAAGTACTCTTTCACAATTTGAGCCCGATGAATCCTGGCACTGCCATCTTGGAATATGCCCGTGCCATCAGGGAAGAAAACATCCATTAATGGAAAAACCTGGTCATTCAGTATATTCAGGTAGTCAGCTGACCTCACTTTTTGGGCACATAACGTTGCTGAACCTAGATCTGACCAACTGAAGCAACCCTACATCATAACACTAAGTTAAATCCAGGTGGTGACTTTTTTTTTGGCCAGGCAGTGTATATACATGCAGCCAAATATATTTAAAACACTGTTTATTAAATATTTTAGCGATATCACATGGACCATGTGACAAAAAACACATACCTGAGGGCTCAAGGCCACATACAAAGTGTATGGATCATTCTCCATGCAGGATGATGACCGTCGAAACCGGTTCTTCCTGGGGATGATGGAGCCACCGCGCTGAAACACTGGGATCTGGACGAAAGAAAGAAGTTAAGTGAAAATTTAAAAATGAAAGACCGTTATAATAAAAAAGGAAATAGAAACTACAGAGAATTTTGTACATAATTGTAGTACACATTGAGAGTTTTTTTTAATGCCTCATCATCAATGCATCCAAATACATTTAATGTTACAACATTAATGGACTTACTGAACTCATGGTGACTGGGATGTACAGGTTTTGACCACCTTCATGTCTTTGGAATGTGTGAGCATCATACCAAACCTAGAAAGGAGGTTGAAGGTGTTGATTGAAATGAGGAAAGAAACTTGATGACTGAGTTCAATATAGAAACTGAGAAAAAACACAGACACTGAGAAAAACACTGTTAGAGATTTACAAATAATAATAAAAGTTTTAAATTTTAACTCTAAAGTTTTCCACTTACCCCTCCAGTCCCTGGCAAGTAGGCTGTGACTGCTTTAGACCCTTCCTCAGTTACAGGATGAACCAGCAGATCACTACCTAGCAAGTGGAGACAATCACATTTGTAAATCTTCACATCTGTAACAATGGTGCGCTGAAACACTCAGAGAAATCAAAGAGAGACAACAGTACTTTTAGATGATAGGCACCTTATTTTATTCTATATCAGTCCTATGGCATCCTGTTCTCTTGTAACTACCTACCCAGCAGGAACTCATCATCAATAGCAAAAGTGGTGATGTCTTCAGGATACTCCACCCACAGAGGCCTGTAGCGAACACCAGAGCTTCTGGTTAGAGACGTGCAAACACATACACACAGCCACACAACAACAGTGCCATCAAGGAGTTTGGTACATTAGACACCAGAGACAGAGCAACAATAGAGGACAAGGAGAACACAGTCCAAGCAGCAAGTAGTACAGTAAGTGTCAGTACAATAAGTGTATGATCATTCTTACACTGTTTTATAGAGGGAAAAGGAAAAAGGTGACACATCTGTGTTGTGTTGTAACTATTTTCTAAATATTTAAAAACAATATAATTAATCTCCCCAACGTGTCCCATCAATCTTACCTCATGACAGGCTGTCCAGTGCGGTTGGCTTTGTAGAATAGTAGATACCAGTAAGGCAGCAGAGCATAGCGCTCACGCACTGCCTCGCGGATCAGTGCCATATTCTCAGGCTCAAACAGCCAGGGCTCTCGCCGTGGGGTGTCCAGGTGGGCATGGGCTCGAAAGAAGGGCTGGTATGCCCCTGTCTGGTACCAGCGCACCAATAGCTCTGGGCTGGGGGACTTAAAGAAACCCCCTACATCAGCTGAGAAATGAGGAAAGGTGGGAGATAGAGCAGATCATGCAATTAGTAATTGAGAATGGAAGAGTGAGGCTAATGAAAACAACAAGAATGGAAACCTCAAGAAAGTGATTATCTTAGCTAATCCGGAACCATTAAGTGACTTTTTGCTTCTATGTGAGACTGTACAAACTTCTATGTAACTCCACCCTTGACTTAACATGTTCAGTAACATTCTGAACTGGATCTCACCCCCACAAAAGGAGATGCCAACCAGACCCAGGCTAAGGCACATGGGGATGGACATCTTCAGGTGACTCCACTCTGCAGCATTGTCCCCTGTCCACACAGCCCCTGTTTAACAGTATGGGGAGTGAAAGGAAGGGATTAACTCAGTGTTGGGAAAGTGTGGAACTTTTCAAATGCATTAGCACAGAATACTGAACAGTTAGAGGAACACTCAGTCAAAAGAAAAACTTTAATTCTGGAAATGCTTTCAAAGTAAAAAGACACTAAGTAGAAAAGAAACACATACGCATATTTTTAGATGCTAAACAAGGATGAAGACCAATATGTGGAGAGCTGATGTTTACCATAGCGTTGAGATCCAGCAAAAAAAGCCCTGGTAAGGACAAAGGGTCTCTCTGCACCTCCTGAACGCTGGATCAAGCCCTCTGCTGTTGCCATTTGCTAAGAGAGATGGGGATGAGTTAGATCCAAAGAAAAAGAGAAATAAATTTAATTCAACTTATTTTTATAGAGCACTGTTCTCACAGTGGCAAAAACTGCTGAACATAGAATCAAAGGGAAATGGGAGAAGCAGGTATAATAGACATAAAATACTGTAAGGAAAACAAAAAACTCACAATAGCAATAACAAAGGGGTAAGATCAGGGAAAAGGGTCCAGTTAAAATGAAATTGACACCATCCATATGAAGTATTTCCGCAACAACTATTCTAGCACCATCCTGCTCTGGGCCATATGCACACTGCACTGGATGTCATTCTAATATCTGGAACCTCCTCTATACTTCTTTCCTCACCACATAGAAACCATAGAGATTGTGGATGTCCCGGTGTTCCCAGGACCCATGGAGGGCATCTTTGTGCATGGTAACCTCAGGTCCATTAAATACAGAAGGTTCATTCATGTCATTCCAGATGTACAGATTTTCCATAGAGCCCTGGAAAGAGTGAATAAAGGGTTGAGAGTGGGAAGTATTAACTGTCCAGAAAACATCATGTTCATGGAGATCAGTGATTTTCAGCCATTAGTTTATTGTTCACGTCCCTTGGATCTCACCTCGTACTGATCATAGGCAAACATGCTGGCCCACCAGGTTCTCATGTCTGGGTTGGTAAAGTCTGGGTAACCAGAAGTTCCTGTGGAGCAGAAACATCAAGGACAAAGGGGTGGGTAATTGTATCAAGTAAGACCATTCACAGAAACCCAAAGAAATTTCCCAGTTTTCATAGACCTGTGAAGTTTCTGATATAGCTTAGTTTAGCAACTTAATTTATTTATTTATTTAATTTATTCCATACAACTTAATTTATTTATTCATGCACATAGCTGGGTATTTTACAGAATCAGTTCAGGGTATATACAATGCTAGACAGCACTATAACAGTAGCAGAGGACAAAGTTTGAAACTATATGTGTCACCATTTATGCACATTAAACAGAATGTGAAATGAAAAACTGCAATAAGCATTTTATAAGGAAGAAAGGTCCTTATATGTTCACTCAAGCTGAAGCATGAAAATACTTCATGTAGGTAGTAGAGAAATGTCTTATATGTGTTAAGCTTTAATGTAAAAACATGCTACATTTCTTTCCTCCAGCAATACACCACATACCAGGCCAGCACCAGCCCTCATAGTCACCACCATCCTTGTTTTTCACATATAAATTTTTTGAGCGAATCTCCTTGTGGACTTTATATCCACTGTCAACTTTGATATGAGGGTCCACAATAGCTACCATCTGGAAAACAAAAAAGGTTGACAGGGAGATGACACAGAGAAAAGGGTTGATTAAAATTTCACTAAAATAGCTCCTAAAAAGAAGTAAAGTGTTATAAATTGTAAAAAAGTAGAAAGTGACTCCAAGCACTTCAAATCAGTAGATGCATAAAGTGGATGTAGTTAGCTGACACACCTTGCGCCTCTTATCCATTAGGCCCTGTAGCATTTCTCGTGGTTGAGAGAAATGGGCTGGGTCCCAGGTAAAGTAGCGCTTGCCATCTGTGTGCTCAATGTCCAACCAGATGAAGTCATATGGGATGTCATGGTCGTCAAAACCCTGATCGACATTGCGCACATCCTCTTGGTCATTGTAGTTCCAGCGACACTGGTGGTACCCCAGGGCAGAGAGTGGAGGGAAAGACTGGGTGCCTTCCGAGGAAGAAGACAGAACTTACTGTATTAAAGGGGGGTTAGCAGTTAGCATCCGACTGGCCAGGAGTACACTGTCCCTGGTTCACCTTTGTGAGAGTACTTAGCTTAGTTACCAATTATAAGATGTACTTAATTACATATTTAGCAAAACCATGTTACCAGAGCACAGTGCACTTTCTGACCTGTCAGAGAAGCGTACTGCGTGAAGACATCTGAGGGTTTGGGTCCCAACATTATGAAGACATCAATGATGCCGCTCTCTGACATCCAGCGTACATCTGTGAGTGGCACTTCGCTGGGAGCCTGGGCAGCATCCATCTGAAAGCAGCAGAGGACAAAGATGTCTTTCGACAATAGTAGAGGTCCAGAACAGTTTTAGATGAAGATCTGTATAACACAATTTACACTGCAATGCTAAAACAATGTATAACAAAATAAAATCAACAAGACTGAGGTCTATAAAATAACTAGCCAGCCACGTTAGCTACCAAACACATCTGGTTTGCAGACAACATGTGTCATGCAGCTGGTGTGGGATTATGGGGAAAAGTTTTTGACTTGTAAGATTCATATCAGGCGTCGTGAGATCGGTCCTCTAAGCCCCTGTTCTTAGACACACCTTTTCCACAGCTTTAGAGTTGATGTCCACCCACATCTCAGCTGCATTGAGCCAGAAAATACCCATAGTCCTCTGGGTGCTGTGTGACAGCAGTACTGGCACGGAGCCGTACAGAGCCATGGGATTGTAAAGCTCATACTGAAATACATCCAGGTTGTACAGTCTGTATGGGTCTCCCCCACTGCAACAGCAAAAATCAACAGTCACTCCAGAACACTTAAATATGAAGCTCTGTTAGACAGTTAGATGTTTGTACACAAAATATAAATGAACAAGAAAGACAACAGTGTAAATGAAAGATTCAGATCTTCCCACATGAAAGAAAAAACAGTTTGTGGAAATTTGGTGCTGTTCCCCAGGAGGTAGGTGCTGTTACTGTTGTGGTGAGATGGTGACAGGACTCCAGACTCACTCTGTGGTTTTGAGCTTAAGGTTTTCTGCATGTTCTGGAATTCCATATACATGTTCCACACCAGGTAGAGAGAAATCTATACTGATAGCAGTGGGTCCTGGGGCACAGAGTAAAGGAATTTAGAGGACAATTACACTGATTTTCATCCATTAGAAAACAGGAGATTTTCAAACAAAGATTACTTATAACAATGTTTGAAGACTAAGCAATCATTTCTGCTAATCCAGGAATTCAGTAAAGCAAAAGCAACTCTGCTGTATTGTATGAAGTGAAGTGTTTATAACTGGCCCAAGGGGCCTTTGAAATAACCTTTAGTTTAGCACAGATTAAAAAAAAACACACAGTGTGCTTCACAACAAGGGAATGATTGGGTGAGTGCACCATACCATTTGGTTTGCTATCTGTGTGTGACTTGAACGTTTCTTCCCACATATCGGGCTGGTCCTCCTCCTTTTTGCACCAACATGAGGGACAGACAGAGAGAGAAGGTATCCAGATTATTTCTGTGTATAATTATCAGTCCAGTGAGGAGGTATCTTTAAAATAAATTCCAAATATTATGAAACTGAACAGAAAATGCTATGATCCACCCACAGGCTGAATGTACACAGAGGGGATTTAAAACACACCTTTTCATTATTCTCATCCTCTGGTTCATCTGCAACTTCTCCGTCCTCTGAGTCATTTTCGCTGTTACTGTAACACCCAGATGGATCAACAAAAAATAAATTATAAGCACAATATTACCCTGGTCAGGGAGAATTATATTTTCCGCCTAAAAATAGAGGCTTTGGATCTGTAGAACTTTCACACCACAAGAGACACCTAAATATATTGTGAAATAGCTTAACTAACCTGTAAAAGAGATTTTGGGAAAGGAGTAAAATTAAATAACATTTGAAAATATACAGAATCTCTGATGGTGGTGCTGTACAAACTGACCATTCATATACCAAAAAGGTTACAGATGATATTTTGTTCAGAGCTTTTCTTAGAAACAGGAAGCACATTACAAAACAATAATTTAAAGTAAAGCAAAATTGTTAGGCCACATTATTAAATTATTATAAAAATGAGACATCATGATCAAGAGATTGAGTTAATGGAATCATCTCAGATTATAAATCATTCTTGCCATTCTTTGGAGAAAGGTGAAACTTTGCAAACCCAAGAATTCAGTATCTTAAAAATAAACATTCTCGCTAAAGAGGAACTACATTTCCTGACTTCTCTGAACTTGAAGTTTCATGAGAATGCATTTACATTTATTCATTTAGTAGACATTCCCTTCCCCTATTTAAAGCAATACAAATGTAATGCATTAAAACCACAGAAATTAATTTATACTACCTATGCTTGTCATAACCCCCGAATACATATTAAAACTGTAATTTCCTTATTGACTGAAACACCAAGAAAAACTATTATTGTTATTTTCAAATAGGCCTCAGTTAGTCCTTATTCTTAATTATATATGGATGAAAGTAAAGATTACCACAGTAGAACATAAGAACACAAGATCAATAAAATCCTGACTTTTGACAGGATGTTTCACAAGGTTAGCAGAGTAAGAGTGTACTCTCTTATAGTGAACTACCCTTGGCCCAATGTACTGATAATGAAGTGCTCAGAAAATGATTCTAGAGAAGTTCTGGTCCTATAGAAGTCCTGGTTAAGTGACCAGCAGCAAATAGTTTGGACAGCAACAGTTGGCAGCACAGTCAAAATGGTGTGAGAACCCAGTGTTTATTTGCATGCAGTTGGTGTTGGTGTTGCAGTGCAGCTTGCTGCTATAGTCTCAACAGACTATCTTGGCCCACAATGGTTTTAACCCCTGGGAAACTCAACACAGACTTAGAATTTAGATTTTTAACATACTCTGTTACTAATTGCCGAATATCCTTTCCCTTCCTTAAAAAGGGAAGATGAACTATAAACCAAGGTGTTGAAAGAATTGAAGAGCAAAAAGTGGGAAAAGGCTAGCTTTCACCAGGGTGTGTAAGATATCTAAATGAAGGTCAACCAGGAGAAGCACTCACTGACTTCACTGAAACACCAACAACTTAATTTTATATGCACAGTGAAAAGCAAACTGAAGTATAATCATGGTAAAATGTCACAATGGGGCATGTTAGTATGCCTTAAAAACATGCAGTGAATCAGTTTAGGAAGCATGTGCACAATTTCACTATAAAATAAATTATGCACGCTCATAGACAAAAGGAATAAAATTCTAGTCTGTTCTGAAATCCTATTAATCTATCACATATTCGTCTCTAACAGAATGTCTGTCTGTGTTTAGCTTTTACTGAACATTAAAAAATTGGATCAAAGTTGATGAGTACTGTGCATGCTTATGCGATTAATCAGGACTGAACTGGATTTTATGAAGGTGACAATTTTATTATCAGTCATTACACAATTAAATGTGTAATTAACTTTAGCAAGCAATGTTGCCTGAAGTTAATAAAAATAAAGTATATTTTATTTATGATAACATTATATAATGTTTTTACAGAACATAACCCAGGAATAAAATGAGGTAGATCTGTGTTACTAGGATTTCACTGACTGAGAGTGAAAGTGATGTTGGACTCATAAACAAAAACATTACAAAAAAACTGGTGGTGGATTGAGAAGCCAGTGTATGGAGTCACTGTGGCAGCAATTTGTTGAAAGTTACAGTTATGGGTAATATACAAAATTAACATCTATCCATATTTTTTCACAAAATATCCTACCATGATTATACTTCAGAAATAATAAAGTGCTCTGTCTCTGGAAATCATGTATACATATTTCTCAGCAAGAGAAAAGAAGAATAATCCCTAAGAGCCTCTCTCCATATAGGTACAGTCAGGATCAAGATCAACAATTCAAGACACACATTACAAAATCTTAACACATTCACATACAACCAAGAACAAGGCGGAATTACCTAGAAAACATGTTCTTGATCGTATCCCACATGCTACTGACTGTGTTACTTATTTTAGAGAGACTGAAGGTTGCCAGGGAGGAGAGGCAGCGAGGAAAAGGAGCAGAAAAGGGGGAGAGAGACAAAGAAAAAATGATGAGTTCTGCTGTCCATTTCCTGGGAAAAGCACTGAGATCTCTGCTCTAGATTTCTGTGTAAATTCAACTGAAATGGGAAATGTCCATTAGAAATAAATTTCATCTGAATTTAAAAAAAAATAATAACTTTTAAAGCTTTTTAACAGAAAAGTGCCTTAACCATTTCATTAATATTATAGTTGATCGCAAACCAGTGAAATCACCATTGCAAACATGGGAGCAAATATCATTAGAAGTAGACAAACCCAGTAGACAAACACTGGTACTTGTCTACACAAGGATTTGAACTATGACCATTTAGTCATCTTAAAGTCACACAAAGGACACAATCCCTACTGTGTATACTAACATCACTCTGTTAGCTTCTTATACAAAAAAGAAACAAGATGTTTGAATGCAAGTCTTAATTTCTGAAATCATAACATAGGATCAATAAGTCTGTAGATCCTACAACATTGTTGCTGTAGTTGTTTCGTTTAAAGGAAAAATTGGTATCAGTTCTCCATATTTAAGTCACATCCCAACACCCCAAAGTATACCCATCCTCTGAATTGTTACAACACAGTTCGTACAGTATATTCAAATTAATTCCTTTCTCTCCAACACCACCATGACTGCAGTTCAGTTTGGGGATCAAACTTAAAAAAGTGCTGTTATTAGGAAATTAGAGTTTTTCATGTTACAAACAGCAGTCATCCAAACGAGTTAGTCAATGTAACTTGCAAGTCAAACATCTACCCAAGTTCAGAATTACAAGGAATAACAGAAGCTTAAAGACAACAAACACAAAATGCAATAGAAGGAAAACATTATTATGCTTCTCACACCAATTCCATGCTCCTAAATGGACATATAACAAACATAACATCCCCCCTCCTCAAAACAGCCACCATCTTTATAGGCCCTTACAGACCTGTCTAGCAGTATGCCTAGGAGTGTATGAGGGTCTGGTGCAACTCACGTGTCCTTGCGGGGGCGCTGGTGCTCAAAGGCCAGAAGACCACGGGAGTTCATTGAGAGCAGGACACGTGGACCCTCCACAATGTCCAGGCGGAAGGGGCGGGCACTGACCACCAGGTGACGGGCATCCGCACCCAGGGACAGCACTAAGCCACCCTCATCCTGAGAGACCAACGAGAGGCTGTGGAGGCCAGGAAGGTGATCGGGAAGTTACAACAGATGATACGTAGTCTCTCCTGCAACTCGGCTCTTAGTCGTTTTTCAGCACCAATAATTCTCCATTAAATACTCGCACCTCAGTATATTACTAGTCTAACATGTCTAACAGTCTCTAAACACACTGTTCATTTACTTTCAACAACTATATTTCATCTTAAGCTGCAGAGGAAAAACTCTATTTTATATTTATATTTCTTTCTGCTGAAATCCTGTTAATTGCACTGATGCAGTCTGAAGGAAATTAGTAAGCTGTACTGTACAGCTCTACTCTGGGAAGGGTTTTCTGATTTGTCACTGCACTTCCAACTACTCCCCTGGTGCCCTGTCTCTGTCATCCATCTTGAATGTCGCCAATCAAGACACTCACGGCTCAGTAGGAGGGTCAGCAATGAGGACATCTGGCACTTCGAACCGGGGTCTCAGGGGCTTCAGCTCGTTGATCTTCAGCCGGGTCATGTTGCCCTGTAGCCTGTAGAGCTCCAACAGCAGCCTCACCTGCCAAAAAATAGTCAATTCCACTATAACATGATAGCTGTGGTCGTATGAAACATTGCCTTTTGCTAAATTAAATAATAAAACCGTGGTTGGGGCAGAGCGCATAACATAGTGATCATATCTTGCAAGGTACATTTAAAATTAAAATAAAAAAGATACCACAAATGCAGTCTACTGAAAATAAATGACAAAGCACATGAAAATAATGAAATAAATGCAGTATGTGACACTTATTTTGTTTCGTTCAAAGTGGTCTGTGCTATAGCTGGGCAAACCCAGAGCAAGTAAGGGACTCTCAGGTAACAGAGCTGTCATCAAGAAGACATCTGCTGAACCACACAACTGTGTACAACTGTGACTCTGAGAGTTCAGAGGGAAATTTAAACAGACTCCTTCAAGACAATAACTTGTATAATAGGATATGGCTGGAACCAAACGCTGTAGATAACACAGACATCCAGGAATACTCCAAAAGAACATTGCTGGTTTTCACATTAACACACAGAACAACAGTTCAGAATAAAAACATTTTTAATGTAATTCCATTGGTATAGATGCACGATATGAACATTTGGTGCCAGTGCCAATATCAGAATAATTTCTATGTACTCATTGGCTGATGATGATGCCAATACCAATACACACACTTATAAATAGTAACAGATCTGTCCGGACAAGAACTACAAACAAATGTCACATTTACTCCTGTAACATTTCAGGTTTGCAGATGACATACAATCTTAAAAAAAAAAAAAAAACTGCATTTGCTGAACCATGTTCAGCTGATTATGTGATCCTTAAATTGGGAATTGTTTTGCTGACTGTAACCTTATATGTTGCATTTACTTTTACCTTTCTTTTTGATTGGAAAAATGTAACAAAAATTGAAATAATGAGATTGAAAAAGTGTAAAATGATATAATGATAAAGAGATAATGCTAACTGATAATAACTTATTTTTTTCTAGAAGTGCATCATTCCATTTCTTTTGTACACAGGGCATGTTTTTTAAACATACAAGTACATTTCTGCCACTGCACAAAATTTTGTTTTTTCACCATGTTTGCATTCGCACTGAACAATCTCTTGCTGTCAGCTAATTAAGTTAGTAAATTCAGTTCACACGTGTAACTAATGAAATATTTTAAGTCACTCTCACTTTGAAAAACTTCCATACCGTAGACATTTTATGCTGTATGTACATAATTGATTACATCATCAAATAACGGTTTTAATCATTATCAGCCCTACTCAGGATAAGCGGTTACAGAAAAATGAATGGATGGATTATCGGTCAAACCTAAGCTTTTGCCCAAAAGTGAAAAAAATTAATAACTATCGGCTGATACAGATATTCTTCTGATATCATCATGCAACCCTATCCACTTGTGTTACAATTGTCCCAACTTATTTTGTATAAGAAATAGTCAAGTATAGTATATCATTTAAAGAAAGGAGTAAATCACAGGCCAGTTCTCAATTTTTCATCAGTGAGCTAGAAACAAACCTTATTGTTGTCATTGATGAGCTGCAGGGTCAGCCGCGTGTTACTGAGTTCAAGTGTTTCCAGTAAGGCCCTGTATGGGGACTGTCCCGGGGGGATGTCTCTCATTCGCCTGCGGACACAACAAGCAAGTATGTTGTTTAAAAAGCAACCTTTACGATCATATCTCCCCATTTTCAAACAATATAGACACTGAGACCATTCTGCATCAACCAAAATGTCACATTGTGGAGGAAGTACTAGTGTACACAAGTATTCTTGTTCTATCTGCTTCTTACAAGCAGAATTTTGGACAGAAACTAAGTTACTGAACCTGACAGATGCTCACTATTTCACTGTTGTCACCTGTTATTCAAGAGTTGCCTCTGTGTACAATTTTGCACAACATGATGCAGTAAATTTAGAAATGGATTTATAAAATCAACAGACAACCCAAAACTACATACATCTCAAAGCAAACAATGGCAAACAGATGCAAAGTTTTAGATACAGACACACAGTTACCCAAGCAGTAGTTTTTCCTGACATGTTCCTGGACCGCAACTCTAGCTACCTATAGAAGTGTCCTTCAAATAGCAAATACACAGGCAATGGTGTTGGACTTGTTTGTGTAGCTGTCAGGACATTATGAAAATAATGAATCTGAAAGGGTTGATTTGAGAGATTCTTCAAAGCTGGAAGGGATGCTTTCATATAAACTATGCTTCTACAGAGGGAGTTTGTTCTATCGTTCAACTGCTGCTCAAGTATCAACACCAAGTGCACCAGGTACTTACTTGCAAAAGCTGCTCTGGTTACAGGTCTTGAAGTTGCTACGATCCACTGCCTGGATGCCACTAAGGACCAGGGCGAGACAGATGGCGAGAAGACAGCTCATTCTGGGGGGGGGGGGGGCACAGATATTAGAGATTCTATTGATTCTAATGAAGCCCATTTATCCAAAGCAAACAATATGTTTCAAATACATCAATGATTTCAAGAACTTAATAATTTAAGAATACCTATATAGAGTGTTCCAATTAAAACTGACTCACTTGTTTGGCTAAATCAAGACAGGATTTTTTTAAAAATTTTGGTAGACTAAACACACACTCTTACAAAAGATGTTGGAAATGAAATCCATGTGAAAAAATCCATTTCTGTTGAGAAGCCATACACAGTCATTCATGTTTTGCCCAGTCTTCCTCCTTTAATTCTTGCACACTTCACATGAGATGGTTTCGGTTAATAACAATGAAGTATACAAAAGCACCTAGTCAGTTTCACCCCTGTTTGTTGAGATCATTTTTTAACAGATTTCTCCAGACTTGCTGTAATTGTTTGATATTGACCACTACTTCCACAGTCCTCAGAGGTGGTTGTGTATGTTGTTTTGTATTAGTCACAGATTCTGTTGTGTCCCACTTCACATCCAAGTCCTGTATTGTCCTCTTTGGAGGAAAACTAACACTAAGAAGATTCTCAGCAAACATTGCACACGTTTCCTTAATGGATTCTGTCTTCACATAGCCAGCGACAGTGGAGCTACAGTTACAACACTGTTGAGTGTCTATTACAAAATCAGTATCACAGAGGTCTGAAATGTGCCAGTTTTAAGTTAAACACCTTGTAACATTTTCACTCTCTAGGAAAACATAAAGTTATTTTCAGTGCGATGCTTTAAAATGTTTTGAAGTAACAATGTAAAATAAAAATATGCAATGTATAAAATTTTCTGTGACAGATCACATTGCATTTATCCAGTAAGAGTTCAGTGTAGTCCTATCAGTGGATTACTGAAATGTACATTGATGTACAGAACAAATCTTCTTATTCAAAAAGCTGCACAGCACACTGCTACTGTAAGAAGATTAACTCTGCTTTTAAAGGACTCACAGCTCCAACATAAAAGTCTCTGTCTTTAAATAAGAATTAACCTGTACTGTGGACTCCTGGTGGTCCTTAACAGGGTTGTATGTTATAATTACACCTAGAAAAACTGTATCTAAGGATCCACTTTCAAAATCAAGTTCTGAGAGTTTTCACAAATTTAACAAGGTATGCTTTTTATGATATTCAGTTCATCTATACACAGATGCTCTATTTATACACATGATCATCACCAGCCCTGTATGCCATTGCAACATAGACTAGCTATGTCTTATGTCTGACCCTAACCCAAAACCTATGGGAGTTTCATCCCTGTGGGCTTTGTAAATTGACTTGGACGAATACGTAAGGGAAATATAAATAAAAAAAAACCACACATTTTTCGAATTTGCGCTGAGCAGGAGTCGTCCAAGGTGCTAACTGTACATATAATATTTGGTGTAAATATATGTAATGTCTTCTCACACAGGGTAAGGGCATTTGGTTATAGAATAAAAATAACGCCTCCCTCTACACCTTTTGTCTTTTTCCACTATTCATATTCTTTTACTTATTACCAGGTATCAAACTAACATAAATGGTACATTCTAAAAAGACTGAACAAACAAATAAACCATAGAATAACACGGATATAAAACCACCGATCTGTTAAAACACGAACCTGACCAATGTATTGTGATACAGGTTATGTGTTTGTTGTGGCAAATGGAAAAAAAAAACAATAAACCACAACAACAGTTAAATAAAATGTACTTGGTCAAATGAGGTGAGCAGAATATTCACTTTTTACATTTAGAAAACAAATCGCTGCCCCAGGTCTTTAATAACACTCATAGCTACCCTGTTCACCGTCAATTATTCTGGTTCTTTTATAAACACCCGCACAAATAAGACAGTATTCGACAACAGTAACAAGTGTCACACTGGCTCAATAACAGTGGACGTGAAATGAAATCAACTTTTAATGAAATGTGCCCTTTATTCCTAATCTCGGTAAGCAACTGAAACATTACCTCTGAATGAAAGCCGCCATTTTGGTTCTGGTTACACCTTTGACCCATTTCGCCCCTCCCACCCCGCCCCCTCTACTAACAACCAGTCAGATTTTACACCGTCAGTATTAGTACTGCGCTCTTCTGTATCGTATTGATAAGACCTGTAAAGATCAAATTTCGCTTATATCATTGACAAACTAAACATAAATCTGAATTCATGAATCTTTCTATTAATGGTAGAGTAATATCAATAACAAAAGCTATAACATTATTTATACACTGCACTCAACGTCTCGCCATTATTAACGGCGATGACACGAAGATTTTTATTTTCATATGGAGATACAAACCATATTAACGAAAAACAGATATTTTGTGCAGTTCTGTAGATAGGGGAAACATAAATATGCTTGATTTTCATTCTTCAAATGTTGTGCACTTATCCCCCGGTGCACGTACTTTTTTTAGCCGAAACATGTACTCAGTCTCGCCTTGAAATAAAAGCTTTTTAATGCAAAAACACGTACTATCACATATAAATTATACTCTCAGGTAAAATACAAGGGTTTATATCAGAAATAAATATGGAATCTACCTCGCAATTGCTGTATCACAAATAAAAAATGTTTCCTTTAAAATTATGCATCTGATCTTTTCAGCAAAACATCAATTTTTAAAGGATATCGATGATGTATGTCATTTACCTGGGGAAGAGATGGCAGTAGGATGCACCATGGGAAGAAGGCAAGCCAACGGAGGCAGTGTGATGCTCTGGGCAACATTTTACTGGGAAACCTTGGATCCTGGCATTCATGTGGATGTTACTTTGACATGTACCACCTACCTAAACACTGTTGCAGACCATGTACACCTCTTCATGGCAACAGCATTCCTTGATGACAGTGGCACTGCCACAATGAAAAAATTGTTTAGGAATGGTTTGAGGAAAATGACAGAGTTCAAGGTGTTGTCTTGACCTCCAAATTCTCCAGATCTCAGTACGATCGAGCACCTATGGGATGTGCTAGAAAAACAAGTCTGGTCCATGGAGGCCCCATCTCACAACTTACAGGAGTTAAAGGATCTGCTGCTGATGCCTTGGTGCCAGATATCACAGGACACCTTAAGAGGTCTTGTGGAGGCCATGCCTTGATGGGTCAGAGCTGTTTTGGCAGGATGAGGGAGTCTCACGCAATATTAGGCGGGTGGTTTTAAAGTTGTAACTAATTGGTGTATACACACAATAACGTTAAACTGAATTTCATAGATAAAGATATTTTTCTATAGAAGAAAATGCAATGTGTACCTTAATAAATTAATGTATAATTTTTGGTAA
This sequence comes from Heterotis niloticus, assembly GCA_018136845.1. Classification (NCBI taxonomy): domain Eukaryota; kingdom Metazoa; phylum Chordata; class Actinopteri; order Osteoglossiformes; family Osteoglossidae; genus Heterotis; species Heterotis niloticus. Next base: position 15,650,588 of record CM030888.1, on the reverse strand, counting down.
GCATCATATTTTCACATAAAAATGGTCAATTGCCAAACCCAATAATACCCTACTGAAAACCATTATTACAATATAAGACTTCACAACATATAAAGAATATGAAAGCAAAGCACACAGTTAAAATGTTTAAAATGCCTAGTTTATTTTACATGTAATTGTAAACTTTGACATTTTTTGCAATTTACTTGTTTTAATTTTACTTTCTATTATGTGATTAGAAAACTATACATGTGTATAATGTAACAGGTCACTGTTGCAATTATGTACAGTATATTTGTGTTTCATGGTTGCTTTGAAAACTATTAGAACCTGTATGTGATGTCTGTGTGGCTTTTGTATAAGTGCAATTAATAAAAACAGAGCATTATCCCAATTCCAACTCTAACCCCATCCCAAAGCCTCAAATTTGTGTCCTGAACCTCAATGTAACCCCAATTTTTAATTCACTGGTGACTTGAGGACTTTTGATTCCAGTCACACATACATTTTCTTAAGCAAATATGCTAATCAAACAGTTCAATGTATTTTCATTCATTAATGATTAATGATTCTTCTTGAATAATGATTCAAACATGCGAGAATTTTTTTCTTGCATTTCATTTTTATTTTCATTCTATCATTTTAATGTACAAGCTTTTTGTTTACCCATATAGTTTCCAGCTTATGACAAAAGATCATTTTATAGGACACCTGTCAGCATGAATAACAATTACGGTGATGGTATTAGAAGGCCTCCACTGTAAGTCACCACTTGTCCTAGTCAGGGTCACAGCAGGAGCCTGGGTGGACTGAGCTGGACCTGAACCTTCTTTTTGTCCAAAGAGCCCAGGCTGCTGAGAGGCAGCAGCTCCACTCACTGCACTGCCATGCTAACAGCCTTTGTATACTTTGATTAAAGATACAGGACCGTAGTCTCTCTTCATGCTTGAAAAGATGCAGCAAACGTGGATGGACTCAGTGACAACGGAGGCACCCGTTTCAACACCGAGGACAAAAGTGGGGGACAAAACATTTTGAAGAGACTGTGGCAGGACAGTACGTAAAGCTGCATTCATCCGCTTCACTGGGTGTCGCTGTCGGCAAATTTGAGGATTTTTTTTTTTAAATTGCGTTTGCTACTCTTGATGGTACGCGATGACGCAAGAGCAGTATAAAAGCAGAGCCAGCGTTGAGGAAGCCCTTTTCATGTCGAGTTGGAGCTCATGGTGATTGCTGGATAATTGGGTGAGTTGACTATTTTATTTTTTCTTTACTTTCGCTCGCACGAACATGTATGTTTTTCGGGCGCGGCAGTGCCTTAACCCTCCTTTCTTGGCATGCACGTGCCTTCCTCGTGCGCGTGTGTGTATGTATGGAGGAAGACCATTGTCCAGTGTAATGTCTTCGGTACTAGTGTGTTTCCCATCGACTAGTCCTATCCTCAAGCACTGGAACACTCATTTATCTGCCGGTTGTTTAATTACGCCGTAGCCCTTTAAATTCCGATCGCTTAATACTTTAATGCTTCCCTTGCAGAAAACTGTCTGGTGGTCGCCTTCGGTCGGGCTTTGCTATGGCGAAGGTGAGAATTTTGTCAGCGTCACTCGTGTGGAACGAAGCTGAACGCCTCATATTGGCACGCGCCTGTTGCCTGCGCTCGCTCGTGTAATCTAAGGCACAGCAGTCGAGGCGGTGGGCCAGCTCCTCGCCTGATGGACACGGTGGCGTCATGTAGATGTGCATGTTCAGCGCTTCGTTTTGCGTTTTTGAGGAAACTTTTGTAACCGAAAAAAATGTGCGTTCTGAGTGCTACCTGCGTACGGTGAACTGATAGTGAATCTTTGTTCTCTTCCCAGGTCTGTTGGACTCCTGCAATTGAGCCTCATGGTTTGCTGTAGCTATCTACACGTGGCATTGCATCACGAGCTTTAGGTGGGCTGGCTGTACTGTGTAATTTTTTTGTCTAGTAATAAAGTTGTGCATTTCCGGATGATTGGTGTGTATGTGGTTTCTTTTTCCCCACAGCCTGTATAAAATTGACATTTGCTACTGGCAGGTACACATTGCTTTTGGTGATGCAGTCTTTCACACGATGACAAAGTACTAATTGTAGAAAGTGAGCTGCATTTTCCACTGATCTGTCACAGGACATTTTAGAGTTGCTGTTGGAGCTTGGTTTTGGACACTAAATACCATACATGGTTCCATGTCATGTTACTGTAGTGCAAAGAACTGCTTTAGTTAGTTCTAGTTTGATCACACAAGATCATTTGATCTTAAGGGACCAGAGTAGTGGTTGGTACAGTCTGTTCCCACTGCAGTGAATCTTAAGGAGTCTGTGTTCACACATGAAAAATTGCTCCACTTTCAATGAGTAAAGTTGTTCAACAGCACTTGACTTGAGAAATGTATCATTACTGTAATGATGCATGGTAAGCATGAAGTTGGTTTCACTGCAGAATTAAAATGTACTAATGAAGCTAGAAGAAGTTGTAAATGAGGTGGGATGTTGGCACACTTGTTCTCAAAGTTCAAATAAACAGGAGCTAAGACCTTTAGGTCTTCATATTCACCCTTAATATAGACTTGCATAGCTCATTTGACAGCAGTGAAGTTTAGAGCTTGAATGACTAAAAATCAGTAGGCATGCTTAGTGTAACATGAAGTTATGTAGTAATTCAAACAGTTCAAATATGCATTGGAACAACCAATTTCATGGAAGTTGAAACTACAATTAAAATGTTGAGATTTCAAAGATGGGGCCTATTTCAATATATTAACAGCATCAAGCATATTTTGGGACAGCTACATACAAGTGGAATGTTACCTCTATAAAATTACATTTTGTTTTCTTTAATGTCTTTGTCTAAAGTAATTTACTCATTTAAGCAGCAAGGTATTTTTTTGGTAACCTTTATTTAGAAAGAATTAAACATTAGTTCCTTTAAAAATTCACATTCAGTACTTAAGTCTCCAGCACCATAATTACAGTCCTGCTATGGAAACTTACAAAAATACAAATTAAAATTCTTGGTCATTGCACTAAAAGTTGAATTTTCCTACACAATATGGCCTGTCAAAATTAAAATGTGTGGGTAAAAAAAGTGACAATACAAAAGACTTAATATCTAATGGTAAAAACAATTCAGACAATATAGTCCTTTACACAAAATTGTGGTTAAGGTGCTGGAATCCACAGGTTTTCCTCTGCACCCCCTCATCTTCTGGTCAGTGACGCTGTAGAGCACAAAGATAAGTTATTTGCCACAACCGTAGACATGCAATAAGGCATCAATTACCAGAGCATTACCAAGACTGATCTGCTAGTCCTGCAGGACCTTTACACCCAGCAGTGTAAAAATAAGGCCCATAAAATCCTAAAGGACCACAATCACCCAAAACACAAACAGTTTTCTCTGCTCCCATCCAGAAAATGCTTTAGAAGCATTTGGACAAGAACAAGTAGGTTCCAGGACAGTTTTTTCCCCCTTTACCATAAGACTACTGACATCAAAGCACTGCAGAGAGTGATCCGGGCAGTAAAATGCTGCACCAGATCTGATCTGCCATCCCTACAGGACATTTACACCAGGAGATGCAGGACCAGAGCAACTAGGATCATCGGTGACCTGTCTCATCCCAACAATCATCTGTTCGACCTGCTGAAATCAGGCAAATGTTTCAGAAGCATTATGGCCAGAATGGAGAAGCTCAGGAGGAACTTCTATCCCATAAGACTTCTGAACCCAGGCATGCCATCACAATCCTCGCAAACCAGGGTCTACAATATCCATTGACTGCTCAACCATGTATGTGACAAATAAATTCTTTTGATCTTGATCTTTGACTAATAAAACTCTGACCCCCCCTCCCCGGATAGTGATTTTTTTTCCAGATATCAGAATATTTATTCACTTTTTATGTATATTTATTAATTTTTTTAGTTAAATGTTTTTTTTCTACACATTTCATTTATGTGCTGAGGATGTCTGGAAGCAAGACATTTCATTATCATAACACTGCTATGCTGTTGTTACTGTACATATGACAAACTTGAAACTTGAAATTTGAACTTGAAACTTGGATGAGCACACACAGTGTCAGTACCAATAAACAGAACCAAAACAGAAGAACGCTTTACCTGCTGCTGCTGCTGCTTCATTATTTCATCTCTGGTCTTAAACACTGGAGCATCTTCCACCACAATCCCTTCCGCCATTTCCCTGACCTTTTCCAGCAGCTGCTGGCTGTACCTGCAAAAAATGTTAACAAATAAGCAAGTTGGTTCTAGAAATGGACAAATGACGTTTTCAAAACATAAACGCCTTTGAGCAGCAGGTGGCGCAGTGATTAAAGTGATAGGCAGGTAACGTGAAGGTTGTTGACTTGAGCCCCACTTCCCACTGCTGTAGATCATTTGATCAAGGTGCTCAGCCTGACCTAGTATACATCGGGCACGAACACTCCGACGTATAAATGGCTCCAGTATTTCAGCTCACTCGACGCTTGCTGTGGGTTGACTGTGGGGTTGCTGTGGTGGTTGGGGGTTGGTACGAGGTAAGACGGGGCTTAGAGTGAAGGTTAGGTGGGGAGTGGGATCCCCTTTGTAGTGCGAGTCCTTTCATTAGCACTACGTGTTTGATATGATAGGAATCTAACAATAAAAGATTTACGAGTACGCACCGACAACCGAGGAAGACGTTGTTTGCCCAAACCATGGACAGCGCCAGCAGCTGATCCAGCTGTGGATCCTCGTAGTCGCTAATGTTCCGGAAGATGAACTCCCTCCTGGACTTCCAGTGCTTCTCGGTCTCGGACAAGGAGCGGAATCGCTCCACCCGCTCCGCCAGCTGCCGGTTCTGCGCTAAGAATTCGGCAACGTCGCCGGCCGCCATCTTTACAACAGCAACCACCACAGGCCCGCCTCTAAAACGCTGCGGCGCATGCGCAAAGGGAAACCGGCGGTTTTTTTTTTTTTTTTTTTTTTTTTTTTTTTTTTTTTTTAAACAACAGCGCCAACTAGCGGTGAGATTTGAATGTACGTTTCAAAATAGACGGTTGCACTTGTTTTCATGCCCAAGGAGTAGAATATCATCTAGTCTGGAAACGCCGATAAGCACGACACTATAACATATAAAAATTAAAAATTAAAATTACTGATGCATCCAACTTATTCTTTTTCTGCGGCCTTAACACAACTACAATATATGGACAAATATTATGAAAAAGCAGCAGATACCCCAAGAGTGCAGTGAAGGTTGTATTTTGGCTCATGCAGTTGTATAAATAGATAGAAATACAGTATAAAGGAGGAAATTATATTAGTCATTAGTAAAAACCAGGTGGTGTAGCAGTCAGAGCTGCTGCTTTGTACCCTAAGGAGCCAGGTTTGAATCCCACCTCCTGCTAGTACCCTTCACCAAGGTACATCCCCTGATTAAAAAAATATTCAGTTATATAAATGGATAAATCAATGCAAATATCTTCACACTGTGAGCTACTTTAGTGAGAAGTGCCAGCTACATCTATTAATAATCTGTAATTTAATTATGCTAAAATGATCCACAGACATATCTTGCAGGGAAACAAAATCAACAGAATATGTGACATATGTAAGAATCTGTCTTGCAATGTTGTCAGCAGGCACTGATAATAGATCATTTAGTCACAGTCTGTCTGTTAAGTGGTTTGCCAGATAAATGTTTTGAAAAGTTGAAAGCGTTTCAATTCTCTTTGCATTTGTAAGTATGGTTCACAGTAATGTAATTGCTATGTAGTAAATAATTGGATGCACAATAAATCTTGTGCTGGGTTATTCTTTAGTCCAGCATCACCTGAACTCTTTACTTTTAGCCATCAGTTGAACAAAAAATGAAATGGAGTGCCCTAAGTTATAGATCTAGTCACATTGTGACATGAGACATGTCAGCTAACCAGTCTGAGCTACAGCTGAAGATTTGTACATGAAATGAGCTTTGAATCTGTGAAACCAAACAGAAGCTGAGACACTGAAACTATTTGGATCTCAGAGGGAGAGCTGAACCCTCGGAATACCACTTGTGTTAACTGCAGAGCACTCGAAGAAGGCTTATAATACATCAAGGAGTGGGACAGACAGAGAGAGCAGAAACCAATCTGGGCTCTTTAATTTTCACGTCCGCCCACTGTGGAGGCCTGGAGGGAGTCCAAAGAAGACGAAACGATTACTCTACAGAACTGGAAGGAGGAGGGAAGGAGGCATCACTGTACAACTCAGTGAGTAACTCAGTGATTTTGATCTAGCTGTCTTCTTTGGAGATTACAGAAATACTGGTAATTCTGTAGATTTTGTAAAAAGATTAAAAAATTGAGGTGGAATTTCTTTAGGAGAGTCCTGACTGGGGTGGTACCCCAACTAATTTAGAATCTGATCTAATGTAGAATCACTAAACAAAAAATAGCACCCAAACATTATGGCAAGCAAGTTATAAATATGATAATAACCATAGACTGTACCTGAGTTTTGGTGTGAAACAAGTTGTTGACTCTTTCATACATCATGACGATAGTAACAGTGTGACAGTGCTGGCGGGCAGAGGCTGTTTCTGCCAGAAATGCTCTTCACTCACATGTACAAAGAGGACAGTGTTGTGCTGCCAAAAACAACCGAGACACTCTGGTTTCAGCTCACCTTTCTTCAGCACATTTTGTACTGGACGTCATCTAGCTTGGCAGATGCCATGTGCAAACCTGTCAGTGTCCAGCAAAACATTTGGCTGGAGAAAAAACACAGCCCTGACAAACAGGGCTCACATGCAGAATGAGTTCCTGAATATTTCAGACATCCTTGAAGGAGTATCACTGGGGTTCACGTGATGTTCTGTGAATTTTCTATTCTCAAACACATGCTCGTTGGAGTCTTCACAATGCCATTTCATCTTGTAGTTTTATTCTCTTTCATCTGGAATTTGAAGGTCAACGTTTGAACTGATCAGAATATACAGTATTTACAGTGAATACATATTTTTGTAAAAAGCTCCAACAATAGGCATTATCTTTATAAAATATAAATGCAGCACCAAAACAGAAAATCAAAGGATAAAACAGCTTTGACCCTTATTAAGGAAATAAAAATTTCACAACTGATATTATCAGTAATTGACTTCTAACCATGACTTACACATGGCCTTTGTTGAAGACAACTTATATTTACAGAACAAGATATTTACTATGATTTACTCATTTATAGCAGCAGATAATTTTTATCATATCTTTTCATTTGAAGCACCACCTGCTACAGAGGAAGCAGCGGCCTGAACCCGTGTCCTTTGATAGATTTCAGCAGTACCAATTACTGCACCACATGGTTTTGTTTTTTAACATGGAAGTGGAACGTTTTTGCATTTTCCTCTTATTGTTACATACTTTTGTTTATCCGCAGCAACTTACAGAAAGTGCAATTTTGTTCATTGATGCTCCTCCATATTTAAGGAAACTATTCAAGGTAAAGGCATTCCTCAAGTGCACGAGAGCTGATATTCAGTTCCCGGTGACACACAGAGAAAAAACACGACAGGCGGTAGCTACATGCACTTTAGTTTTCCCTCAGACATTAATGAGAAATCCGAAACTTTTATAAAAGAGTTTATTTTAAAGACTGAAAGACACAGTGCGTGAACTGCCCCCCCCCCCCCCAAAAAAAGTAAGGTTGCGTGACGTACAGCGGGCAATGCTCTTACAGGCCACTAGGAGGCAGTGCTGCACGAGTTAAACGTTTCATCATAGTCACGGAGTTTTCTAGGCCACTTAACGTTCACCTGCACGCACATGGGGGCAGTGAACCTGAACGTCGTTGTCTTTTATTGCGCACATTTAAAAATTAATCTGCTGCACATGTTTAATGACGTGCAGTTTTTACAGTATTTCTTTTAGGGTGAATGAAAATGCAGTTGGATTGGAACAGATAAGTACACCGAGGCCTCCCAGGTGTGTAGCGCTTTGATGATAAAAATAACGAATTGTTTAATTGCCGGATTACTGCTTAACGGTCGCATGTACGTTTGAGACTGAACAAACAGGCTGTTTCAGCAACACCCAATATATTATTTTTATAACTGCAGAAACTACATATGAAATAAAGTTAAACTTTATTTTAAAACTTTCAAGGTGCAGATAGATTTTCGTGAATGTGTTAGCCAGTTTACAAAAATAAAAAGGAAAAAAATGCTTTAAAGGTTTAAAATGGATATAATAAATTGGGGGATGAGCAATTCTATTCAACTTCAAATGTTTTGACCCGGTTTATCTCAGCCTTGTCCCAATATTATCGCAGCATTACTGACTCCGGTGTTTGTTAAGGCAGCGTTTCGAACTCCTTTATGAAGTGTCCATTTTAATGTACGCCATTAATATTAAACGTTTTTTAGGATGTTCTTCCTAAAAAACGAGGATATTTGTGCGTATACAATATATAATGTGTACGTTGTGTATTTTGCTTAGCGGGGATGTTGATGTTTAAAGGGTCGATGCGTAGCGGAGCTGCTTCCTGCTTTCGAACCGGGGACAAAACCCAGGGGAAGCACAAGTGTTGAACTGTCGGAAACACCGCGGCACAAATCTAACAGTGACGGTGTTGCAACTGGAATGCGACCGTTAGAGTAACGGTCCGCATGTATCCGTGTGCGTCATGCGGCCAGTCCGCCGTGCGACTCGGGCTCGGTTCGGGCTCGATTCGGGTTTGACTCGGGTTTCGGATGACATCACTTCAAAGCGGTGTGAAAACAAGCCCCGAGCGCACATGAGACCTGCGTGCGCGTCCGTCGCTATTTCGGTTGCGTAACAACGCGCGGTGGCGTCGCGGGATGGGCGGCCGCGGTTAGGACCCGGAGCGCTTCGCCTTCCAGCGCCGTTCGTCGGGGCTTGGAGCGCGTCACTCCGCCGCGGCTCGGACACGCAGAGCGCCCGCGCTGCACGCACAGACCCGCAGCCACCCACCCAGGATCAGGATGAGCGCGGCGCGTGTCGGCGGGTACCACTCCTCCTCGGCTGTCAGATCGTCGTCGCCCCCCCCGAGCTGAGGCGCCCGCCTCTGCTAGCGAGCAGCCCGCGCGCGCGCGCGACCAAGGTGAACACGGCCGCCGGATCTTCCGCTTCCCCCCTACCCCCCCACCCCAGCAGGTACGAGCAGGGAGCCGCACCTGGGCTGCGCATGTAGGTCGCGTCGCGGGCTTCGCTCTCGAGAGGAAGGCAGGAAGCCCCCGCCTCGCCGTAACTTTTTTTTTTTTTCTTTCACAAACGCGCAGACGCGCGGCGCAAAGCTGGTGCGGCGATGGTCGGCGGCGCGCGGGCGGACGTTTCTGGAGCGCGCGCTTCTGCGTGATCGCGGGATCTCGTGGCGCCTCAAGTTCTCCAGAAGCGAGGCGCGCGGAGGGTGTGCGGCCGTGCCTCCAACTTTACGGGTGCGTTTCGCCGTCTCGGCGCCCTTTTGCATCCCCGCTAGCAATGGCAGCGCTTAGATGTGCGCGGAACTAAGTGGGGGCGAACCGCTGCCCTCCTGGGGCTGGCATGGAGGTGGCACGGGGCACGCGGAGACCGCCGGGAGGGGCGAGCAGTCCGCTGGGCCAAGTCGCATCACTTTCCTTGGAGAGCTTCGGAACGGGTAAAAGGACAGGGAACGGAGCAGGAGCTGCTGCGTCCTACAGAGGACCCCGACGATCGAGGGCTGGAGGGGACACACTCTCAGGGGTCTGTGCCATCTTGCATGTGTGTGCCTGTTTTGTGCCGGACCACCGGTAGGGGGCGTGGCTGTTGTTTACCTCTGGGAAGCCAGTGCTGGCCGCTTTGGGGGCGGGACGCGGTGTGCGTTGTCACCATCCGCGGTGAGAAACGTTTTCCCGTGGCACTGCTTTGACTGCAAGACGATCAAAAAAGAACCAAAATATCACAACACAAATCACTTCTGTCATGTCAGTTCTGATAAAAATCCTTGCATAGGTTTAGCAATAATAATGATGCTAGTAAGCAAAAACAAACTTGTTCAAATTACTGCACTCTTTTAAACTATTGGGTACTCCCAAAGGAATAAAAATGGCAAAATACTGATAAAGTTTTGGTATCGATTTAAAATTCTCACAGCAGTTTAGTAATGATAACAAAAACACACCAGCAATGATAGAAGTAATAACCAAATACGAATTTGTTGAAATTGCCAGACTGATTTAAACAGTTAAAAAACTTTGCATGTTTCTACATATTTATAATTTAAATCAGCAAGCCGTGTGCTTTAGGCTGTCTTATGGAAGTGGTGGTTTATGGCACATCTAAATCCAGACCCCCAGCTGATTTATTTGACACGAGGTTCACTGTACAGTCCGGCTTCTTTATGGAGAATGGATATAATTGCGCAGCCTTTGCCTTGAATCAATTAAAAGAAGGTCTGAATCATCGCGGGACTTGTTAGATGTTCCCAGCGGTGACAACCCGCCTGTGTCTCCCTCCAGGCATGGGGCTGAGAATGAGTCAGGATGTGGGGCGTGAAGCCCCCCCCCCACTGGCGGCTCACTCATCCTCACTCTCCAGAGGATAACGGTTCTCACCATAATTGAGGGTTGATGGTGTGCAGGAGAAGCAGGAGCAGAGTGGCTGGACTGGGCAGTGTTTATATCTCCTGACAAGTTCTGAGTGTGTGCGTGCGTGTGTGCGCGCACACTCTGTGGGCAGTGTTTTGGGAGCTGTCTCTGAATCGTGACTTGGAAGCTCCTGAGCTCTGATGAACTGCAGGTGTGCGTGTGTGTGCACGCACACAGGCGCACATGTTACGCTACTTCACTTCTGGTTCTGTAAGGCTTGAGCACCTGAGCAGTAAAGCACTTGACTGAAGAAATGATTTCCATAATTTAACAGATGAGCCATCTCTCTTTGCACCTGCCTGCCTCAGAGCCTATTCAGTTTTCCAGCTGCTGACCCCCCCAGGCTCCCCGATTCACCTGATTGGCTGAATATTAGCCCTGGGGGGTAAAGGTCAGTGGTGCTGGAGGGCTTGGGGTCACACTCAAAATAACTGCACCCTCAGCAGACCATCCATGCACACAACCTGACATTCTTTGAGCGAGCGAATGGGAACATTTAATGTAAATGTAATCTGTCCATCCATCCATCCATCACCAGTAGCAGATCATCCGGTGCAGGGTCACAGGCGCCCCGTTCCTAGATCAAGGGAACATGAGCCGGGGGGACACCCTGGATGGGACGCCAGTCCATCACAGGACAGTCACACAGACAATTCACTCTATGTGTGTTTACAGATATTGAATTATGGATGGATGTCTTTCAGTTTCTCCTCAGGTTACCCAGCTCCCCTGTTGCTCAGAAGCATTTACACACAGGTAACCATTAGGTGTTGCTCTGTTTGTGGGATAAGCCACAAAAATCAGTGCGCAGCCCAAAGTGGAGTGCGATCAAAACGCCAATGAGCTGACCTCGATGAACTCTTAACTGCGTCACTCTGCTTGGCAATCTCAGGATCCTTGGTACCAGGCTTCTCCGTAGGTAAAAGTAATTCCACAGCCGAAACAGTGCACCACAAACATTTTTGTTCTGTCTTTACATTTGCTCTTGTGTTGATGTGAAACGCTAGCATTGGCTTATTTTTGATTTTTGTGCCAGTAGGCGTGCCGTGTCTCGTCACATTTTTGCAGCACAACTTTTTAATATGTATTAGTTTTTGCATCGACAGTCATGGCTGATGATTTCATGGTTTGACTTATTTGCTCTCAGAGCGCACCTTCCTTCCCAATCAGAAATATTTATTCATTCAGCTGCTTCTTCACTGTTTCCTTTCTCCAAAATGATTTACAATGTTAGGTTCATACACTGAGGTGCTTACAGTGATTTATTAATTTCTTCCTTTCCTGTGTCAGTTCATGGTAAGTACCTTGATCAAGGTACTGCGGCAGGATTTGCTTCAGGGCCCTAATAGCAGAATATCACGGCTTTAAGCACTACTCCACCTGCTGACCACCAGAGTTGCTCCCACATTTTGCCCCGGTTGTAGTTCTCTACCCTTCCACACTGGGGTGTGTTTCCCTTTCCTTTCCGACCACACCGTCCTCGGACCGCATCTTGCTCTCTTTCTCATCCCTGCCATTTTCAAACTAGCGGCCCACCCCCCTCGCCAGCTCTCTCACGGTGTCACCATGAGCGGAAGATGCTGTGTTCCTCCGGTTCATCGATAGGCTAATGAACTCCCGACTGCAGGGAGGTGATGGTGGTGCATTAATCCCCAGCAGCCTCTCTCCGTGCCACTCCACTCAGCACCTTGGCAGCCGTCAAGCCGCCTGCATGCTTCCTGGCTGCATTCGTCAGCGCTTCCCCGATAAGGCTTGAAAGGCGTCAGAACTTTTTTCTATTTTTTTCCTGACCATACTGCACGAGAGCGGAAACTATAATGCAGCATCAATAAATAACAGTAGTGCATCTTTCTGGGGTCCTGCAATTAACGAAGAAATTGTTAAGCTTTTTTTGGCTCTACTGGTTATTGCTCCACAGGGAACCGTGTTCGGCAGTGAGGTCATCCTCTGAGACGCTACCCCCTGCCAGCACTCGAGGGAGCGGCCTTCCCTCTGATATGAGTCCGGCGCGCCGCAGGCCCACTTCCTGAATGGGCAAGAAATTAAAATCGCAGGTGTGGAACTGTGTTAATTGGGCCATTAACCCCTCTCCGCGACCTATGAGGAAAAGATGAGCTGTTTGCAGCCGACGGAAATACGAAGGCATTCCCTCCGCTGGCTTTGATGGGGTGTCGTTCTGCTCACTGGCTGCTTTACTGCTGAGTTCTCCCCTGCTCAGGCACAGTTATTCTGGAAGTTTCTCCAGAGCGCATCATTTCTATGTCAAGTCTGAGCGCGGGAAGCCGCTGGTGATGCCGTTTAGAAGGCGCGGCGACCTGCTATGGAAATCGAGCACTTGTGCGCATCAACACGTGAAAGCCAAACGCTTTTCATGTTTTATCTTCCTCCTTTCTGAAAAAAAAAGGCTTGACTGACATATCTGTGCGAGTGCACTGACAGTGAAGGCCAGTGATTTGCTTAACAGATATTTTTCCCTCCAGCAACTTGCAGAGTTTACAGCTAGACATAGATTTGTTGTTGCTCTTTTTTTGATTTGTCCTGTTTTTTGTAACTGTTGCAGTTTCAACTTTTTAAGGGAATCCAATGGGTTTCCTTCATCAGACTTGAACTTCTCCTTTTTTTGGTTTTAAAGTTCTGCTCCTTTAATAACTGCACCCCCTGGCTCTTGGTTACAGAATAGCAGTGTTGCACTTTTTTGTTGTTTCATGTAAAGAGATGATAGTCTTGTTCTTTTTCATCTTCCTCTTTTTCCTTCCCATGATATCCTATGTAATTGAAATTATGATGTCTGTACAGACATTAATTCACATGGAGACGTTTAAAGCAAAAAATATAATCAGTTTGTTTTCTTTGTTTTTTTGTTACAGCTTGATGTAAAAATGACTAAATGGAATTCTACAAAACTTGAAATATAGTTTTAGCTGGGTCCTGGTTAAAGTACAGGCTATATGCCAGTTCAGTTCAGGTTTGAGGGGAGCGTTCTGGCCCTTCTTTGGGTGACTTTCACCAGACATTGCTTGTTGTCCCAAGGGTCACAAGACGTGATGAATTAAGGGCCTGAGCTAAAACGTTCAACACTCGGGAGTCATGCGAATAAACGTTCGCTTTCCAAAAGCATAAGACTTGCTGGATGGAGATCCTCACTGCCACTGTTCTCAGAATTATTACTTAGTAGTAGGGCATGGCACTCTGGAAGAAAACGATTCTCCTTGATGCCCTTTGCACAGTATTGAGGACTTAATGTCTATTGTTGATCCTGAGGTTAAAAAAGCTGGGTGCAAATTTAGCTCTTGGCTGTGTGAATGAACCATTTTGAGGCCAAAAAACTAGCAAGCGGCTTTAATGAATGCCACCACACTTTATGCACAGCAGGTACTGTACATGTCTATCGACACAATGTTAAATCAAGATGATGTGGTACATTATCTAACTGGGTTTCTAAATTCATTTACAGCCCCCGGACTTCCCACGCACAGAATAACTTTGAAAGTCAGAGCACCATTCATGCTTTTAAGATGCCTGGACCCTCCAAAGCTTTGCAGTGAAAATTTAAGTAAAAATATTCCCCCAAAATCTGGTAGCAACAGTTCTTACATGATGTGGTAAAGACGAATCAATGTTCATCTTTTGAATGAGCCTTATACCCTTCAATAACCCTTTTGAATTGAAACGCTTTCAGTTCCCTGTCAGTGTATATTTTGCGATGACTGTGAGCAAACGGAGACAAACGCTGAAGCTTGCAGGTGTTGACTTGAGATTCAGCTGCTTGGGCAGCTTGAAGTAACCTGTTCTATTCTAGGGTGAGTAGCAGTCTGGACCTTGTTTTGTGTGTGTGTGTGTCTCCAATAGGAAGACAAAGAATGATTTATCAAGAAGCAATTCTTTCAGTATTTTGAATTTTACAAATATGAATATAAATTTGAAAAATGTAGTCTGATTTTTCAAAATGTTCATCAAGGATAATAAGAATAAGATGTGTCATACAGTTTGTAGATGACACTTTGATGTGGGCTTAGTTGCTTGATGGAGGGGGTTTGCCTTTGTGGCCAATGGTTCTCTGGGGTTTATCATCTCCACAAGAGCTCAACCAAGACGTGGTTTGCAGGCCTAGCCTTGATGCCTGTCAAGCCTGCGGGGGTCTGGTTTGACTGGTTTGGTATAGTGGTTCTTCTGAGGGAGCTGCAGACCACCTGCAGTTGCTGTCGTAAAAGGTCGAGCATGCAGTTGTTGTAGAAACCATAAATGGAAGTGAACTTGTGGCCCATTGACCTGGCTCTCAGTCTAGATTGAGATGTCTTGTTTGTGTGTTTGTCATATGGACACGAGTGGAAGTGGGGGTTGTGAGCTGTTGGGTGATGAGCTGGAAGGGAGTATCTTATAGCATGTAAACACAACCCAACATGTGGAAAGTATCCTTCCTAGGCTTGAAACAATAACACATGACCTCCTCCTTCTCCAGAGGTGAATGAGCTGAGTCTCATGGTGTGGTATTGTCAGGGGGCAGTGGGTAGTGAGTGATTTAGGGTGAAGGCAGAGTTCTGTGCTTCAACACATGGAGCTGGAAACATATCCCAACACGTGGGAAGAGCGTTACCTTTTCCGTCTGTTTTTCCCCTCTTTCCTGGCTTCCATTGGTGCTCCTGTGGAGAGGCGACTTCTCAATTCTCTCTAGGGGGTTTCAACTTTCAGGCACTACAGACATGTTAGCATGTAGTATCTCACAATTACAAAGAGCAGAAGGTTTCCATGGTCTATGCTAAGTTTGCAAGTTCTCGCCATGCCTGTGTGGGTTTCCTAAAGGTGCTTTGGTTTTCTCCTCTGTCAAGAAGCTTATATGTGACAGAGACAATTAACTGTTAGGATTAGTTGGACACTTGTTTTCTTTCTGCCTTGGACAAGGTACTGCTGATGATGGATGGATGGATGGATGGATGGATGGAGTGTGTCCACACTGGAACTGATTCATCTCTGATATGGTCCAGTCAGTGAAAGGAACCCAGCAGTTGGTTGACAGGCCATGATAGGTCATCCATATTTCAACACTTGGCACTGGCTCGATGTCAGCAGTGTTTTAATAAATGTCAGCTGCACGGCTCAGTGCAGTATGGCTGCGTGGCGGTAGGAGGGTCTCCAGACATGAGCTGGGGGAAAACCCAGTTTTATGGCCATATAAATCCACATGGAGAGACACAAGCACATGAGCCATTTTTTTCCTCTCGTTGGTGTTCCTTTTCCAGACAGATGTAAGCCTTGCTTAGTGACCTAATGCAACATCATAATTTATGTTTAAAAAAAAAAAAAATTAAAAACTTGAACCTTTCCAAAGTGTTAGTTATTTATATAAATTATATATTTTTTTGCTTACTCAGTGCTTTTATCCTTAGTGAGTTATAATTTTACAGGCATTTTTGCAACAGTTAATGATCGAACAATTGAGACTGAGGACTTTACTCAAGGGTGCTGCATCAAAACCCATCGTGTGCCTGGATCCAGCACCTTTCTGGTGTTTTCTTTTACTTTCTGCATTTATTTATTTTTCTCCAAATGATCATAGTATGAGGTTTGTACACACGCCCTTCAACTGTGTATTAATGTCTTTCAAAGTCACTGAATGAATCCAGTGTGAAGCGTGTAGTGAGATATAGGAGGTATGTATGGGTGGAGGGTGTTGGAGCACAGCAGGAGATGCTGGCCGAGGCACTGCAGACCCCCACAGTGGATCTCACTTGTTTACTTTCTTTTCTGACAGATGGACAGTGAGAGAAAGAAGCGGAAGTACTCCTCCAGCAGCAATGACTCTGACACCACTGACAGTAAGTAACCACTGTGAGTCACCAGGGGGTTATTCAGACCAAAGTGGGCGGGATTGTTATTATTAAACTGATTTGGCTGACATATCAATCTAAACCTGCTTACAATATTTCACCCATTTACACTTTTACCAATTTATTTGGCTGACACTTTTCCCCAAAGCAAATTCCAACTATTTACCCATTTATACCATTGGATACGTTATTGCATACATTGAGGGCAAGTACCTTGCTCAAGGGTACTCCAGAAGAAGTGTAGATGTGAACCCGGACCCTTTGCGTATAAAGTGGCAGCTCTAACTACCACACCACCTGCTGCTTCCCCAGAGCATCTCAGGTTCAGTAGCTGGCCCAAGACCTCTACCGCAGGGCTTCTTCTGGGACTTATCCTGCCAACCTCCAGTTTACAAGAGAGCTGTCCATCCCTTTGAAACTAACAGGGGTGTTAACGCATCACATGTGCCCAGGACTGCGGAGAGGTGCCATGCCTGGAGTCGCTGATGCGTGTCTGTTTCTGTTTCCCTACTGCAGTGTGCTTTTATCGCAGTTCCTGTTCTGTGCCAAAGAAAGGACGTTTACCCAGAGTGACAGGCGACATGCTCACACCTGTTCTGCTCATACTGCCGAGGGGCTGTCAGCAGCTAACAGGCACATCATTTGCTTGCTCGTGTGCGGTTCGTGGGATGCGGGAGTAACACACAGTCGTGCAGGTTACAGCCCAGCTTGTTGCTTAGACTGGGAGGTAGGGATGGAGAAGGGAGGAGGTTAAATAGATAAATGTGTGCCGTTTACATTTATTTATTCATTTAGATAACACTTTTCTCGAAAACAACTTACCATGTTAAGCCACATAGAATGCATTACCCATTTATGAAGCTGAGAAGTTTTCCATCCTGGAGCACTGCTACAGCAGGAGGTGGGTCCTTTAAATCCAAAGGTGGTGACTCTAAACACCATAATACCTGCTAACCCTCATTCTCCAGGACCAGACTCAGGCACCATGTGTGTCAGAAGAGTGAACCTGTGAGTTAACAGGAGGTGTAAGATGATTTAATTATTTGTCATTTTTCATGTCCAGTAATGATTTCATGGAAATTTCCAAAATTGTAAGTGAAAAATGTGCAGCCATGGAGTTATCCTGCTGAACATGTGATGGGTGGTGTGTGATAGTTATACTAAAGCATGTTGTGGACTATCTGTCTGCAGGTCATGTGACTTCCTGGTTGCGGTCGTCCAAAAGCATGGGGACCAGTAACACATGGGCACGTCAGGCGCAGAAGAAGCCATCAGAGGTGAGTATCTTCTCCAAGACTTGTTAGCGCAGAGCACCTGTGTATCACATAAATAGAAGTTGTTACGAAACATAATTATTTTTGAATTTGAAAAAGATTATAAGATCAAGCTGTGTCGTCTGAGTCCCGCCTTGAAGGCTTGGTGCCCCTTTGGTTTGCAGGAGGTTAGAGGCTTCTCCCTGTTCCATTGACATGGTTTGTTTCGCACAGAATAAACTGCAGCATTTGAACTGCAGGTCAGTGGAACTCTTGGCACAGTGTTTGCTATTACAGATTCCACTCATAACCTACTTTTTTAAATATTTGTGGTCTCTGGAGAAATTCTTGTAGGGATGTGAAATGAGTAGTTTTTTAATATCGCTCATATTTGAGCTGAGAGCCGGGGGGGGGTTGCCAGTTAGGTGATGTTTGCTTGCGTCTGTGGATGAAGTGGCAGATCCTTTACCGTTGCCCCTCTCCCAAGGGGTTCCGCAGCAGATCTGTTGGCCAGAAAAGGGCAGAGACACGAGGTGCTTGTTATTAAAATGTATTCACAGAGACGAAAGGATTTTGTTTGATTTGTTCTCTTTCATTGAAAAATGCTACATGCGTGGGCTTTCACAGCAAAAAAAGAAAATGACATTTATGGAAAATATTCAAATAACACAACATGCCTATTTGTACTGGAAAGCCACCCAAGGGTAGCACTGTAGCATTGTTTCCTTTTTGAATGTTTGGAGATTCTCCTGGAAATTGGCATGAAGGTTCATTGTAGCAAAGGAGGTAGAGTTGCACTTATATTTACATTTTATTTACATTATTTATAATTACTTTATCCAATGTGACCTACATTACTCAAAAAGTTAAACAGTATTTGTAACTTATATAACTAAATATTGAGCATGGCTTCATCCAACCAGTATGTACAAAACTCCTCCAGTTCTCTGTTTGGCACTGATGTGGTCCTATGAGCACCCTCTATCCCTCAAAGCTGCCGAATCCCTCTCAGCATCCATGAAGGGTCTCTTTAATGTTTTTCAGACCCATTTCTCTTTTAATCTCCTGAAAGCTACATAAATGAGTTCAACACCATCTGCTATAATTATCTGTGTATTTGCTGTTTGAATGTCACTTCTATACGAAGCTACTTGAGTGATGTGAACCAGCAACATAGTGGTGCAAGACCAGATTTGATAATTGTGTCCGTATCTGAAGCTTCCTCTGTTGTTGGTGCACATTTATTTATTCTCAATTCTACGATGTTTTGCAGAACAGCATCTGGTAATGTTAAAAGTATGCATTATAAATGTTCTAGAATTTGAAATGACAAGCTCTTCGTCGCAAATTGAATTCCTTAATCGCTCTTTGGGAGAGATGCTTACTCTGCAGAGTCTTTGCTGAACATATCTCTGAAACAATTGTTTATTTTATTTATTAAGGTTTTCTAGGCATATGCCTCCACAGTAGAAAAGTTAAATTCACTTTTCACAGAAAAATGCTGGCATTTGCCAGTCTCAGTATATTTCATGTACCTGCAGGTATAGTTTCATATTTTCATGACATATGAGCTTAACCTGCAAGTTGTGCAGTTGGCAGTTTTTCTCAGGCATTGAGTTTTGAGAATGCACTGGAGCTGAGTGAATAGCAATGGCACACCATGAGATAATTCCTATGAAAAAAGGCCCAAAGGTCACAAAGCTGAGAGTGAGGTAGAGTCTGTGGACAGAAACCCCGCAAGACACAGTCCGCCCCAGGGGCAGGAAGAAGATGAAAAATAAATCAAGAGGAACAGAAGCCACCATCTGCCAGGTGCTGGAGCTGGTTGCACTGGGCCTGAAACAGCTATACAGGTCCTTGGTGACAAGATGCAGGCATCTGCTAGGTGAGGAGAGTCCTGAGGGTGCAGCTGAAAAGCAGCCTGCTTCAGTCCTTCATAGGGGCCGTATCAGACAAGGTTTGTGAGAGAAGCAGCTCATGTAGGATTTAAGGACCTGGACTTCCTGCAGTTCATAGCCTACAAGGCCCCCTGCAGCTATACCCTAGGGGGAGGTTCTTTAATCCAAATTGCTTCAGGAAAAATAGCCAACTAAATAAAAAGGATCTTAATAAACACTTTTGGGTTACATATATTGCCACTCTATGCAACATGAAAGAAATACTGTACTTTTGGGTGTGAAGGGACAACTTTATTTGTGCTTATGGATATGAGTGATACTGAAAGAACAGCAAATCTTCCAAACTGTCATTTTGATGACAGCTGTTGGAGAAAATGCTGAAATCTGTGAAGCACATATTCTGCATATATTGTTATTCTTTGTACTCTAGGGATGACTTGCATCCTGTCATGGTAAATGCTGACTAAGTGGTTTGGATAGTTTGCCCTTTGGGGTTCCCTTTAGGTTGCGATAGTGGCACTTTGTGTGACAGTGAAGATTGGATTTGTAAGCTGACCTCCTGGCCTTTCATCTGATTTCATTTTTCTTCCTAAAGGGCGTGCAAAAGTGCTCTGATCTTTGCTTTGCACCTGCTTTTTTATCACATTATACGTCCATTTTCTTCTGTGCATTTCAAAGGTCTTGAATAGGTTCTGTGCACTTGAGTTTGGAGCATTCATTTTAATTGATGTCATTATAAGTGTCACTGGATAAATGTGACATATTGAAACCAGATGACCTTTGAAAAATCTCACCCCTTGAAGTCATGATTTCTTCACAGCTTCTTTTAATTCAGTTTGAAGATGACTATCAGTGTTTTAGAAGAGACTCTGAAAGCCCACCAACTTCTTTAATTTAACCCCCCCACACTTTTTGCTGAAATCCAGTCTACGGTCTTATTCAGTTTGTACTGGGATGCAAAAACAATTTTAAATGGAGAAAAATAACTTAAGATCAGCATGTAAGGAAAAACAAAGAGTTGCTGTTGTTAAGCAGCTTCTTGCCAGCAAACTCTTTGTATGGGACAAGCAGTTGAGCTCTGTGACTCATCTAGACAATAAGAATCATCTCAGCTGTTTACCATTGGTGATTTGGGGGCTGATTGTGCCTTATAACTGAGTCTCAAAATAACCAGCAACAACTGGGAAAAAAAAAAATCAGTTCAACAGACCTGAGCTGCATGTGTGGCTCTTGTGATGCTCATGATGAGGATGCTCACTGTGCATAGCCTGCGGACCCAGCCTGTTTCACCAGGTCAGCTCTCGTTGTCTCCCGTTGACTGCTTGGGCACTGGGGCCAAAACCGCAAAACCTTATAGACACTGGACTGGCATTTTGGCAGCTTTCTGGTTGGAACCCAGTCCTAGTTGAAAGGCACAGTGGGCACTTTTAGTATGTTCAGATTTTTTAAATGTGGATTTTGGGCAGTTGATTTTGTATTTTGGTTTTGAGCAATAGGAACTAGGACTTGAGCCAAAATGTTAATTTATGCAGCATCTTAGGTGGGAACTGCTAAACCTCCAACATAAATGCATGGACCTGTGGGCATTGTTCTTCGCAGACCGCGGTGCTGTGGGTCATTACTTATTTGCCTGTGACAGTTTTTTCAGTTGTGTACAAACCTTTGTATGCAAACTTCTGTGTGCTGCTGCTGCTAAGCAAATTAAGGTCATTCTGTCTTACAGGATTCAGTGGCCAAAGGACCTTAGTGGAGGTATGAAAATCCCAGTGAGTTCATGCTTTTTGAAGGACTGCTCCCCAAATTGTGGCCCTTCCCAGAACACATGCATGTATCTGTCAGTTGATGAGCTCACCGGTGCCCCTGCTTATCTGGGAAATTTTGAAAGGTGTTATGTAGGATGTTCTGATGTAAAACAAGAGAATGTGAAGATCTTGTCTGCTTCAGGAGCTGAGGAGCACATCTTTATATGTGTTGGGGAGGATATTGGTGGTGATAAAATGCAAATAGTTGGCTCTGTTTTTAAGGTGGTTTGTCAGACTCCACTGCAGCACCTCCTTCGAACCTCAGTGTGTGTTTTCCATCTTGCCAGTTCTGCTTTTCTCATGTCACTCATCTCAAGAGACTTCTGTCACACATCGGTTTGGTCTGAAGCAGCTTTTTCTGACTGTTATTATTTTATTTAAACAGTGGTACAGTTCATTACCTGATTTATATGGTATAGGATTTATAAGGTTTTCAGGAAACAGGAAATATTTTTCTTTTCCACAGCTGCACTACCTGGAATTGCCTCCATATGTGGGATGTAGTGGGAAAAGAAGACTTTTAACAAACAGACCTTTTACCTGTTGCTGTGCTGATCCTTATTATTGCCAGAGCTGCAACATAAAATGTGATTTCTTATTTTCAGCAATGGTTTGGAGGCTCAGTCCAAACATGTGACTTGCCTTTGGTTATACGCTGCTCCTAACCGCAGTGAAAATGCTTCTCATTGCAGTC
Source organism: Heterotis niloticus (assembly GCA_018136845.1). NCBI lineage: Eukaryota > Metazoa > Chordata > Actinopteri > Osteoglossiformes > Osteoglossidae > Heterotis > Heterotis niloticus. The sequence goes on along the minus strand of CM030888.1, from coordinate 15,628,530 downwards.
TCGATGATGTTACTGTTGGACATGCGCCAGGGATAACCATGTCAGAGACACCTGTGTTAGTCCTGAGCTGATTTTTTTAAAAAACCCAATTTCCTGCTCTGAGAACAAAATTTTCCCCAGTCCTTTAGGGCGTTTCCCAGTTCCACACCTTAACTTGGTGGCATACCGGTCTCTGATTAGTGCCACACTTTCCCAGTGGCAGGTGGAAAAGTCATTATGGTGTTGGAAAGTTAATGGTAAAGTGAGGGGCCTTGTAATTGTTTTTCCCTTATTTAGCTACATTTTGGCTGTGCAAACGCATAGCAATAAACACAAATCAGCATTGCTGTGGGCTGGTACAGTTGGTGAAAGTGCCCTTGTTCTTCTGGATTAGAAGCTTGACCCTAAACTTCCTTCATCCACATACAAATGATTTGCTTTGGATTTTCACATACATAAATTGTTACTCCGAACCCGTGAGTTGGCTTGTTTATTCACTTTTTCATGCTCCTGTTGTTTTGCCTTCAGCAAGCACAAGCAATCCACCCCCTGAGATTTAACCTACCATTCCTTTAATAAGAATATGAGATTACATAGTCGCACAGGGTGGTGGATGTCGCGGGACGTGATGCACAGAGGAAGCCACAACTAATCATGCCAGGATCAGGGAGCTTATGGAGAGATGACAAAGTTTGTAATGAAGGCGGTTTTGTGTGGCCAGACCCACAGTCTCAGAGGATGAAGTGCTGTTTCCTTGAGGCAATATAGTGCGGGTTTGAAATCCAGTTTAGTGCAGGGCCAGATAATATCAGTGCTCAGGACTGCAGGTCCTGCACGGTGGGGAACTATTGACTGGCTCATTGGCTAACCGGCTGCTTCACTGGACTGAAATCAACTGACTGACTGGACTAAAATGGACTGACAGGCTGACTGCCTGCTTGGCCTTAACCGGACTGATAGACTGTATTAAAATCAATAAAAATGGACTGGCTGACCAACCGACTGACTGACCAATAACCAGCTAATTGACCAACTGAAGGAGTGACTGACTGGCATTAAATGGACAAAGTTTACTAAAATAGACTGATTGACTGACTGACCGATTGACCGACTACTTAAATTTACTGTCTGAGTGGACTAAAATGAACTAAAATAGACTGACTGAGTGACTGACTGGACTAAGATCAGCTGACTAACTACTTCTCAGAATGTTCTTTCTGTGACAGTTAAGTGAGTATTATTAGTTTATGAGGGCATTCATTTTCTCCAAGGGGAGATGAATCCAGTACAGATGGAAGATGAAATTAGCTCTGGGCTGGTGAAAACAATTTGTCTTAATGCGTGTTATTTCTCATAATCTGATTACAGTGATGTTCCCAATCCAAGCTTTAAACATGTTTTCTTGTAGCTTTTGGATAGCTTTCTTCATATGAACCCTTATGGCCTGGACAACAGAGTGACAGGACACCAACTTCTTGCTTCTTTTCCTTTTGCAGGTGTTCCGGACTGACTTCATCACAGCCATGAAGCTGCCGGACTCGGCCCAGTTAAGTCCTGAGGAATTCTATGTGCTTTCGGACCCCTGGCGGCAGGAATGGGAGAAAGGTGTCCAGGTGCCGGCCAACATGGAGGCCATCCCGGAACCTGTGGTCAGGTACCGTACAGGAAAAAGAAAGAACATTGACTGGCCTGTATTCAGTCTCAGAGCCTTATAAATGAAGTATTTAGTACATTCTGGAAGCTCAGTATGACCTGCAAGGCTTTGGAGGGTAGACCAGTAGCTTCATCTAAGCCCAGACAATATCGTCTTCTTCCCCTGTGGCTTGTTAATGCCTTTTTTATTTTATTTGGTGCCCCTGTGACGCACAAATGTGGGCAGCCGTAGGACGTCAGCCCTGCAGCAATGAGACAGCACCAGACTGCTCTCGCACCCCCCACATGAGATAACCATACAGCGCTCCACCGAGGAAGGCAGGCCTGCTCCTGGGCCAAGTGGAAGCAATTAACAATTACATAACAGGCCTGTTCGGCAGACAGAGAATGAGAAGCTGGCAAGGCCTCCATGTTGGACGTGTTGCTTGAAGTCTCATGGAAGAAGGAATAATTACGCGTATGAAGTGATTAAAAAAGGGGAAAGGGAGGGTGAGAAGATTTTGACGTTGCTTTATTTTTCACAGCCGTCAGCTTGAAGCAGATCATTTTAAAGCTCTGCATGAGCAAAAATTAGGATCAGTCATGGACCACGGCTTTAGCGTACAAGACAAGCACAGTTAGTGGATCAGTCGAGCAACTCTATAACAGCGTGCGTGATTGAGAGGCTCACACACATCGCAGGAGGGAAGGAGAGCTGGCATCAGAAGCAACAGAGCGGTCACTGCTGATGTGTGTCACAGGATTCAGTTTGTGCACCATGCCTGCTGGGCTCGTGGATGGAAAGTAGGTTCAGTCCACGGGTTTGTCAGGTCTGTACTTATCAGTCACTGGCAAGAAAGAACTGTTTAGTGCAGGTGTGAAAATCTGGTTTTGTTATTGTTGCTTCATCTGCCTTGAGGCCTCTGGCAGGTGTCCGTGTTTTTCACATGGTGCCCGCGGACTTGGACGCTGTCATAAGCAGAGTCATATGTGTGTTTTATAGAAGCGGATCTGTGTGCCTCCCCATCCCCCAAAGTGTCCCTGCTGTGCGTTTGTTGGTCCTCTGTGACCGTGAACAGCAGACGTGGCCTGTTGTGAGTTTCAGTGGAATCATGCCCTCCCTTCAGCCCCATCCAGGATCCCATGCAGGAGCAGTGGAACAGCTGGCAAATGGGCAGACACTCTGACCACAGCTGTCTGGCTCTTTTGTTTTCGGTCTGGAAATCATAGCCTCAAGGGGAAGGGTGTTATGGTGACCCTGTGCTTGACTGGTAGATGATTTCAGAGTGCAGCAGAGGTGGATGACTTGAACCTTTTGCCATTTTCCCAGTCTTGGATCCCAGCTTTTGTCCATGGCCACTAATCACTACAGCAAATTGACTTTTGTTCTTGTGAAGCACCTTTGTCTTTGTTGTGATTTGTGTTTTTTTTTCTGGTTCTTACTGATGTTTTGGAAGGTCCAGAAGTGGAGGAGTGAGTCAGTCGCATCCTGCTTACTCACAGCAACACCTCCCGCCCATCTCCAGTCTGTTTCAGCTCTCACCTCCCCCACCAGGGTACCAATCTGTGTGTGTGTGTGTGTTTGAGCATGCGCACATGTGCGTCAGTGGGGTGGAGGTGCACAGCTGAACTGAATGTTCAGTTACACTGCAAAACAAACAGGCATTCTTGAGCCCACCCTCCTCTGAACTGTTAACCCCTCTGCCTTGTGTCATGGCAACAGGAGCTTTTGTTGGACTGATGTGTTATACAGGTGTGTTTGGAAGATTAAAAGGTGCTCTCTGTGTTATCTGAGCCACTGTCCTGCAGGGGATACATCTCATTGTTTACCTCTACATAGTAGCCTTGGGTACAGCAGGTAGCAGGTAGTTACTGCCTCTCATTTTGGGTCTGAAGGTCTCTGATTCAGATCATACTTCCTACTGTAGCCCTCTGATCAAAAAACTTAGCTTGAATGGAAAATCACCTAGTGGTAAAATATATATGGCCAAGTCACAGTACACAGTTTAAAACTACAGGTCACTTTGGAGACAACCTTCAGTAAAATGCACTGATGTGGATGTATACCACCGTGCGCCTTTGCTCATACCCATTATGCAGTGGGACTGCCTCTTCCTTCTGAGATTGCTGTACTGACTGCTGCTTTTTGTTTTTTTTGTGACCTTGTCCATTAATTCACTCACTCACTCATTCATTCAGAAGTTGCCACCCAAATGGACGTCAAAGGTTTACAGCTATTCTCCTTTGTCCACTTGTAAATCTTTCTCAAGGGAACAAAACTTCTACAGGGAATTAAAGTAACAAAATTTGGCTGCACAGTATATTGTGGCAGGAACTGGTCTGTTTCCTGCTCCCATGGCAGCTGAGTGAGCAGTCGGGCTTGTGGCCTGCAGACGTGACAATAATCACGCGAGGAATTGTCAGCAGCCTTACATCAGCAAGACAGGTAATCGCACAGAATGCTGGAACGTGGAAGCTGGCATGCCCCAAAACCGGGGCTTCCCTTCCCATCAGACCAGGTGTTGCACCAGCCACCCCACTCCTCCTGGTCAAAACAAAATTGCAGTTTGCACCTGACTGGAGCTCACACCGGAAGCGTGTGGCTGTTCCATTGAACTCCTTTACTCCAGAGGCTTTGTTTGACTATTTGATCACAATACAATGGATTGTGATAAAGAAGCCAAACACAGGACTGCTTATCAAAAATGTTATTACTGTAAAAATAAACAAAAGTGGGGTAAAAAAAAAAAATGTTTAAAAATGACAGTTTACAGTGAACAATGGCGAGCAGGATATCTTTTGCCTTTCGCACAACTGCCGTGGCCTGTGAATATTCATGGTACATGGGAAAAATTTGCCTTTGGAAGTGAGAATGTGAGAGGCAGCCAGAGCAGAGGTTGCTGTGAGAATCTTGATGAAACTGGAATTGGAGCGCCTGTGCAGCTGTAGTGTAGTTGTGTAACAACTGGGAGCTTGTTGGTGCTCCCTTTACCGGTATACTCGCACTCACACAGCAGGTTAGACCTTGCAGATGAATATCCAACTGCACAGCCAAGGTTACCTGCCTTCAGCCCCTGCAGGGAGTAATGTGGCCCCAGCTACAGCTGTGAAGCAGGATGGTTACTTTTCCCCTTTAAAGGGTCCTTTTTTAGAAGTGGAATTGAGGTATCTGGCCTTTTTCTGAGCTTACTGAGACGACTGTTTGCACATTGAGCAGCGCACCAAACACACACACTTCACACACATGCTTCCAAATCTATGGGTTAGTCTTCCTGTCCACCTACAGCACTTGAAATCACACTTTGGTTAACCCCAACCCAAAGGGCTTCAGGGCTTCTCCATTGTACTCTTAGCCTTTACTTAATGGCTTTGCTTTCTTCTAATAGCAGCTCCATTATATTTTTCTCATCCTGGGTTGCCAGTAAATAATTCATATATAGCTGCCGGTCAGCCGATATCCACAGTGACGTCAAAGGGGAATTTTCCTTCACCACAACAATGCATGAGATTCGGAGATAAATCAAGCAGGCGAAATGAATCAATTGACAGTGAGTGAACAGTAAATCACTAGCTCCTTCTTCCCGGTTTCTTTTCTTGGAAATGAGTAATGGCCACTTTCCGCGGATGACGCCTCCTGAGAATTTCAGAGATGGTACACAGAGGTTATGATGGGAAGTCTTGTAGGACTGGGCAATTGATTGCATGTTCCCCACCAGTGCAGTCACCAGGGAGCAGGTGGCATAGCGGTTGCAACCGTTACCTTCCAATCAGAAGACGTGGGGTAAAATCCCATTCTTAATGTTATGCTTTTATCAAGCCAGTTACCCTGAATTGCTCCAGTAATGATTACTCAACTGTATAAATCACTGTAAATGGCTTAGTTTACAAATCTAACAAGTTGCTTTGGGTAAAAGTGTCAGATAACTGAATAAGTAATGATAAAAAATTGGCATGAATGTGGATCATGGCAGGAGTTTGCTAACTGGGCAGCTAAGAGGGTTGTGAATGAAATGCTCAAGGATCTTCAATATCAGAGAGCAACAGTGGATGAACACTGTGAACTTGAGCTATAAGGTGTTTAAAAATCTTTTTTGTTAATTTAATAGTGGTTTATCACACAGGCACTGAAATATCAGAGTGCATCCTGAGTGTCACGCGGTCGCTGTGTGTGAAAACATTGTCTTGGAAGCATCTCATACTCTCTTGACATCCTTCAATGAAACAGGTCCCACACACAGGCTAGGACTTCTGCATAGTAGTGCACACACACACACACACACACACACACACACACACACACACACACACACACACACAGGAAAGTCATCAGTCCGCCCTCACAGAGACACATCCCAAGTGTCATTCCCAGGGGACTCAGGAGTTAATTCCCTCCCCAATACCTGTGTTTTCCTTTTTCTGTGTGTTTTTTTATGACAGAGTAGAGTGGGGTCTATGTTGTACAAGGGAGCAGACCTCTTGCTGGGAGATGACACCCCCCCAACATGTGGGACTCCTCTTACCACTCACTATTCAACTCTCTATTGGGGATGCAGAGAACCCAACGCAAAGAGTGTGTGTGTGTGCATGCGTGCGTGTGTGGATGAAAAGGACAATCCCTCTGAATGAAACCTGCCCCCATTCCCTTACTTTCCTACTCCATTTTCATTCCCCCTGGGACTCTGTGTGTGCTTTCATTACCGTGAAAGGGGTTGGAGTGGATTTCTGTCTGAGAGGTTAGAAAATACCTGTGTACTCACAGGTGTGTGTGGATAATTTGCATCAGATTTATTTTTGGGAATTTATTTGTTTGCCTTCTGGGAGTCTTTTTGACAAGTCCCTTCATCCATATTCTGAAATTTTGGTTATTAATATCATTTGGAGCAAGTAAGCTGAAATTCCTTCCCTCTGGGTGTTACAGGGATGGGACTCGAACCCGTGATCTAATTCTCCAGCCAAGTTACCCTGCGTGATAAATATTCATGATGGTGATGTTTTTATCATGTTCTGATTTTCATGAGTCTTAAGAGCCATCCTGCCTCAAGTCACTGTAGATGTGTTTCAGACCAGAGAGTCAAACCGCTCAACTTGGTGTGGCATCCTGGAGAGTCCTGCCCAAATGATCTTACATACCACACAGGTTCCATCATCTCACCTTGAAATACTGAACAACTGCTAATCTTAATCATGACTGATAAATGGGTCATGTGCTTGGCGAAGAAGTAAAGTTGAAAGGAACAGTCCTCAGCTTGCTTTGCTCAGTCCTCTGCACCCCCCCCCCCACCTTGATCTCTGTTCTGGTGGATTTTTAAAAGCTCAAATAGGAGCAGCAGGCTGGGAGCTTTGTGGCTGCTGCGCGACAGGGTTGAGATGAGAGCCAATAGCGTGAACAACTGACAGATGGGTATGCTGTTATGAAGACTCCCGGCTGCTCACCTACAGTCCTGCCGAGAAGAGCGAGTCTGCACGATGCTCAGTGGGTCACTGTTGCATGCTGGATGCCTGTCTTTGGTGCCATGTCTGTAGGGAGCATAGCTGTTAAGGATATAGTGTTGGAATTGTGACTTAAATTCACAGGTGGCATCTGACTGTCATACCCTTGAGAAAGATATTTAATCACATCTGCCACACCTAAGTACACCCTTTCCTGCCATAATGGGACTAATTCACTGTGGGATACCTTGTTGGTTGAATTTCTTTGAGGGATAAAATTACTATTTTTCTTGTGAAAAAATTCTGCTTCCAGTCAAAAAATGTCATGAAATTTATTAAATAACAAAATTAATTTTTTTGATGATACCCTGATGTATTTTATATTCGTACCAAAATAATTATTATCAATGGTTATGACTGTTAATGTAGTGCAGAGGAAGTAGGAATTACAAAGTTGATTTAGTTACAGAAGATGTGTCACTGATCAAAGTGCTTAAAGGAATATCTGTCTCCATCCAGTGCCTATATTAAGAGAAGGGAGTCTGGCCAACACCTTTCAACCCTTTCTTGTACATTAACAGTCATTGTTGTCAGGGTAATGCGGAGGTTCACGCACGAGATTTAGCCAGAAGGCAGCCAGATTGACATCAGTGAGTGACAAAACCTTCTGGATTTGAGACATGTAGTGTGTATCTCTGTCACTGAACATCTGATATAAACCACTATACAAAATAATGAACGTGGTGTGGAAGTGAAAGGACAAAAAAAGGAAGGTCGTGGCCAAAAATACTGCTGTTCAGAAGAAACCCAGGATTAAAAAAGATATAGCTGCTGTGTGAAAATGCATGAATCAACACAGCTATTTACATTATTTCTTACGTGATAAATTATTATGCATTCCAGCCCAACCTAAACACCACAAACATTTTCCCCAAATTTCACTAGGGCACCAAAAATGTTACATCATTTGTGTATACTGTCATGGTAGTGTTTAAAAGGACTCTTCACTGTGGCATAATTGAAATAAATAAAACCCTGTTTTATTAACAGTCACATACAGCTTTCTTGCACAAATGAAAGCCCAAGAATTCTGTTTTCATGGACAGTGATTACTGACCTTACCATATTCACCCATATAGAATAGCTCTTAATATTTCCACATTCATCCATGTAGAAGGGCACCAAATACTACTATATTCCCCATATACCATATTAAAAATAAAATCACATTCTAGCAAAAATGCGTGCATATAATCTTAAATAAGGTCATAACTGTGTATTTTCATAAGCGTTTGTTCTGTTTTTCATCATATGGGACCTTGGTATGTGTGGGCTGAGTGTATTCAGCAGTACAGAAGGGTAGCATCGAGCAGTTAATTCCAGCATCACTAAAATAATAATATAAAAATTATTCACACTTAAACCATCGAGATCTTTGATCTGTAAAAGAAAATTATAACAGAAGGCATTTGTTAAAGGGCCTCAAGTGAGAACACAACTTGTGCTGTCTGGCCATTTTTTTTGTTCTTATCTAGATGGCCCACATAGAAAAGATGCTGTGCAGTTCATTTAACCACACATTTGCTTGTCTTTGCATCAGTTGCTTGCAGCCTTGCTGAGGAAGTGTGGAAAATTCAAACTGGGTAGCAAAAACAGAGCAGTTGCAGAGGTATGGAGCAGAAATGCATCACCTGGCCTGCCTGTGGAGAGAATGTCTATGGTCCGCCTCTCTGTTTCAGAGGTCAGGCTTCATGGATGTCTCTCTGGGCAGACATGGGCAACAGCATAAACCCTGATAAGAAAGAGGTTGACGGTGTTGTATGTCGGCTTCTTCTTTTTCCCATTGTTATCAGCATCTCCAGGCACTTTAAGGCATCCGGGTGAACAGAGGTCCCTCAGGGTGGTTCATGTGGGGGTCACAACTGTCCTGTTACATTACGTCTGGCCAGAGCAATTCTTCTGGCTTGGAAACCCGGATCTGCTGTAAATAATTCTAATTAAACTTCTGGCGGAACGCAGTCTATGCAGCCTTTTAATTGCGTGTCTGGCTCATGGCCTTAACCAGTATGCTTGTACCCTGTTGTGTGTTCGCAGGAAATGTATTGGTTATTATTATTAATTCGATGGTTTACCCATTTATATAGCATGGTATTTTTTACTGTATCAACTGGTCTGTACACTGTGTCTGGCTTTGATTTGTTTACTGTATTTCTGTCTCCCTGTGTGTGTATAAATGCAGGGTGGTGCCAGAGTTGAATCACAACCCATCCTACGGCCAGGGGACCGCCGACTGGAGGCAGGGGGATACGAGGACCCCCTCGGAGCCGCTCTGTCGCTACGACCTGAACGACCTTGATGTGTATTGGCTGGATTTTGTCAACGCTGAGTTTAGAGAAATGGGTACGTCACTGCATGTGTGAGACGATCCCAACCTGACTTGGCCGAGCCTCAGTGCATCAGCCTGGCTGACCTGCCTCTGAAAGAGTGAGTTCACTCTTTAGTTTGAAATAATTCAGTGCGGCCCTTCATCAAGACAACTAAAATCACCAACGTGGGAGGATTCTGCCTGAAGAGACCCAACATGTTTTTAGCTATTATATTAGAATTACAGCTTTTACCTTCAAATGTCATTAAATATCTGTTTTATGGTGGCACAGCATGTAGCACTTGTGCCTCATCCTGGGCTATGGGTTCTAGTCTGGCTCAGTCTATGTGGACATGCATCTTCATATGGGCTTTGTCCAGGTGCTCTGGTTTCCTCTCACAGTCAAAAAACATGCATTTCATGTAGTTGGTCGCTCTAAATTGCTCTTAGTGTGTGTGAGTAAGTAAATGAACTTGTATGATGGTTCTGTGACTGTTGTCCTGTTCAGGTGCACCCTGCCTCACTCCCTGTGCTTGAAGGGTGATCTCTAACCCCCTGCACCACAGTCTGCACTGGTTGTTGATAATGGATTTTTAACAATCCTGAAGTCATTATTGATAACAGAGGGGTTAAATTATCTGTCCTTAGAACAGGACATCACCTTGGAGCTGCTCCTCAGATACCCATCCTTGCTCCATCACTCACGTTTTTTCTTCCAACTCACAGCACAGACTGCACATCTAGAGACCTTCAGTTTGGATGAATCTACAGGTGGAATAATTCCCAAGCCTATGCTGGTGTGCATTTTCTTGTACCACTTAGGACACCTGGGGGTTTGTCCCTTTGTGTGTATTTTGAGCACTGGACCCTTTTGTTAGTCTGACAGTTCCATGAACCAATGACAGATGCTGACTACAGTGGCTGTAAAAATGACAAGTTGTGTAATTCTGTTGATATGTGAGAATAATTTAATGTTTGTGTTCCCTTGAGAGCTGCTTATTTACTCTGGCTTTAAAAGCCCCTAAAGCAGTTCTTCAAATATGTACCTAAATGTCTTTCTAACCGGAATGGAAAATGATCTCATTTTAGTTGTTTCCCATAAGCTCATGTGACGCTGTGCAAATAGTAACATGACCACAGGTGGAGTTCCGCTGCGTCCAGTAGTTGCTGTCGTGTAATTTCACAGACTCACGCAGTTGAGCAAATATGAACTTGCTGTTAGGCATCTGAATGCAGGTTTTATCTCTGTGAGCCTCTAATAATAGATATCAGCATTTCAGCCTCAGGTCAATGGTTAACAGGGGTCTGGCTGAGAGCAGGAGGAACAATGGCTGTATTGTTGGCACCATGCCCCAGCTTCCACTGTAAACGTCTCAGCTGATTTCCCAGCTACTGGTGCAGGAAGGGTTTCTGTGGAAGCAGACTGAGTGACCCGAGATGGGAAGTGGCGCCCCTGAGTTTGACCCCTTTTGCGAAAATGACTAAAGTTTTTTTTGGTGTTTGTACACTGCGGTACTTACATTTATTTACTTGTACAGCTGGTTAGCTGTTGTTTTACTTACCATTGTTTTATTCTATCAGTTCAGAGAATGTACCTTGATCAAGGATATTACAGCAGGAGCTTTCATTTGCACTCAGGTCTTTCAAGAGCAAGATGATGGCTCTAAATACTACACTAATAAAAATGTACAGTGAACAACATATGGACCAGCAGGTGGCATAATAGCTAGAGCCACTACCTTCTACTTGGTGGACCCAGATTTGAATCCCATACCTGCTGCGCTCCTCTGTAAGGAAATTAACTTGAGATAAAACAGTAGGATTTTCTCAGTTGTATACAAGGGTAAATTAGTTTAAGTAGTTTAATATTGCAAGTTGCTTTGGAGGAAAGTTTTGATTAAATAAGTGTAAATATGAATTGTGTATCAGCTGACCATTGATTTTAGCTTATATGAGATCATCAATAAAAGGAATATCAGTTTAAGAACACCCATTACCTGCCAATGTGGACCCTGCAAATAGGGTGTTTTAAGGGTGGGCTCTGGGTGGTGGCTGAGGCTGGTGCCATGTGCAGTGATCATCTTATACCCCCAACCCTAAACAGAGATACCAGAGCTGGATGAACTGACCATGGAGCGAGTGATGGCTGAGCTGGAGAGGCAGTGTGAGGAGAACACACGCTTGGCCATCGAAACAGAGGAGGGCCTGGGCATTGAGTATGATGAGGATGTGGTGTGCGACGTGTGCCGCTCTCCCGAGGGTGAGGATGGCAACGAGATGGTGTTCTGCGACAAGTGCAACGTTTGTGTGCATCAGGTGTGTGGCGGTGTTGAACTTTCTACAACTCTAACAGCGACTTTATACATTAAATACATAGCAAATGCATAAGTAAGAATAAACCTGGACACCACAATGGCAACAGATCTGTGTTGGATGGCACTATTACTGAGATTTGTTTTCTACAACCACTGACTTGCTGTTATGTGTTGTCTTCAGACCATTATGGTGGGAATGGCTGGGTTGCAGTTAACTGTTATGCCCCTTTTCTTTCCCATGCAGGCATGCTATGGGATCCTAAAAGTCCCGCAGGGCAGCTGGCTGTGCCGCACCTGTGCCCTAGGAGTCCAGCCCAAATGTCTGCTGTGTCCCAAGAGAGGTGGGGCCCTGAAACCCACCCGCAGTGGAACCAAGTGGGTTCATGTCAGCTGTGCCTTATGGATCCCAGAGGTATGGAGGGTGTGGCAACATGAAAGGTTTAAGCAGTTAGAGTCCATTTTGAACCCCCAAACATTGGAAGAGTAGTGACTGTAATATCCATCCATCCAATATCACAAGTTTTTCAATGTAGGGTCATGGTCCAGAGTCTTTCCACTTTCAGCATGAGACAGGGTACACACTGGATGCACCACTAGTCCTTTGCAAAACAGTTGGATGCACTCATTCTCTCTCGCTCTCTCTCTCTCTCTCTCTCACACGCACACAGACACACACACACACACACGGAAAGGAAAATTTACAGTCCCCAATTCACCAGAAACACATGTCTTTGGACTGTGAAAGGCAACCAAAGCACCTGGAAGAAACCCATATGAACACTGAAAGAATATGCAAACTCCACACAAATGAATCAAAATTCACACCCATGAACAAAACCACAACTCTGGAATTGTGAGGCAGCAGTGCGGTCCGCATGACTACAACATGACTGCAACACAGAGAATCTCGAACTGTTGGAGGAAGAATTGGTAGATTATCTGTCACATGAATGCTGGTTGATGGTTAAAATGTTGGGACTGTAAAAATAAATCGTCTTTACTGGCATATCACAAGTGAGAAGCAATGAAAATTGGGTGTGTTTCACAGACAGATGCAAAAAAGCAGACAGTTTTTTATTCGCCTTTGGTTTTGTTGTGGTTCTCCAGGCCACCTGTCAGGTGTGATGTGTTTTGAACAGGTGAGCATTGGCTGCCCGGAGAAGATGGAACCCATCACAAAGTGGTCCCACATCCCCGCCAGTCGCTGGGCACTGTGCTGCAGTCTGTGCCAGGAGCTCACGGGCACCTGCATACAGGTGGGCCACAGCCTTCTCATCTGCAACCTGAATCATTTATCTGACCCAGACAGGCTGTAGCTCAGCAGAACAAACACTCACCTTCAGTTATGGTAGCAAAGCAGTTCCAAAATCACAGATCCTGGGGAGACCCCTTATGCATGTGTCTGTATAGTAAAGACTGTCTCCAAGCTGTGTATTTTCGTCTGTTTTGTCTGTGAATGTGTGAAGGCTGCCTCTGAACTGTGTGTTTGTGTTTATTTTGTCTGAGGGTGTGAAGACACCTCTGAGCTGTGTGTTTGTGTCTGTTTTGTCTCTGAGCGTGTGAAGCAGTTGCCGTCTGCTGCTATCTCTCCTTGTCCCAGTGTTCCCAAATCTGGGGGCCAAGCCTGTGAGATGCGCCGTATCGGCGTCACTGGCCACCTTCCTTGGTCTTTGCTGAAGAAGCTGCGTGACTCAGACTCAGAGCATAAATATGCATGGTGACCTTTTCCTGGCTGCGCCAGGCAGAAACTCTGATGGACAGTGGACCGGTCCGTCCTTATTGGGTTCAGCTATACTCAAGGCAAACAGACTCCTTGTACTCCCCATATTTATGTACTGTATTTTTTGGAGTCTGTAAAACAAAATTTTGGGAGTGAAGGGTTAGACCTGCCTACGCTCAGCTGTCAGCCATATAGAAGATACATAAACAGCCACTGACCTTCACTCTTCTCCATCCGCCGTCTTAAGAATCCCATCACTACCCCTCCTCACCAACTTTGTTCAAAGATATCTTACTGTGGAAGGCTGAAAAAACTCATTTGGCAATGAGTCTAAATCCTCCAGTGGCTCCTAAATAAAGATGTTAAGTACACTAAGCATTTGCCCAAGCATAAAATCAGTCTCATATTTTAGCTGCTCACTCCTGTTTAGAGGGGCATCAGTGTTTACATAGACAGATAAATAGAAAGATAGACAGATTCTTGTCTTTCTAGACGCTTGTATACTTCCAGCTTTGTGGCTGCAGTTTGGGGAAGCTCCTTTCCTGTTACAACATGAGTGCTCCCCTCTGTACAAAGCAAGCTCCATAAACACACGGTTTTCCCAGGTTGGTGCGGAAGAACTCGAGTGGCTGCACACAGCTCTGACCTCAACCTCACTGAACACTTTTGGATGAACTGAAATGCTGACTGTGAGCCAGGCCTTCTCGCCCAACCTCACTGATGTTCTTGTGACTGAATGGGTAAAATTCCCATAGCTGTGCTTCAAAATCTGGTGGAAAGCCTTCCTAGAAGAATGGAGGCTCTTATAGCAGCGTAGGGGGAACAACTCCATTTTCATGCCCTTGGGTTTGGAATGGGAGGTTCAACAAGCACATATGGAGGTGATGCTCCGGGGGTCCACATACTTTTGGCCATATAGTGTAGATAGATAGATAGATACATACATACATACATACATACATACATACATACATACTGTATTAGTAAAGTGGCAGCTTGGAAGTGGACAGGAACAAAGCAAAGAGGGTGAGCAATGTAGTACATTTCCAAGGTTCTTGTTGTTTGTGTACTGTGGATGATCATTCACAGGGCATTGGAGGACAGGCAAGATCATTATCTGTCAGGGGGGCGGCCGCCAGTTTCGAGTTGTTTACAGCAGCCATGATTTAGGAATTTTGTAACCTTTTCTGACAGCTTCTTGGAAAAAGAGGGCATGTTTGATTGCTTGAAAATTTGAGGGTGAACTTATTTTGGAGGGCTTTTTAAAATCACTGTTGGACAGATTTGAGGAGCAGCTATTTTGTGGCAAATCAGCAGGGATGGATAAATTTAGCTGGATCATTAAATATTGCCTCAAAACTGTCTATAGTTTTGGCCTTCAGTTTATCTGTACTGCTCAATGGTCTCTGGTTGGAGTTAATGGTATTTTTTCTGTACCAATGGAACAACAAGTTGTATCTAAACAATTCTGGGGCAGCAGCAGGGCTCATGATTAGAACCACAGCCTTGTGCACAAAAGACTTGGGTTGGAATTCCATCTCCTGTTGTAGTTCCCTTTTTCAAGGTTTTTATTCTGAATTTCTCCAGTAAAAATTGCCCAGCTGTGTAAATAAAAATTTTCAGGGCTTTAGGATTCTGCACACCCAAGCAAGAATGCTGTCCTCCTTCAACTCTGGCTGCTTGGTGGGCCCACTCACAAGATGTCCACAATCAAAAGTCTATATGTTTTTGGTTTTGGCTCTGATCTGGTGAAATGAGTTCCCTCTATCCCTCAGAACTGCTGAACTCCTCTCAGTGTTCCTCTAAAATGTGATATTAGACTACCTGACTGTGTTGCTTTCCTAAATAAATACTGCAAATGTTAATGTAAAATGTAAATCGCTGTTAGAAGCTTAACATTGTAAGTTGTTCTGGAGAAAAGTATCAGCTAAATAAACAAAGTCTGTTTCGTCCTCCCCTGTCTGTTCCTTAGTGCTCCATGCCCTCCTGCATTGTGGCCTTCCATGTGACCTGCGCTTTTGACCATGGCCTGGAGATGTGCACCTTGCTGGCCGAGAACGATGAGGTTCGCTTCAAATCGTACTGTGCTGAGCACAGCACCGTGCGTGGTAGCCGACCTGAGCAGACTGGTGCTGAGCGGCCGAGCTCCACGGAGCTGGAGAAGGCCGGTCAGCGCAAGCGGAAGCTGCAGGAGCTGGAGGAGGAGTTTTACAGTTTGGTCGACCCCAGAAATGTGTCAGATGCCTTGCATCTTCCTGAGACCCACGTAGACTTCATTTACCAGTTCTGGAAGCTCCGGAGAAAGACCAACTTTAACAGACCACTGCTGACTCTTAAGCAGGATGAGGTGGACAACCTGGCCCAGCAGGAGCAAGATGTCCTGTACCGACGCCTGAAGCTCTTCACGCACCTGCGGCAGGACCTAGAGAGGGTGAGCCAAAACCTCTGTTCTCTCCATCGGAAGCTGCCGTCGTACTGCTTCTTATCCACTGTAACGCAGGTAATCACAGGCTTCAGGGCTGCAAAGCAGTTAAGGATACTGAATGATGTAACCCTCACACCGAGTTGCTTCTTTTAAGCAGACCTCTCTCTCACTCTTCCTTAGATTTGCTAGCAGAAATAGCTGTCAGGAGACAATCTGTGTCAAGTAGCATTCTAAAATGTTCTCATACTTATGCCCTCCTAAGGTGATGTTTTATCCTGTATGGCCAAACAGCGAAAGCCAAATCTGAATAGTACCAGTAATGTGGGGACAGCTGTGTTTAAAAAGAGACTGAAACAAGTTCTCCTTAAGGGTGCATTAGCAGACAGTTAATGGAACGATTCGGCACAAATCCAAAAAATTTAATGACTAATTCATCTCCAGATGGGCCGTTCATTACAGTAATAGGTGGCAGTCCAGGCCAGGGGCCTCCAGGGTGAGCGGAGGTCGGTCAGTGTTGCTCCATGGTAAATCGTGATGCTAAGCCAAGTGGATACATCCAGATCTGCTAGTTCAGTCAGATGTGATGAGTTGGTGCCAATGGTCCTGAAAAGGACCAAGAATTTGGAATGTATGCAAGGGCAGATATTTTTTATTTTTATTTCTTGATCTTCACGCTGTAAAACTTCAATTTATGACAGCTAAAGGTGCAGTAATGTGTTTTCTGGTTGCTATGGCTGAACGCCCCCATGCTCACATACCCATTAGCAAAAAAAAAACTTCCATTTAGGATTTGATTGAATTGCTTCCCAATTAAAATTGAACTCAGAAACCTGACACAGGAGGAATTTCCCCCCGGCGGGGCAAGCTGGCAGTTTGAAATTAATTTCAATCCTCTTAACCCAAATCAATAGCCAGAAAATTGTGTGTATTTTGTGTATGGATGTGTTGCCTCCCCCTTGCTGAATGCTGCATTTGCATTTCTCTCTGTGGACAAACATGGCAGAAGATCAGGCTAATTTATGTTGAGATGTGAGGGTCTTCCGCTCCATCCTCTGTCATCTGGCACATCTCAGCATCAGTTAAGTCCTCCTTTTGCCCAACCAGCAGGGGCCAACTGGACCATTAGAGTAGGGCAGGTGCCCCTCAGACAGCACTGCTGGGAGCTGTGTTGGGCTGCAGGTGGTGGGGAAATTGGTTTAGTGCATCTTGTGTATGGCTAGGCAAGGCCTTCCATTTCATTTGATGTGTCTGGTTCAATGAGCTAAGGGAGATGTGGAAGCACAGAGGAAACATCCAGGGAGCGCGGAATTGTTCTCTGCCAGTTCTGAGCTCCCAAGGTGTGCTGACGTACTCAGGGGAAATTGCCGTTGACCTCTGGAGTCGTATTCTTTCTTACTTTCTTTTAATCTCGTGTTATGGATGAAATTGTGAGTTACCCTGACAGTGTATGTTTTGAAGGTCTGTTATGTGAACTGGGGGGGCTGCATGTGCTCGGGAGCTGCATATTTAATAGGGGCTAGCAAAGTGGCACAGCAGGCAGCACTCATATCTCACAACGCCTGTGCAGTTGGAAGTATGTTTGATCTCTGCTCTGTGTGTGGAGTTTGCATGGGTTTCCTCCCACATTCTGAAGGAGGTAAACTGGTGATTCTGAATTGTCCAATTTCCGTGTGTCTGTGTCCGCGTGTGTGTGTGCGTGTGTGTTACATTACTCTACTGCATAGCTTGAAACTGCAAAGCTTTCTGTGATGGAAACACCATCTCCATGGCATGCTGCTATATTCAAGAGTTGATCAAAAAATGCTAAAAATTTTACTCCCTTCTCAGGGCTGAAAAATTTTTGCTATTTTTTCATCACCCCTCATATGCTACTTGTCTAGAGAAAGGGAGGTTTCTAGCTAGACCACAGTACCTCACTCCTCCCACAGCCTTCTGAGAAAACTGGGAGGGCTTGTTCTGCAACTGCATCTGCTGAGATGTGTGGCAAGTGACAGGGTTGTTTAAAGTGCTTCTGTGCTTTTAGTGGAACCTTTAGCCTTTATTTGTCCCAGTTTCAACTGTCTCAGTGGGAGGGGGACAGTGCCTTGCAGAAAGCAGCACCTGCCAAACCACAATTTGTGCCATGGGGAGGGAGTTTGTTTGTCTCATGTCTCATGTGCAGGACACAGTTTATGATCATACTTGTTTGTATCTTTGTTCCTGCACCCCAAAATCAGTCTTATCATCTAATATCTGCATCCCTGACAGGGAAGCTATGGCCCATGGATAAAGTAAAAGGCAGGTCAGTGGAGGGACACAACACATGGATGAAATAGCATTTCATTTTATTTTTTACCTTTTCTGTGGAGTCCTTTCCCTCTCTGTTTTCTTCATCCTTTGTTATTCCTTGCCAGAAAAGTACCTCTGATGTTATGCAATCAGAAAAGTTCACAAAAAGGACAGACCTGCAGAGAAACCTCTTTATTTTTCTGCCCCAAACATCAGAATATTTTGTTTGATCTGACTCACCAGTTATAAAGAACAGAGCTTTCTGTTTCCTCTGCCATTTCGTCCAGTGGGTGTGAACAGTCACCTACCACTCAGATAATATTCATTGGGATATAAAGAAATTTTGATAGTAACCAAACAAACTGTAATTACTAAAAGCAAAATTGATGAACCAGGTTATTCATTTGAAAGCAAAGCATTGCACAGTTCCTGCTGCCCCAGGCAAAAAACCTCTGTTAATATAAGCCAGTCCTATGTGCCCATTTATTACTTTTATTATCATAGATGCTTAGCAATCAAGCTTAATACTCTTACAGAACTCACACCTCTACTCAGTTAGAAAGGTTTAAAGTTAAATTCTGGTTTAGGACCATACTCATGGGTTCACCAACATGGGCCCTTTTGGACTGTGAACTAGTGACTCTGAGCTCAGTTTGGCAGTGCCTCATCCACGATAGCTTCACAGAACCTCTGCAAGGTCTGCTTGAACTATGAAGAAAACATGAGTAAGAGTATAAATATTTATGGTGGTGCTGTCAAAGCCCAGGTGTGGTGTAGCCTTTCACCCTCAGTGTGTGGTGCAGCCACTGAGTCTGGATACTCCTCAGATGGATGAATAATTGACGGGCAAAACCTTGAGTTCCGGTCAGAGAGTAGCATATGGTTAACCCAGGTGCCCCAGGTAAACCAAAAGGCAGCATCACATAATCATAGGAACTCCCCGATTAGGCAGCAGATGGCTGTAAGGCCCTCAGGTAGACAGAAATGTGGCTGTCTGTTGGGCTGGGGGTTCAATTTAGTGTTTCACTGCAGGCAGCAGTGAGGACAATGGTGACATCAACCCTCCTCTTAACACACTCAGGGGTGGCAGTGAGGACACGGATAAATACCCTGAAACTGACCTACTTGGGTTATGGCTGAAGACAGACTGTCCATGTTCTCTCTGTGTTTGTGCTGCAGTTTCTTCACACAGTTTAAAGACGTGTACTTGAGGTGCCAGTAGTGTTTGTGTGATGTTCCATTTAGTGTGTTCTCGGCCTCGTAATCCTGTGCTAATGGGATAGCCTTTGGACCTTGTTGACCTGAGGCTGGACGTGTGGTTACTGACTATGGTGGAGAAACGGAAACATAATTCTAGATATACTGTATAGAGCTGCACAAAAGTGTGTAAGTGTCAGAATGAACCCACCCGTTGGGTTCCTCTGACACTGCTCTTTGACCCGGTTGGTTTGTCCTGCCAACAGGACCTTTTTCCAAACATCACTGATAGTGAATGCAACAAAGGAGACCCATGGGTCACTGTGCTATGAAAATATAGCAAATGTGTGCTTTGGCACTGTGTCCACAATAGTGACATTCATTTTCCGACTCCAAATGTCTGCTCTGTCAAAATCTGCGCTTAGTGATTTTCCCGTTTGTACAACTGGATAATTTTTATTTGAACGACTGGGGGTAAGCACCTCGATCAAGGTTACTAAAGCAGAAAGGTGGCAGCTTTAGCCACTATGCCACCAACTGCCCCACGCTCTCACTGGCAATGGACCTAATGTGTTACTGGTGGAATCACACACAGCCCTGCACTCACAAATGATCATCATAAATTCTACCAACCCACAGCTGTGTTTCATTGGCACCGTAGAGAACTCTGTGTTTATCAAAGGGGCTCTTCATCATCTGTAGTCAATATTAACTTTTTCTGCTACCTCAGATTATAGTGGTACTATAAAGGAATGGACTGCTGGGTGATGTGAACTCAGAGTGTGACGAGAGTGATGAGCCTGAGGGTGGAGTTGCTGTGTAACTGCTTCTCAATGGTGTCAGATCAGACGCCCTTTAGATTCTACAGATCGGAAATGCGTGCCAACTTGGAGCTTTACCAGTGCTGCAGTGGGTGTGGGAGGATTCTGCGCCGCAACATCCCATTGTGCTTTTCCTTCTGATCTCTTGGTGTCTCCCCTGCCTTGGTCTTTTGGTTATTAGGTATAGAAAGCATGTACAGTATGTGTCACAGAGAAACTCCAAGTCTTTTGTTTAGTATAAAACCCTTAAATGATAAAAGTGTGTGTGTGTGTGTAATTCAGTTGGTAAAATGTTAAAATGAGCAGAAAATAGAACTAATTTGTAAGAATAAATCTCATAGTGTCTTTGTTTGTGTATTAGGCTCACATTTGTGGCAGTACTGTGGCTTCTTGTGTTTGCAAATCATCCCCTGGCAACCGC
Organism: Heterotis niloticus; assembly: GCA_018136845.1. Lineage (NCBI taxonomy): Eukaryota > Metazoa > Chordata > Actinopteri > Osteoglossiformes > Osteoglossidae > Heterotis > Heterotis niloticus. The sequence goes on along the minus strand of CM030888.1, from coordinate 15,607,957 downwards.
AGCTGTTTTTGCTGAGGTTTGATGTTATTGTCATGATTCATCAAGATACAGTATAATTGCATTTTGATTATGATTTAAAAAAGCCTTTAATTTGAATGGATGATCCGATGTCAGTGATGCGGTTTGTTTGGCTGAAAATGAAACATTTTTGTTCCTTTTGCTTTTCGTTTGTGGGCTTTGGATGGATGTTGTTTCTTTGAAATGTATACATTGGGAATGATTGGGAAAGTCTGCACGCATGAGCCAAAAAGCGGACTAACAGGGGCAGTTACTGTATGTGCATATTGCGCATTATCACAAATGCATTTTGTTTCCCTGGAATAACATGGGTCTGAATAACAATAACTCTACTCTGCGGTCTGCAGTCCTTCATTTTTAGTAGGAGTTAACAGCTCGCTCTTCTGCTGTGCTGTGGGTAAGTGGCCCCATATTTCCTGCTTTCTGATGGCTAGAAGATGGTCGAAAGGGCACATGACAAAACTGTGAGGCAAATAAGGGGAATGAAAGATGACAGATGCTTTATCAGCCATGGCAATTTCATTTAAGTTTAATTCATGGCAGATATGAGTTGACCATAAGAGAATAGTAATAGGTAAACACAAGGTAAACATGATTTATCACCAGAACGTGACCTTGGGGTGCTGAGATATCCAGAGAGAGACTGCAGCTGGGTACAAGGTGCGCATTCGCAATGAGGAAAGGTGACATCCAAACAAATAGGGGTTTAAGAGACTCACCCTTTAGTCAGGCGATAGATACCTGGTGTCTCGGTCACACTTGCAGCTTGTGGCACAGTAGTTAAAGAACTGAGTTGTGAGAAAGACCAATTTCTTGCGCAATAGTTGTGGCCCTTAATTTGGTTGGAGGTATTTAGCTGTTGGGTTGAAAAATGGTTTCCTCAGGAGGCTGACATTCACAGGGGATGACCTGTGATGATGATGTCCATGTTGGCACAAATGTCACCAGTGGCGTACAGTCCATGGGGCATCTGTTGTCCTCGGGCAGTAATGATTAGCATGTGCCCTGGCAAAGGATAAAAGGGGGCTCTAATAGAGGCCCTCACACCGCAGGGCAGCTCTGTGTGCATGACCTGGCATGTGGTTTGAGGGTCTAGCTAGGACTTAATGGACACCAGGTGGTGCAGTTCTTAAATCTACTGAAATTGTGATCAGAAGGCTGTTGGCTCAGCTACAAGAGGAGAGTCCTGCTGTTGTACCATTGAGTGAGGTATACACTACATGGCCAAAAGTAAATGGATCCCCACCCTTCTAATTATTGAATTGAGTCATTTCAGTTGCACCCATACAGCATACAAACACATTCTAGGTGACTTTGCGCTTCCAACTTTGTGGCCACAGTTTGGGGAAGCTTCTTTCTTGCTCCAGCATGACTGTGCCTCCCCACCACACACACACACACAAAGCAAGCTCCATAAACACACAGTTTGACCAGGTTGGTGTGGAAAAACTGGGCTGACCTCAACACCACCGGACACCTTTAAGGTGAACAGGAAAGCTAACCACAAGCCAGGCCTTCTCGCCTGACCTCACTAATGTTCTTGTGACTGAATGGGCAAAATTCCCACAGTTACATTCGAAAATCTGGTGGAAAGCCTTCCCAGAAGACTTGAAGCTGTTATAGCAGCAAAGGGGGGAACAACTCCATTTTCATGCCCTTGGGTTTGGAATGGGAAGTTCAACAAGCACATATGGGGATGATGCTCAGGTGTCCACATACTTTTAGCCAAATAGTACACTAATTTGTGATAACATATTATATATTCATCTCATGCTCTTCTCTAAAGTGACTTACACTGTTAGGTTTGCATATTGAGCTGCTTACACTGATTTACCCCTTTATGAGGTTGTATAATTTTTAACTGTATTAACTCAGGGTAAGTAGGATTATTATCATTAATAATTAAGGCTCATTAATAATGTGATATAGATTGGCCTGCCTTCAGACAACACTGTGTTGTGTTTTTTATTTGTAGGACCATTCTTATGGTGTTAGTGGCCAGAGTTAAACATCATAAAACATCAGGATACAAATGTAGAGTGCAACAGATCTCTGCAGTACACAGTATCAATGGGTGTTTAAAGATAGTGCCAGTTTGGCCAGTGAGGACAGCCTTGGCACTGGGCCCCCCAGTGGTTCTTCACGTGGTACCAGCCTCATAACAGGCAGCCTCACAGCACCAGAATGCTGGGAAACAAAGGCAGCTTGTTTGATCTCTCTCTCTCCCTCCCCATCTGTTGCCGTTAGGAATACTCATGTACGTCGACACATTCGTGCTGAGAACACACTCATTCTGAAAAGAGAGAAATGACTGCGTGTATTCAGTAGATGCACACCCTCCCACACACACACACACACACACACACACACACACACACACACACACACACACACAATCTGTTCTTGTAATCACATCACTGATTCTCACTTTAAAGTCAATAAAGTCTCCAAAATGAAACGTAGCAAAACTGAAAAAACAGATGGAACTGTTCTCAAAAATAGAAAGTTTTGGAAGTTTTATTTTTAAAAAAAATTGTCCTCAAACATAGTCACAGGTTTATTCTGACACACATGCACACTTTTAACACATGTACTGCAGAGACTGTGTGAGTGATTCGACAGCTGGGGGTGACGATATGTTCAATATGGAAGTGAAAAGTGACACTGTAGGAATCTCAGGACACTGTTCTCCAAACAGTTTCTGAATGAGTGTGAATCATGTAATTCAGGACTGTTCTAGCAGCCCTTGTCTACTGTTGAGGCTCACTGCACAAGTTTCTGTGGCAATGGTGTGCTGCAGGACGAGAGGTGTCAGAGAGACAGACTACATGGAGCTACACCTTTTGTAATAATTACCTTTATGATCCAGTGTGGTTCTTTGAACATTGTCCCTGAAGACAGCACACGCGCGTACACACACACGCGCGCGCGCACACACACACACACACGACTTTAATTCAACTCCTTTCCACAATGTTTGCAATGCTTTGATCTCTGATGTCCCTTGATGGTGATGTTTAGTATCAAGATGCTGAATGTTGGATAGTATCTGAGCTTGTGAAGAAAATATTTTTGTTTGGTAACATTTTAAATTGTTTTTTATTTTAATGTCATTGGAAATTTGAAAAGTGTTAGAGGCTTTATATGGAGTGGCAGATAAAGCAGGGGTTAGTGTTGCCACCTTACAATTGTAGAACCCAGGTTCAAATCCCACCACCTGCTGTAGTGCCCTTGATCAAATTTCTTACCCTGAGCTGATGCACTAAAAATTACCCAGCTGTATAAATGGGTAAATTATTGTAATTATTGTATTGCTATCTTGTACAGACTGCCCACTGTAAGCCAGTTTGGAAATCCAGACTTTTGCTCCAGTTTATCACTGTGTTCCTCTGTGTCAAGGGTACAACTGGATTCCCCCAAACCCCTGCATTCTTGTCCTGACCAGGTGTAAACAGGTATTTCCCCCACAGGTGCGGAACCTGTGCTATATGGTGACGCGGCGGGAGAAGCTGAAGCACTCCCTGTGTGACCTACAGGAAAATATCTTCCACCTGCAGGTGCGGATCCTCGAGCAGGACTCAGGACAAGGTGAGGCTGGACCACCCTGCTGTTATCATGGAGTTGGGATGACCGTCATCCACATGGTTGAGTTTTGCAGGTGGCAGAAACAGGAAGTACAGCAGGTGCTTGAACTTTTTTAAAGAGATGATGGATGGTTTTAGGCCCAAAATGGGTGCAAATGTTGTACATTTTTAGTGGCACTTAACCCTGAATTGCAGATTTGTAAGTAGAGAGTGTAACAAGTGGGATGAGTGACACTGCTTTGACCCCCAGGGCGGGGAGACAGGCATAATGGACTAGCGCCAGGGCCCTTTGAGCAGGTGGACAGCTATGAAGTATGTTGTGTGTTGAGGGCCCATTGACCCCCAGGTCTCCACCTTCTTGCCCATGGCTGCCCTCACAGTGTAATAGGCTACTGACATTTTTATTTATGAGGCTGTGGATGAAAGTGCTGAAAACTGCAGAAGTGATTTAAAGAGCAGTGCAGGCAGTCGGGTTCCCAGAGATGGGGTTTGATGATGGCGTTCATCACCAACCTTGCACTCCCTGCAGCCTGTCGGGCTGGCTGACTCGACACTTTGCCTCTGAGATGAGGGACACTTTGAGGCAGCCAAGGTCTGCCATCTGAGCAGGCCTGAAGAGCTGAACTCAGAGTAACAGCCCTGTCACGGGGAGGGAAAAGGGGCGATGTAGCACCCTGGATGGCTCTCTGCTGACCTCTTATCCCATTCATATGGAATTTGAATAAAGGGGTCCATCATGCGATAATGTCTGTGTGCACAGTGCTTATCTATAAAGGTCTGTGTGTGTGTGTGTGTGTGTGTGTGTGTGTGTGTGTGTGTGTGTGTTGTGAGACCCACTTACACCCCACTAATGAGTGTGAGCAGGAGGTGACCGCTGCTCTCTCGCCGCAGTGAGTGTGCCCTGAGAGCAGGGAAATTAATCATACACTTCACAGACTGCTCCCGGAGAGCAAGCTCGATTCCAGAGGAGGGAGAAAATTTTTTAAAATGAGCAAAAGTACAAGGGGAAAAAAGTAATGGCGAGAAGAGAAAAATGGCACTGCATTCTAAATGTCTTCTGCAAGTGCGAGTGGAGTCAGCGTATAGTGGGGCCGTGCCGTAATTGCCCCAGCCAGCGTGACAGATCTGCTGAGGTGTGTAACTCCTCACACTGCCGGGGAGCCGCGTGCTTACAGTTGTTCCACTCAATCAGAGGGGGCTCATTTCTTTACCCCACAACCTCCAGCGTGGAGGAGGACCTGCCACACATTTATCAGCACTCCGCTGTTAGCGGGAGCAGAGACAAATACTATCATGAGAGTGAAAGGGGAGAGGACCCTCGCAGACGGAGGGCTGTGTGGGAATGGTTTGCTGCACTGCCTCCCGAAGGTACCTTGTGTCAATTGAGGTCACTGTACCACTCAGCATCTTTGATTTAGTAAACTGGCCTGTGCGTGATGCTTTATCACAGAAAGCCACACACAGAGGTGGGAGGGGAGAGGAGCAGAGAGGTATCGATGGCTGGGGCTTCAGAACAGAGAGCCACTCGTAGGTGGAGCTTGAGCTGTCCTACCCTCAGGATGACTATTAATCAGTGTTTGTGGGTTTCCACTTCCTTCTTCTGCCCCTGTAAAAGAGTGTCTGAAGACGTGCAGATGCACAAGGCCTTGTTTCAGGCTTTCTGACACCCTATGAGCCAGAGTTCAGCCCCCTCCACTGGAGTTTCCCCCTGAGCTGTTTAGTTAAACCACTTCCTCCAGCATCCCCAGTCACAGCACTGTGTTTTCAAACTGAGAGGTGGAGGCGGGGGGGGGGGGAATTTGGTGGAAAAATGACTTATGGGATGTCAAAGTTATTGTCCCACACTCCCCAGTCCCACACAGGTGCATCAGTCATTGCTCTGTAGCATTACTCAGGCAGGTAACACAAAAGTGGTTAGCACCTATAATGGGAACTTAAGTCCATTAAATGCAAAGTATAGAGTCAGGACCCTGAGGCTGTTTGTCACCTTTGCATGTGATGTGTAGGACAGTTTATTAGATAAGGATGGAGGGACTGAGTGACACTGATTTGCTGTGTCCTGCAATGTGTCTTGTTTGTCTCTCTACATAGAGGGAAGGCTGAAGGGGGAGAGGGGCAGACAGACCAGTGGGAAAGATGCTGGGAAAGAACGGCGGAAACGGAGTCCCGACAAGAAGGAGAGCTGGAGGTCGGAGAATGGCTCCTTACTCAAGCAGCTGGGTAAGTTCTCACACAACCTCTGCTTTGCACCCCCCTGTCTGTAAACAAAACTCTTCTGTCAGTATCTCCCACAGGACCCTGTAGTTGTACCACAGTTTGTGGTTCCATAGAAAAAATGAAACACCAATTCATTTCCACAGATGTGTATCTCTCCCTCTCCCCCTCCCCTGCAGGCTCTCGGTTGGGGTGAATGCTATTTATCTTAGAAAAGATCAATACACCACGTCAGCTCTGAGTGTTACAACACTGGCAGTTCTCAGCACGGCTTTGACAGGAGATGTAAGTAGATAATGATAATCTCATCAGTGGACACACGCCACAACGCTTGTGCTGTAAGCGGCTGCTGCTTCAAATCAATACTGATAGGCAGTAATGTGGTCACTTTACCTTGCAAAATCTCACTTCCTCTGCTATACACAGAAGAAAAGAACACATTTTGCTGCATCTAAAAATGTGGACTCGGTGTCAGCGAGAAAACAACCTTTCCATTTGATGAATAAAAGCCAGTCATAGGCATGGAAAACAAAACGTCGCTTTTTAATATGTAAAAGCAGTTCTGGGTCCCAGTCAGGTAGGCTTGGAGACCAAACAGCAGTTACATGGTGCAGGGTTGAGCGCATGATGGGTTCTTTCTCATTTCCTCTCTCTGGGCCCTCTTGGCACCACCCCTATCCAAATAGAACAGAAGAATCCTATTTTTAGTGTAGTGTCAGCTGATGTAAAAGAGTTGTTTGATAAAGCACATCTGCTGGCATCTGTTACGTACGTTAAGACACTTCTAGGGTGTGTTAAGCTGAGGGAATGCTGTTCCACACGCCTCTCGAAAGATGTCAGAGAGCCAGGTCTTTGGTGGTGAGAGTTGTGCAAAGCAATTATTTTACGTGAATTTGTATAATGCAGCGTAATTAATAAAGTCCGCTTTTGCTGTAAAGGCAATATGTTCCTTTCCACCTGTTTCAGGAAACTAGTAGAACCGTGTTTCCTCAGCTGTAGAGAGGACCCCCCTCCACCCAGTGTGGTGGCTCTGTGACTCCCTGACGTCACTCAGCTCCTCTGGGAGGCCACAGCGGATGACTGGGCTTCATTTAGCACCACAACGTTTGAGTTTACTGGTGTTGTCAGGGCAATGCCCAATCCCTGAGAACTACCACCCCACCACCCACCCTCAATCTCAGAGCGACCCAACCCCACCTCACCACCCCTGCGGTGTTGCGGTGCGTCATGGAAAGAGAGGAGGATGCTCACTGTGCCATGAAGGACAGCGGTCTTGAGGGGCGAGGATGTGGAACACACGCACACCCATTGCACCGCAATTCCACACACGATTCAGTTCCCAGAAATCGGATTTCCTGAAAACTTTCATGGGCTGTATGGACTTCTCCTCCCCCTCCTGTCCTTTTTTAAACTAAGGCTTAAACAGATGCTGATATTTGCATTCTTTCTTAATTACTATGATTAAAATATATCATCATAAATAGCTCTGTAATATCATTAAAGTCCCCAGCCTGGGGTGCTGGTGGGAGAGAGCATGAAGGTCTGTCTACTCCTTAAGTGCAGCGTTTACCCGTAATATGGTAACTGCCACTTCTTCTGTCCAGCATCAACTCCAAAATCAGACTGCTGGAATAATTGTAATCTATATTTTTGGTGGTTCTGCCTTTAGTAAAGATGCACATGTGTTTACGTGTATATGTTTGTCTCCACAGCATGGTGTGTTTCTGTGTAAAACACCAGCAACATTCTAACAAACATGGGTCCTTAGAAGTGGCCTTTTTGATGGTAGACGGTGGGACAGGGAGGGGTCTGGGGGGAAGTTCTTGGATCGACAACAAGTTTATTCTCCATGCTAGTCCAACGCCTTTTTCCCACCTCCTATCATCTCCTGGGGAAATGGGGGGAGAAATTGATGAGGAAGGTTTCTTCTTCACCCTGGTTCATCCTTCAGGTTCTGAGCCACTCTCACTTTTAACACAGTTTGTACTTGTTGGTTCAGTAATTCTACACATTATTTAAATTTGACATGAGGCAACAGCTTTCATAATTTTTAAGATACCGATTTCTCAGCAAAATGCTGCCAGCTGTTATACTCTTGAGCAGGGTACTCAACCTGACACTCCAGTAAAAATGGCCTTGTGTGTAGAAATTGTAAGATGCTTATCATAAAGCACAACATATCATAAAGCAGTCAGTTTAGCGTTTGTGTAATAACAGCGTTGACACATGAGTTCTACATGGAGCTGTCCTCCTGCCCTCGCTGTGGACTTGAGCATAAGGTGAACAAGTAGGAGGTAAATGCTGTGTTGCCTCCTCAGATGCTGACAGCAGTGTTTCCCATTCTATTGTCACATGTCCGCGGCATTTATCACCTGATCGAGCGGTTATGACACACCGCCAGCATTCAGGAATCAGAGGCATTACACAGACACACATCCGTCATAATGGCGTAACTGTCCATAGTGGCTCAGCGGCATCATTAGGAGACCGTGGTGGCAGTTGCTGACGGAGACTGCGGAGGCGAGAGCAGAACGCCATGAGTCCACCTCGTCTGTCTCTTGGCCAGTCTGTTTTCTCAGGTGTCGCTTGAGGTGTGTGCTGGTGTAAAGCCCTTTTTTTTTTATCTGTACAGCAATGTGTGTAAAATAACAAACAAAACATTTATATGAGCAGGGAAATGTGGATTTAATGCTAATTTGTGGTGTGGAACTTGGTCTGCTGTGTAGATATATAACATGCTATTAAAATTCCGAGTTATCACCAAGCTCTCTTGTGTCTTCCCAGAAGAAACTTTCTTTGCATGACTGAATAGTGTAAATAATATGTTTGTCTGGGTCAGTGTTAATATGACTCAGTTTCTCTTAAACGCTGTGATTATATGCAGACAGCACAGGTATGATTCACTATTAGGTTACATACCTCCACTGGCCAGTGCCAACTATTCTGGTTTACAATCAAAACGAAAAGGTATTCTTTGGGCTTTTTCTTTAGATTTGTTTAGTTGTGTGGTTTTGTTTTTTGCTTTCTTCTTATAGTCCACTAACCTCTGCAACCCTGCTGACCCCCCCAGGTTTTTCCAAGAGCTGCCCATTGGATGGGACCTTGTTTGATGGCTGGTTGGCGCAGTCGGTGCAGATTGCGGCCGAGGACATGCAGGCCCAGTGGTCGCTGGGCCATGAGCCGCACGATCGGGCAGCTGGGTTGCTGTCAGACCAACTCTCGCAGGGGGAGGAGAATGTGCTCAAGCTCATGATGGACTCCTCCGTCAGGTCCGCCTGGAAGACCCCTCAGCTGGGCAGGAGGGCCAGGGGAAAGCCGCGAGGTGGGGTTTGTCACACCCAGACAATGCGTTCTGAGGAGGACAGCCAAGGCGACAGGGTCCCGCTTGAAGGGAACAGGCCCAGCACTGGGCAACCCCATTCCTCTAAGGTTTCCCATCGGCACCGGTATCGCCGCCGCCACCGCCACCTCCATCCTCAGCCACGAACAGCAAGTGGCCGGCCCCAGCGCACGGCCCCACAGCCCCCCATCTCCAAAATGATCTCCTGCCACATTTCAGAGGAGCGTGGACCTGAGGAAGACGTGGCGACTGCTCTCCCAGACCTCCAAGTCCCTCCCCAAGAGCCGGCGGAGGGGTGTCCGGTGGCCGAGGCGGGTCGGGACAGGCCATACCCTGAGCAAGAGCCCCCTGTGCACCACAGTTCAGTGTTTGAACCTGGACACGACAGGAGCCCCTCTGACAGAGCGCACAGTGACTCCGACACGCAAGCTAGTGGCCGCAGGGTCCGTCTTGCCCAGCTGCATTCTGGGAATGAGGAAGTACTCCGGAGAAGCATTCTGGCATCCTAAGCAGAATAACAGAACAAAAAAGTGATTTATTAAAGCCACCGTGACTGTCCTCCATCGCTGTATTTTTTTCAGCTAACATAGTCGAATACAGTGAATTGTACTCTCTTTAGCCATATATGTGTATTTACAGGTGAAAAATACCATTTTGGTCTCAAGTGTGGAGTCTACAGCAGCGCCGCTTAAAACAACACAGGGTCATAGTCACAGCCGATACGGATGGGTGCCCTCACATTTTCTCTTGTATTTTGGCATTTTTGCAAAACCTTGAAATTTTTCTTCCTGGTGGTTTTTTTTTCCCCTGTAGTCAGCGAGACCACAGGAATCCACACTTTGAAGAAGTTTCTGCTGATGCGTGCGGTGTTTGCTTTTTTTTTTTTTTTACCTGTACCTAAGCTGTGTCCAGTGGAAATTTCACTTTTAAGTTTGGTGGTAGCGGTGCAGCAGATAATCGAAAAATTATTAAATGTAATTTATGCTTGAGGGAAAAAGCACAACCGGTAAACAGACGCACTATATTTTGTTTAACTGTTTATGTTCACACCCATTACCTTTGTGTTTACTTTGCTAGGCTTCCTTTTAGTTCCTGCAAAGAAGTGAAAGATATTGAAAATATTTTCATGAAATGTGCCTTCTGTCATTCCAACCAGAATCAGTTACTATTTAAGAATGCCCCCCCCCCCCACTTCAAATCAGCCAACAAAAAAAGTACAGCTGACAGAAAGAAGGGTCCAGATTTATCTTCCTTTGTGCCTCACTTCTACATGACCGGTGTTTTTATAGCATAATCATATTTCTCATTTGCGACCTGTACCAGTCACAAAACTGTGTACTTGCTGTTACAGAACCCAACAACAAGTAAGACTCCAAACACGTTGGCATGAATCCTTTTGCCTGAAATGGATCTCAAGGAATCCACAATAATATCTCAGGGTCTACAGCTAAAAAGATTTGAAACATGAAGTAAGCCTTGTATGTTTATGCACCTCCGTATACAAAGAGGGCTACGGTTACACATTGGCATGCACACGTAGGCCGTATAATCATGAAGCCTGGGACATACGTTCATGGATGTAAATACACACACACACACGCATATAGATATGTGCTTATATTTATTATACAGCTTTTTGCCAAGTGATATTTCCTCTGACTACTGAATGGTTTTGTCTCGATGATCCAAGAGGCTACTTTATCTCGCAGGTTGTTTGGTTTGATGATGCCAAAGAACAGTGTAAACGCACAGTACCATGTTATTGTTGGTGTAATGCTGTAAGTGATCTGTGACAGAATGGAAAAACTGTGTCACTCCTGCAACGCGCTGATGGTCATAGTGACGCCATTGACGCTCGGGGGGAGAGGTGGAAAGAGCCCCGTCCGTCCCACTCTCCATGCAGCACCTGGGCTGTACCTGTGACTCATCCAGGAAAGTCTGGCACGTGGGTGTCTTGTTCAGATTAGTCCGAATCACTGTTTTAAAGTACTACCGACACGGTGGTGTCTAAGCGTGGTGTGACGATGGGAAACACGACCTCACGAGAAGCGCTGCTCATATCACTCACGTTAAAGTTAGTGACAGAAAGTGGGCTCGAACTGCCACGAAGAACCAGGTGTTTGTTACCTGGCTGATGGCTCCTTATTGACAACGTTTGTTTATTCTTGTGAATTGATACTGTGTCACGGCGCAGACACAGGGCTGTTATTTCACAGTTGCTCATGTGGCAGTGTGAAGGTGGAGGTGAAAACCCCAATCTTCCTCTGCTATAAACAGCAGCGTGTCTGGCAGGTTCACACTACTGAGGTCAAGGCTAACTATAGCTGTTGGTGGGCATTTCTGATTGCAACTGGAGATATGAGGGGCTGCGCTGTGGATCACTGTATTGTCTAAAAGGAAATGTTACTTTGACTAAGCATCCTTTCTTCTCTGTCAGTTGGTTTCATTTCCCAGTGGAATTTCACTGAAGGCTGCAGTTGGCTCCCAGCACTTGGTTTTGTTTGCATCGACAACAATGCTCAATATAATACTTAAACGCTTTTTTCCACTCACCCTGTGCCAGGCTTGGAGAAATGCTTTGTACACTTTGGCTTGCAGGTATGTCAGCTAATATGACGCAGGCCATTCTGCTTGTGTTAGTTTTCTCTGTGTTCATGTGGATTGAAACCAAAATGCACAAATCATGGCATTCAGCTTCCATTGCTCCATATTTTGAGCACCAAGAGTTGTTGCAGTGCTAGATGATCAGAAAAACGATTCTGAAGGACAAAAGGGTGTACAATAAAGAGGGGCAACTCTGCCCTGTCTCACTGACAGGGAATCAGCTGGGATCCTCTCCTCGCTTGCTTGCAGCACATGGCTCCACCAAGCCTATCATGTACCTTTGAGTTACTGGTTGCCATGGCACTGAGCACACCTACACGACAGCTCAGCAGGAGATTTGCTGGTCCAAAAGAGGGCAGAGTTTAGAAAATGTGTGTGGCAAGAGACATGATTCAGTCAGAAGGCCCTTGACCGATTCTGTCATGTTACGGAATCAAAAATGGCGCACTGAAATTTCATCCACTGTCATGTTCTTTCAGTATACTGAAGGTGAAAATTATTTTAAGGTGATGACATGTTATTAAATAATTTTTAAAATATCGAAATAAACTCTGCTCAATATTCAAACCGCCTTACTTACAAGAGCCATCTTTTGCTGCAGTAACAGATTTTTGCCCATTCTTCAAGGCAGATTTGCACCAGGTTGTTCAGGTTAGGGAGACTGAAATCAGGACCTTGGAGAACTGTAGGATTTTTTTTGCTGTTTTGTTCTGCTCTAATGTTGCTCTGGCCTCTTGTTTGGCATCATTGTCTTTCTGAAAAGTAAACTTCCTCCTAGACTTAAATTTTTGTAGCAGACTGAAGCAGATTCACAGTATTTCCTTGTATTTTGCTCCATGCATTCTTCCATCTATTTGAACTAAATGCTCAGTTCCTGATGAAAAGTGACCTCACACGATGATACTACCACACTTAACTGGGAAAGATGGTTTTTTTAAATGTGGGCAATATTAGGCTTGTGCTGCACATTTTCCTTTGAATTTTACCTAAATTGTCCATCTTGGACTTAACTGATCACAAAATCTTTTTCAACATTGGAACTGGTCACTCTCATGCTCTCCAGCAGACTCTGGATACTTGGCTGTAAGACAGTTTCTTTTCAATAATTACTTGTTTTATGCCACCTTCCCATACACAAACCAAATATTTTCTAGCATAAAATCACCTTTAAATAATACATTTTCAGTATTAACAAAAAACATATCACAGAGAACAAAATATCAGGTGATTCAGGAAAAAATATAGGATTGGTCAATGGGGCCTAAATACTTTAGTAAGGCACTGTGTGTTAAGCATACACTTAAAACTGGAGGAAAAACTTGAGCATTACAGGGGGAAGTGATTGACGGAGTGGAAGTACAGGATGACATTCTCTGCTCTTCGTGTCCATCTTGTTCTCGCATATGGGTAGAAGCGATGTCTTGACATTTTGTTGATCTTTGCTGGAAGCTTTCCCAGAAGTATTCAGTGCAAGTGTGATTATTACAAAGTCTTGGAAATAGGAAGACAGTATTGTTCTTTGGCGGGAAAAAAACGTGATGTGACACAACTACTGAAATGGAAGGAGCGATTAAATGCTTTAAAGCATTTCCATTTTCCTTAAATTTATTTGGAGTCACACTTAAAGAAGACTTCAGCTTTCATTGCTTCCTGACTGTAAAAAGTTCTTGAAAGATAAGTTACTTCTTTACCTTTGAGAAATCAGAATATTTCCACCTGTTTCCAGAGAAATCCCTCAGTTTTCACATGTAAAAGGTAATGTGCAGAAGTAAAAGCCAAATGTCACATAGTTGTTTTCCGAAGGCTTTCATTCATTGTAGGAAGTACTTTTGTACTTTTTTCCTTCTGTTCTTAATTTAGCGTTGCTGTATTTGTATACGGTAATGAATGCACTTCAAGGCATTGCCTAGTGCAGCTCTTCGTAGGGTTAAGCAATTTATTTATATTTTCCCCTTCCCTAAAGAGACATTTGAAATGATGTCTAGATTCTAGGGGATGTTTGGTTATGTTTGTTCTGCTGTCTTTTCAGCTGCATCCCTCACAGGGTAATTCCCACTAGGAGAGCCAGTCTTCCCAGTTGTTAATGGGTTGATGATGTCTGCAGAACCAAAACTACATGCTGTTAAAGATCACAGCTGCTGTCGCACTTGTCCCTTGAAAGCGTTGACATTACCGTGGACCTGTATATTTCCTGAAACATTTCTGCTTTATATCGGTTCTTGATACTCTAATATGAATGTCGCAGGAGCTTTTTCTTCTTTGTTTCCAAGAATGTTGTGCCATTTGTTAATAGCAAAGATGAACATTAAAAATATATTAAAATAAGAGCTATTTTAAATTATTTTTTTTGGCTTTTTCCAGTATTTATTTTCTTGTATTAGAATCTTTGTAGAGGGAAAAGGAAAGATGTATTTTTCATTAGTGCAGAAACCTATTTTTTCCTTTTTTGTAAATTTTCCATGTTAAGCTACCTTTACAGCAATATGATGTTTTATGTGACCGTATCTGCATGCTGTTTGTCTTGCCTTAATGACGGCTGCCTCCACTGTCATGACTGCTCCCTCTTTGCCTGTGTGCATTCCCACTTGATCTCTCATGTGTTCAAGTCCGCCAGGATCCTTGTCCTCCTGCAGTCTCTGGTGTGGTTGACCAGTGCAGTCAATAAAGCAGTGCTTTCTGCATACTGTGTGTTCTCTGTCCTTTCTGTTCAACCATGCCCTTCCCACAGTTGCCCTGTAGCTGGGCTACCTGCCTAGATGGGGGTTCACTTCCAACACATTTCTGCCTCCCTTACAGGTGTCCAGCATTCCAAATCCCTTTCCTTCTATCTACGCCTCTGTTAATACTGCACAACCAACCGGTATTATTATTAGTGTGAATTATGTTGCATTGGATTACCTATAAAAAGCACAAACTCGCATTATGCAATAGTTTTCCTTGTATTTAAATGAGAAGCGATTGACAGATCTCAGTAAAGCCCTTTTATGCTGAGCATCAGAACTGACAGCATGAGAGAGATAAGTGAATCACAATAGGAATATCAGCCAGGTCAGTGTTTCATGGTCAGGCTGAGATTCCCTTTTTATCTTTACGGAACAATGCAGAGAAAGTTTGTGTTCCCTCTGAGTTAGCAGGCAACACTGGTGATCTGTTCTTATCTTGAAAGAATTAAAGGGTAGTAATTCCTGTGACTTTCTGATGGCCTGCTTTGGAGTCTCTCGTGCTCCCTTTGTGTGTGTGCTCCACTGTGTTTTTGTTTGTTTTGGTTCTGTTCCATTGCTTTTCCTGTTGCCAAATACATGGCTGAAGCCCAGGGTTGGCTCCCCTGGTTTTCCATTCTGTTTGATAAATACAGATGCATTACTAATGGTGACTGATTTCACCTCCTGTTTTCTTATGTTTTATTGGCCCTTTTTCTCCCAGTCTTATCTTCACGGTCTGACCAAACTTTCGCTTCCCAAGGTAAGTCATCTGCACCCATTGGACATTAGTTTCAGAGGCCACTCAGAGGTCATAAATATCAAAACGTTCCTATCTTTCATTAAACTTAGTCATTTTTAGAGATATTTATTTGATGAGACGTTTGTCCTTCTGTTGCAGTTGGGTCCTCCCACCTCATGGGGCACAATGGGTACTCTGTGTTTTTGGAAAGCTGCAGTGGAAGTACCAAGAGAAGCTCCTTCCTGGGGAATTTGGAGACGGCACGACTGCACAAACAGGAAGTGCGTATGAGATGTGTAACAATGGGTGTGTTCTGCTGGAATAGTAGTCGCCACTCATGGTAGAAACAGGTGGTGGGGGTGTCACTAGAGGCCATTGTCGTGGTGGCGCATCTACTTTAATAATCCTGGACTTTTTTTAGTCTTGAAACTGAAACATTTCTTGGTAAGTAGGTTATTCCAGTTAGTGCCGTATAGGTACAGGAAGGAAAGTGTGCCGGCATGTTGCCCTTTCCACAGTCAGCTCAGTACTGCCATCTCATGGGCATCATATGCTGAAATTCAGGACCAGTCTGTGGAATCTGTCCAATGTAAATCCAGCAAAGACACCTCTGATGGGGATTTCTTTAAATACTGCGCATCATGGTTCATCATGTCTTGGTGTGGTCCCACTTTCCAACCTGTATAATTTGCTTAGAGAACTACTGAAGCTGATATATTAGATTAGGAACTCTGGATTTAGAGCCCACCAGAGATATGGATGCAACTTTATTCACTGAGTCTGCATAGTACAGTTGGTGGTGTAGCAGCAGGGAGGATGAGTGTTATGGGCTCAGTTTAAACCCCACTCTTCTTACTGTGTTATAACAGTATAGCAGTTTGAAACCAGGAGATCCAGGTTCAAATCCTGATCCATCTGTAGTGCCCTTGAATAAGGCTTTTGCTCTGAGCTGCGTCAGTAGAAATATCCTAATATATAAATGGGCAAACGTAAGTAAGCTTATTTATACAAACCTAGTATAATGTCTGGCATAAATGAAAGTAGTTTTTTTGACAACTGTACCTGATGATCACAATTTTGCCACTTAAAGTCCCAGTAGGACCCCGGCATTGTTCCTTTGAGTGAACTATTTAAGAAAATATCCTCCTGTATTAATGAACACAGTACGGTATGAACTTGTAAATTGTGTGGGTTGCTTTGGGTTAAAGAAATTGACAACAATTACGGCACTAGAAACCTGACCCACCTTTCAATACTAGGGGTGGCCAACACTGAGTAGTTAATCGGTTTATTCAAACATGCTGTGTAACACAGCAAATATTGTGAAAAAAAAATTTTTGCAGATAATTGCATTGCTAAAGTGTCTTATTGTCCGGGTTAGCCTTGATACAATTAAAGTGTTTTTCAACCTCTCGGTTGTTTAATATTCAGTTTCCGATGCTTGTGGGTTGGAAGTTCCTGGAAAAGGCAGTTTGCATTCAGAGAAAGGTGATGATCAGCCGTAAAATCTGACCTCTGGCAGTGTTGTGCAGTAAACATCATCCAAGGTCTTGGGGCTTTGTTACTGAATTCTCTTTTTATCATGCACCTCCAGGGTGTTTACTAATGTTACACTGATGGATGCCTGTTGGAACTGATGTTTTTTCAGACAATTTGTAACTCTCTGGAGACTCAACAATGAGGCTCAGTGCAGGTTAAAATGGTTTATTCTGCACCTGCATATCTCTACTCTGTCTCTACACCCTTTGCTTGCTTATCTGTACCTAAAACAAAAAGTATCCAAGACCTTCTGCATTCAATCCCAGCATACAAAATTTATCAGAAACAAAGCTGCTTTTTTTCTAGAGCTTGCTATAGCCAGTAGTATCACAGGTACAGTATATACACACCAAAGGAATGAAAATAAATACAAATGATAAACTGAAGTGAAATGATAAAATAATAATAAGATGAAGAATACGTTCATGATGGGCAACTACAAGTAAATAACAAAAAGGAAATAATAAAGAGAATAACATAAAGTAACATAAAGCAAAAGTGAGTACACCTAATCGTACTTTATGTTTGTTCAGGGAACAATGGCAGGAGGATCACTGCATCTTGCTTGAGAACCTTCCTGGGATGCCTTTGTGGCATGATGGTTCTCACAAGACATGCTTATTACTGCGAAAGAGTTCTCCTTCTCAGCTGAAATTATCGGCAGAAAAGCTAATGAGCTCAGAAAAGTGAACTTCAGTGGTCAGAGGCTGCAGAAAAGTGTAGATGTTTTTGTTAACTGGACGAATAAGTTGCCAGGCATTTGTGCGTATGAAGAATGGTGGACTTGGCATTGGATTGAAGTTTCCAACCAGCCATAATGTTCAGCACATTCTGTTTGTAGAAGGAGTCCAGAGTTGCTAATCCCAGGAGAAGGTGGGATTCCAGCTAAAGTGGACATAATGTCAGTGTTGTTTAGACTGTATAGTTAGGAACTGGGCCCTGAGAAAGTATTTTAATTCACGGTGGTGACATATTGAGGAAAAATCCTGTTTGTGAATGTATTGTTCAGAATGTGTAATAAAAAACTTGTCCAGATATTAATGAAGTGAACACGGTATGTTAAAGCATCTGTGTTTACTTGAAAAGGGACAAAGTGCACTGAGTCACCAGTTTATTAGGTGCACCCCCCACCTTCACGCACATTGCACATTCCAACAACTCATACATTATGTGACTGCGGTGTGTGGTATAAATGGGACGGATCAGCATTTCCAGCATCAGTCTTTGTTCAAATGAGTGTTGGAATGGGCAGAATGAGGGACCTTACTGACTATGAACGTGATATGATAGTTGGCGCTAGGTATGCTGGTTCTTGGATCTTCCAAATGACTGCAGTCCTTGGCTTTTTGCACACAACTGTTTCACGGGTTTACTAAGAGTGATGCGAAAAGCAAAAAATCCTGTGAATGAAAATCCTCTAGATGAAAAACAACTTGTGGATCACAGGGATCAAAGCAGGAATCAGGCACAGATGGGCAACAACCATGCAAATCACATCTGAATTTAACATTGGTATGTAGAATGTCATCTCAGAATGCATCACTTATCGAACTTTGTCTGAAATGGGCAACAACAGCCAAAGACCATGTCATGTGCCAACACTGTCAGTGAAGAACAAGAAAGCACAACTTCAGTGGGCACAGGAATATCAAACCTGGACCATTGAGGAATTGAAAGAAGTTGCCTGGTTGGATAAATCCAGGTTCTTTTAGCATGAAGATGATAGAAGGATCAGAATTTGGTGCAAACAACATGATTCCATTGAGCGATGATGTTTGGTGTCAATAGTACAGTCTGATGGTGACAGCGTGATGATGTGGGGAATGTTTTCCTATCACACATTAGAGGTGCTGATGCCCACTGAAGAATGTCTAAATGGCACAGCTTATCTGAACATTGTTGAACCAAGTCCATCCCGTCATGGCTACACTTTCAGCATGACAGTGCACCACATCACACAACATGTATCATCCCTGAATGGTTCCAGGAACTAGACAACAAGTTTTCATTGTTTCAGAGGCCTGCACAGTCCTGAGATCTCAACCCTATCTTTGGATTAAGTAGAAAGGGTTTTGCAGCAAGACTGTGTAGCTGTCCAATTTGCAGCAGTTACACAGCACAGTCAAGTCTGCATAGTACATCAGTCCTGCACAACACATCTTGCAGAATCCATGCCCAGACACATCCATGCTGTTCTGAAGGCCAAAGGAGGCACAATATGCTACAAGTATACCTAATAAACTGGCACATCAGTCTACATAACATGTACTATCACCCAAGTGCCAAGCAGGACAGCATGAAGTTTTCTGATTTAATTGCAGAATAAAACCAATATTACATTTGTGCAGAGGCATAAACATAACTCCCGTTTTATAGTCCAAAGGAAAGCTATGACATCAGAGTATGGAATTTTAAAAAAACCAGTTTAAAGGAATGTGACCCCCCCACATTTACCCAAGTCATATAACTCCATCTGACCTTTCAGAAAGTTGTGCCTTTGTGAAGGAACTGTTTACCTTACTTGTTATGAAACAATTTGAATAAGAGCTTTCAAAGATAGTATCTTCACACAGGGTATTAAACGTGATTTAATCGGTCTTTTTCCATCATTTATTTGGAACTCCTTATTTGGCAAACAATTAACAAAAAACAACAACAACAACAACAACAACAACAACAACAACAACAACAATAATAATAATAATAATAATAATAATGAGGATGATCATCTTTTTGCTTTTTTGTTTGTTTAATGTTGATACCTCTATCTAAAGTGATTTACAAGTTTGTATACAAATGCAGCACTGGGTAAAATGTTCCTGTAGCAGTTTAGGGAAAGTATTGGGATCAAGAGTGCTTAAGAATAAGGGTGATGTGCAGAGCTGTAGTAACTACAGAGGGATAAAACTGATCAGCCATAGCATGAAGTTATGGGAAAGAGTAGTGGAAGCTAGGTTAAGAAGGGAGGTGACGATTAGTGAGCAGCAGTATGGCTTCATGCCGAGAACGAGTACTACAGATGCGATGTTTGCTCTGAGGGTGTTGATGGAGAAGTACCGAGAAGGTAAGAAGGAGTTGCATTGTGTCTTCGTGGACTTAGAGAAAGCATATGACAGGGTACCTAGAGAGGAGCTGTGGTATTGTATGAGGAACTCGGGGGTGCCAGAAAAGTACGTAAGAGTGGTATAGGATATGTACAAGGACAGTGTGACAGTGGTGAGGTCTGCAGTAGGAGTGACGGATGCTTTCAAGGTGGGGGTAGGATTACATCAAGGATCAGCTTTGAGTCCTTTCTTGTTTGCAATGGTAATGGACAGGTTCACAGATGAGATCAGACAGGAGTCACCGTGGACTATGATGTTTGCGGATGACATTGTGATCTGTAGTGAGAGTAGGGAGCAGGTTGAGGAGACCCTGGAGAGGTGGAGATATGCTCTAGAGAGAAGAGGAATGAAGGTCAGTAGGACTAAGACAGAATACATGTGCATAAATGAGAGGGAGGACAGAGGAATGGTGAGGATGCAGGGAATAGAGTTGGCGAAGGTAAATGAATTTAAATACTTGGGATCAACAGTTCAGAGTAACGGGGAGTGTGGAAGAGAGTGCAGGCAGGGTGGAATGGGTGGAGAAGAGTGTCAGGAGTGATTTGTGACAGAAGGGTACCAGCAAGAGTGAAAGGGAAGGTCTATAAGATGGTAGTGAGACCAGCTATGCTTTATGGGTTGGAGACGGTGGCACTGACCAAAAGACAGGAGGCAGAGGTGGAGGTGGCTGAGTTAAAGATGTTAAGGTTTGCATTGGGTGTGACGAGGATGGACAGGATTAGAAATGAGTATATTAGCGGGGCAGCACAGGTTAGACGGTTTGGAGACAAAGTCAGAGAGGCGAGATTGCATTGGTTTGGACATGTGCAGAGGAGAGATTCGAGATATATCGGGAGAAGGATTCTAGGGATGGAGCTGCCGGGCAAGAGGAAGAGAGGAAGGCCTAAGAGGAGATTTATGGATGTGGTGAAGGAGGACATGCAAGTGGTGGGGGCGACGGAGAGAAATGCAGAGGACAGGAAGAAGTGGAAACAATTGATCCGCTGTGGCAACCCCTAACGGGAGTGGCCGAAAGAAGAAGAATTTGGATCAAGGGTGCTACAGGATGAGTGGGAATTTATCATTTCCTAGTTTTACTTGTAGCTGTTCTGGAATTGTTCTCAGATCCCAGTAACTCCTGGGCAAAACAGAACTCTCTCAACTGGGTTTGTTTTGCATATTAAATGGAAACTCAAGAAAATACGTGAGTCCCAGGTCTGTCCTGCTTGTACTACTTGTGTGAAATGTATTTGTTCCTGCTGGGCTCAGGAAAGGGCCAAGAGGATAGGGTGCGGCAAGGCAGTGAATCTGTGCATATTTGGCAGGGGTGTACCTGAGATGGATGGGGGGGGTCATCCAGGTTGTGTGGACATCGACTCAGCACAGGCAGACAACAGTGAAGTAGGTGGGATGTTGAACCCTGCACAGGCCTTGTCACTTTAGAGTTTTGACTAGAGTAACTGTAAGCATATGTAAAACAGAAAATGAATTGTCAAAAACTTTTTATGTACATTTTAAAATATACCTAACTGCCTGTTTTGTTCATTGCTCCACATCCTGCATTTTCTCTAGTTCATACTTTAAGGAAAAAAAACTGATCTGCATCGCCCCCAGGAGGTCAGGCTTGTAACATACACGTACACAGAACTTTAGTGTTTTTACAGTCTTCATTTTAAAAAGTCTTTTTTAATCATGAAAGGTGATCTTTGAGGAAAATTCAGAAGTGTGCATAAGCTAGCAAATAAGACACCCCCCCTCAAAAAAAAAAAGAAAGTACAGTACAGGCTTCCCTCACATAATGAGCTGGGTTTATTGCTGAAGATCTGCTGGTAAATTGAATTTTGGTAAAAGTAACTTCATATTATTATTAATTTAAAAGTAAAACATAATGTCTTAACACTGAGGAAAACTAATTCAAAAACAAGCGCAACTTTTTTTTGGTCCCTGCTTTTCCCTGTCATGAATCTTGCAGTTAGTTTCCCTGTTTATTTTATTTGTTCTGCTGTACTTGGACGATCCTGAGACACCTCACAGTTTTTGGGATGTGTTCAGTCATGACATGGGGCCAGCACAGCCTGTGTAGGGTTTTTATGTTCTCCCTGTTAAAAGTAAAAAGTAAAGACAGTAAAAAGACTCTGATATGCCTGTTCATTTATTGATGTCCTTTTTAAAATGTTGATATTAATTATAAATTGCTTCAGATCTGAAACCCAGTGATTGCTTTTCCTGTATTGTAATGCTGTTTAAGATGCAGCTTTTAAGTATGCTTATAAAATAAATATTTGGCTGTTTGTTGAATGTAGGGTCACTGTGATAGTTTACATTTATAATTCCGTTTTTCTTTTAAAATGTTACTTTGGATATTATTATCCAAATGAAGATTCCAGTGACAATTCATGACATTTCTACAGGATACTTGAATGTGAGCACAGGGCTTAAGATGCACAAGGAGCCACATCCCATGTGGCCCAGTCCCTTTACAAATAACATACAAACTTTATGGGGTTACAAGACTGTATAGTGTTTACTTGTTAGCTGCTAAATTGGTAAAATAACTAAGAATAAGGACAAAATGTCAATTATGAATGACGGCAAATTCAAACAATGTAGTTATTGAAGTATGATATTGCATATTGTCTCAGGAGCATCATTTTTGCAGTTAGTGTAATTTTTGCATGAAATGTGTAAAGTCACATCCTGGTTTATATCTTCTCATCTAGTTTTTTTAACCAAAAATTTGGTTTAAGTTGTAATCTCCACATTTTTAACCTACTCATGTACAAAAAACATTTATGTTCTGAACGATTGATACATTTTACAGTTGAATTGTGTAATTTTTTAAAACTCCATCTTCTGTAATGTATTATTTTGAAACATGACATGTGGTTTGCTTTTACTGCCCCTGCTGGGTACCCATGGCATCTTGTCTGCAACAGAGCCTAGCTCACCTGTGGCTCCATTCATATTGCACAATATTTTACATTATGAACATCCCAAATCCTGTCTTACATCTGAACTATGAGCTGAGAAATTTTGAATAGCCTGCCCAACATGAGTGAGGGGGATCTGCTGTGGCTTTGTGTCCAGTCAGCTGCATATTGTGGTGCTTGTTGCACAACATGCTGGTATTGCTAAATATGTGTCGCTGTTGTGGAGTGTGAGAGTAATATGATTGTTTTTAGTTATACAGGGTGACAAAAGTCTGGAACCAACCAAATATTTTTTTAATGTTGTTTTATCTCATACCATGTTGCAGCAGACCAAAAGATACATCTGTGAGGCACGTGTGAACACCCCTGTGACATCTTGAAGGTGGCCATTTGCATTAATCTGAATAATTCCAAATGGAAAAGGGGTTATGTGACCCCTCTATATTTAAAGTCCTGTTCAAAATTTCAAGTCCAAAATGTTTTAATGACATTGTGCAGCATTTTAATCATATTTGAGGAAAATGACTTTTTTGAAGCAGATAAAATGGATTATGATTTACATTCTCCAGTTTTAAGTCAGTTTTCAGGAATGAATTGGAAATGTGAACCAGGATATGACTATATGTGTACATAGGGAAATAAAAAATGAGGATGTTTTTAATGTACCATCAGTATCTTTAAGTTGATCAATCAATTTAAATTGCCTCAGGTAAGAACATAAAAAGCTGCACAGGACTGCATACTTTTTAGTCTATATTGATCACAATTTTCTTTAGTGCTTCAGGAAAAACTGGTCTGACTTGAATGTACAAATGCATGGTTATGACACTGATTGTTTCAGAGCTACAGAATTTCCCTGCAAGGAAAATTCCTTTCGTATAAAGAAATTCCACAAATTTGCAAAACACTTCCCAATACAACGTTTTTCAGCTGATTAGTATACCTTTGGGAGTAAAAACATACTTTAACCACATGGATGTGTCCAGAAACCTATTTTTTTCTCTAGCAACATGTGTAAAAGTTCACCACAGTTCAATACATTATTCTTTTCAAACATTTATTACAGTTTATGCTGCAAAACAATATTAGTATTTAAGGGACAGCTCATGAAGTATGAGGAAAATATGAGAATCAGACAATCAGAAAACATAATAGGTGCCATTCAGTTCTCTTTTCAGACAAATTTAAGATTGCTTATATCTTTTAAATGGTCAGATTTATTCCATGGCATCATACTTCATTTTTGGGGTGTGAAGAGGGAATGCACCATCATCTTTGTAATGCATAGCTATTATAGCAGGTGCTAGCCTCGAAATCATTTTAGATTCACAGATGTTGCCCACGTACTTCAATCCTTGACCACAACTAGAACAAAACCCACCTGATCTCATTATTTACAAGCTCCAGATGTGTTCTGACCTGCCTAGTTTGTCTGCTGCTGAAAAAAGTTGTGAAAAAATGAGGGAAAGATGTCATACAGCTTTGCCAGATAAAACATGATCACTGCAAGTTACTGCAATCTAGAATCCTTTTGCTTTCCATTCACAGTTGGCTTCATCTTACCACAGAAATTTTAGCAAGTCCAAACCCACAATTCTTATAAACATGTGATATGATTTCTTTCTTGTAAATAATCACATTACTGTGGCACTAAAAATTTAGTCGGTAAATTCTGCCAACTCACAGTGTGCTGCTTTAACTAAAATAGGGAAAAAAGGCCTATTTCCTCCTCCACCTAGAGTTTAAATGGTATCCATTACACTGTTTTACCTTAAATGACACAACAGTTATGAAACTGAAAGAGGACAAATCAATTAAAATGTACTGCATTATTTGTGATAAAAAAGGGGGGAAATAAGGCACCATGCAGTCATTAAAAAAAAAAAAAAAAAAAAAAAAAAAAAACGTAACAGAGGTATACATGGCCACAATGTTCTAAGATTACTCAAATCAACGTTTAAAAAAAAAAAAAAAAAAAAAAGATGAAATGCCAGTCACATGTTTGCACGTCTTTCCTGTTTAAAAAAAGTGCATTCAGATGCATAACTGCCATTTTTTGTCTTGCAGTTCAAAACTTGTTGGGGAACCCAGGCGCCATGACAAGAAAATCATTCATGGGAGTTAACAGCTATGTTACCAGGATCCCTCCCACATCAGTAAGATTTACTGGAGAAGAGAAAGGCATGGGGAATGGATATAAACTGCTTAGTCTTAAACTTTCTGTAGGGTGGACACTGATGCAGTCTTATTTCCCCTCAAAAAGTCATGTAACAAAAAAAAGTTTGATCAATAAAAAGTCCTTTGGGTTTAAGTTATGATGTTCTGATAGCAGAGGCAGACAGTCTAACCAAACATGAGACTGAGTATGGTGGCAACTGGGGGGCTAGTTGATGTACTGGGACAGCCACTGAGTGTGCTGATGATGGATACAGGGCTAGTCAATGTACTGGGAGAGCCAGCGGAATCCTTCGCCGTAGCCCTGCCTCTTCAGCACGCTGCACATGAACACCTCCAGTGGCCGCGTGTTCAGCTCCTTCAATGGCACATTGCCCTAGGAACCATGGTAAACAGATGATTAAGATTAGGGATTGGATAGCACCTTCACTTAACCACTGCAAAGCAAAATAAAGCAAAATCTGTTTACACACAAAGCCCCTAAACACACTGGCTCCTCATATTACAAACATTCAAGTTACTAAATTTTGGAGACAAACCATTTTCAGTTTATTCACATTTCCTTCACAGTTTAATTTTATAAAACTTAAAACTTGCGGACTAAGAGTAACATGCACTTGAAAGTAGTAAGACATTGCACACAAACATCTTCATAGGATTAATCAGCAAGTAATCAGGACTGAATATGACTGCAAAATATTTTATTATTTGAACAAGTTGAAACTTTCATAATTTAAACTCGACTGTTACACTGGCGTTAAGCAGCATCCAATCCAGAGTGATCCCTGTCTCATGCCCTGAACCACTATGACCCTGCACTGAACAAATTGCTATTGATAATAGATGGATTAAACCATACAGAGAACTTTCACTGATTAAAGCTTTTTTCAGATTTTTACACACCCTTAGCTCTGACTAAATTGAGCAACATATGTGTTACACAGCATTTACTGTTGGCTATTTAATGAAAGTGATTTGGTGTTTGGACATAAGAAATCAATATACTACTCCAACTGCAGAGTATATTTAAACAATTTATTTACAGTGTGATAAAGTTGTGCTAATAAGTTTGAAATAGTTTCACCAGTCACTCAAGGCTTATCTAAACTGCTTTAAAATAATTGGTGGATAAAATTAAGCTACTTTATCTAAGTAGTTATATATAGAAATTACTTGCCGGTGACAGAACATTTAAAACACGCGAATCTTTCACTACACGCACATGCTGGGAATGGTGTTTTTTTTTTCAATTATTTCTTAACTTGCAGTGCTTCTTCAAACTGCAATTAAGAATACCAAAACAATTGATAGTCTCTTATGTCCTTAAAATTTCCTGCTCAAACTTAATTAAGCATCATTTTAAAAAAAGAACTACTTTCTAGTAAAAAACTAACATTTAAAAAAAATAGGAAATGTACATATTTTTTATTTTATGAAAAATATGGAAAAGGCATTTTAAATGAATTCACACAGGTAATTAATCTACAAAATGAAACTGTCTAAAGAGATGGTAAGATGTTTTTTTTTTTTTTTTTTTTTTAAAAATACCTTGCCTGTAGTCTGACCATACAGCCCAAAGATTTCGCGTAGCTTCTCCTCACTGATGGCCTCTGGTCTGTCAATCTTGTTGCCCAGGATCAAGACGGGTACATTGCTGATAGTTTCATCTGTCATTAGTGCCTGCAAAAAACATCAGAAAATGTCAGCCACTCGAATTCACAGACACGTTACTGTTTTGGTTCATGTAGGTCAAGACAAACTGACACCTTTGAGAAATGACAACCCGAGGAAAGCCCACTGCAGTCAAGATGCTTGGGCTGAAGACAGATCAGTCACAAGCAGAGGTGTGGAGATGCAAAAGGGATGTGACATGGGTGTCTAACAATGGCCAAACTAACATTTGTTATAGTGAAAATGTAAAAAGACAAAATGAGTGTTACATTTGAAATACTCTGTAGATCGGGTATAATGCAGAATCACTTATAAAGTGAAGAGTCAGACCCACTTGACAGTAAACGCATGTTCCTTATAAAGCTGTTAAGTATATTCGGCTCCAACATCTGAGTTATATTGGGTGTAGAGTGCTCAGAAAGACCAAACATATATGGGTTATAGTGGGAATATAAAAAGGCCAAACAAACATGTTACACTAACAACAGTCACTATACAACCACTGTATGACACTGACTGTGGTAAGATAAATAAATAAAATATGGTAAAACAGGCTCCTGCATGTTTGACTGTTGTATATAATGCTTGTTCTTGATCAGGACTTACATCAAGTTCTATTTTAGACTCCGGCAACCTTGGGTGGTCTGCGCAATCCACAAGGAAGACAATGCCATTGATGGCAGGGAGGTAGTTTTTCCAGACTCTTCGAGCTGGAGGCAGAGACAGGAGAGTAGTGAGGTGAGAGAATAAGAAAAATGGGAGAAGCCTAGCCTTTCACCTTATTCTAGAGGTCTCCTACCTTGTGCGTGGCCACCAAGGTCAAAGGTGGTGAAGGTCATGCCAGCAATTGTCAGCTCTTCAGAGGCTAGAGGGGAACAATTCAGATGTGTCATAGTGTTGCAGAGTTCCTCAGTGTTTTACTATGGTTTTCAATGGTGAGGAAAAATTAAAATGTAAACAAGAAATTATTGCTACTGTTCTGAATCAATTTCATTATTCAGAATAATCACTGCTTAAAAATAAAAGGAAAATTTTCTAGATTGGAAAAAAAGTCAAATTTAGAGATTCAAGTGTCAAAATGTCCTCTCTGTCACATGGGTACCAGCTTTAATATTGCAATGGCAAAAAATGTCTAAATTAATCCTTGAGGTGCTTATGAAAAGTGATGCTGTTCTAAGCTATTACACCCATGTTACCAACTTTAAAGTTCATCAATATTTCACAGCTGTCCATGATTCAACTCAAAAACAAATTTTTAAGATTTTTCTGTTTAGTGGAAGACTCAACTCACTTGGATGCAAAGTGGGCACGTGCTGCCCCAGTCTGTCGTCTTTGAGCATGTGCAGTAACGTTGTTTTGCCTGCATTGTCCAGTCCAAGAAACACCAGCTTGCCAGATTTCTTGTACAGTCCTTTAACACAACAGGAATGATTTATATTCATTTGACTGACTCAGTTTAGGAAAGGACAAAATTAATCAATTACTATTTACATTTATTCATTGAACAGACACTTTTCTCTGTGCAACGCAAAACTCAGAATAAAGAAAAGTTCAGATGAAAGGCGTACATACAACTAAAAAGGTACAAATACTTTCTGTGGATCATAGTCACCTTAACATAAGTTTCTACACCAATATAATTTTTTTAAAAATTTTTTATTTTTTAAAAAGAGCCATAGGGGACTATGGATTGAGTAAAAACACTCATGTGTCACAGCATGCAAGATACTCTTGTTTACTTTACACCTTAGGATAAGTTTTCCCATTATGAACAGAGCTTCAAGCACGAACAAATACTTGATTTAATACAAATATATTTAAAAATGTATAACAGAACAAACAATAAATAAATAAATGTATAACTAAATGTGAACCTGTACCTTGTGCTACAAACATCTGTATTGTGGATTTTTGAAAATACACATTTCCTAATTTACCCATGTATTTAACATTGTACCAAAGGATGGCAGTGTTTTACAGTATCTTGCAGAATTAATCCAGCATATTTTGATTTATTATTACTGCATTCAAAACTTTTACAAAAACTACTCTATAAATAAAAGAATGTAACCTTTAATACATTTTTGATGGTTAGGATATGGTGACTAGATTGTGACCAACGTGTTTTTCTGTATGTTCCTCATGGCCAATAAAATACTGTCAAGACTCTAACATAAAATGCTTTTAATGTTCTGCAACCTATTGTCCATTCTGTACTATGGTTCCATTCTCCTGTAGCACCCAAAGTGCTGAAGACAATGTAACATGGCACTGTTTCATGTATAAAGCACAACACTACAACTAGGTGGTAGTGAACATGCCATTTTTGCTTTTATTTTCATTATTTTAAAGGTGACTTTAATGCTGTCTTATGTTAATGTGTTTGCAAGTTGAGGTACAACTGTAAATTCTAATCTAGCTGATCTGTCAAAAGTACTGGCAGAGATAAATTAGCTGGTGGAGTCAGAGACACACACACACATTCAACTAAACAAACACAGCCAGGAGCAAAATGTGTGAAGTTGTATGAACTGATACACCATAACACTTACCTAGAAACTGCAATACACTACTGAAACCACTGTAAATCCAATCAAATATGAAGGACATATCCGGATATTGTGAATCCTGAAAGAAAAAAGAAATAGAATAATAAATTAGAGCATGCTCAAGTTTACAGGATTTTAACAATAGAATCCATCAACACAATTCACCTTTTATTACTAAATTTACATCCATGTGGTGGTGCAGGGAGTGGCAAGTGTCTCACAGCTTCCAGACAGTTGGTCAAATGCATGTTTGAATCAGACCTGGTGTGTGTCTGCAGTTTGTAGGTTTTCTCCATGTTTGCATGGATTCCCTCCTACAGTCTAAAAAAAAGTGTTTCAGGTGAACTGATGAATGAATGAGTATGTGAGAAAGAGCGATTGCCCCGTGAGACTGCCCCCATCAAAGGTGTACCCTGCCTCACACCCTGTCTCCAGTACAGTCTCCTGATGACCATGACTCTATTGAATAAGTGACTGATGATGGTAATAGCATAGTAAACTGACAAAAGATGTGCTAACTAAGACAGACTTGCAATTAGGAGTTGTAGTGGGTACAGCACCAGATTACACAACTTCACAGTCAGACCACACGCATCACACCGAAAGTGAAACAAATTGCTCTTGTAAGGAAATCTGTGCCACTAAAACACTGCTATTGAGTAAAGAATAACAGAATGAGACAGAACGATAAAATCAATACAGACGACAGAATTAAAAAGTGTTTCCACAGATAAGCAGGCACAGTTTGAGCTGACAAAAAATAATCACTTCCTTTTAAAATGTCAGTAAAACATGAGAAATAAGTTTCCTGCCATCACCAATGTTTGACTGTCCCCAAGACAAATGTATTTAAGAAATATACACTCCAAAGATGATTTGCGCCATTTAAAATAATGCTAATGGTTACCAATGCTGCATTCTTATACTTCCACAACAAGACAAACAGAAATATCTGAACCTCTTTAGAAGGAGATTCATTTTAAAGAAATCAAACAGCTACATTTTTATTAGCTGGCATATTTACTTTCCTGGTACTTTAAACTAGTTAATGTGTCTGATGAAACAGTGAAAAATTCTGCCATTCTCATTAAATTTGCCTGTAGAACAGCAGTAATCAAACCTTCTCTCCAGGCAACATTCCTCCTTGTTTCACAAGAACATTTTACAGAAGAAGGAGGGGGCAAATTTATATTTAAGTCCAAAGAAATGTAATATTTAAAGTCAAAAAGTATTAAAAAGTGTTATTCCAGCCCAAATCAATCCTTGCCCACACCCTGATTTACATGGTTGTGGAACATACCGGTCTGACCTGTGACTCAAGTTACATAACTTGCGCACACACGCTGGATGAGGTATACAGGGGGCAGAGGTCAAGAACACGCAAACAGAGAACATACACGTCAGCAGATATTCCCTCTCACTACATCATAATCCCTGCCCAGGACAAGATGGGAAGATCCTCATATGACGTTTCTCCATGTGACGAGTTTCATCAACTTAAAATAGGTTAAAATAATTTATTTGTGTGCACCAACTGGAAGGGACAGGTTTTGCAAAGTTAAGCTGAATTCTAAAAACAGTTCCCAGCTTACGTCTGTATCCCATCTGCAGGACTGCCTTTAAATTTTAAAAACATCACATCACAGTCCTCTTTCCCTTTTCGTGCCCTCCCTATATTCACTTTCACAAACATCACCAATAAGCAACAAAGATATGCTGTACAGGAACTGTCAGTTACTGAACACACATTAGAGAAATGGAAAGGGCTGTAAAAAAGCCTGTATAGTTACTGAAGTGCACAGTGCTTGGCTCACTTTTTTCCTGTGCAAACAAAACCTTCCACACAAACATACTTTCAAAAAAGTCTGGAAATAAAGTGACAGGAGACATCCTGGAACTAAGCATGTCCTCCTCAGTGAACTCAGTCCACATGAAATGTTTGTCAATGTGCACGTTGGACACTGACTAATTCTTCATTTACCTGACACTTTTCTTCACAGAAACTTAAAACATGATGTTTGTATGCTAAACTGCTTAGTATGAGCTACCCATTTATTCAGATGAGTAATTTCACTGTATAAATTCAAGATAAGTACCTTCACTAAGGGTACTACAGAGATGGGATTCAAACCTAGGTCTTTTGAATACAAGTTGACTATTCAATGCCACCAGCTATCTCCTTTCTCGCCTCACCACCTTTAACTGACCCTGCTGCCAAATCATCAGCCAGATTCTAAGTCTACAAGATATGGTGACACACTGAATTTATTCACCGAACATACAGAGGACTTTCATGTTGCAACTGCAAGTGGTTTAAAGTTCAAAAGCGTAGTCAAGTAAACAAATTGGACCCATATCAAGAACACGTAAACCATGAAAAAAGGCTAAAGACCAATCCTACAAGTCTGTCTGATGTCAAAAAAATCTGTTGCTAGATAAGTAACACGGTAGTAATATTTCATAACCCACAGTATTAACACCTGTAAATTACTGCCTCTGTCTGGAGCTGCACTTTCTTGAAGACCACAATGCAAAAATGGACAAGAGTTCTTTAAAAAAATAAAGGATCCAACAAAGTAAGACAATGAAGCAAGAGTACTAAGATTCAGAAACAATCAGATACCTCAAAATTTCAATTTAACTTGGTGTGGACAACTGAGGAAACAGGTGGCATTATGGTTAGTAAGTGTAAGCTGAAGGTCATAGGTTCAAATTGTGCTCCTACTGTAGTAGGTTTGATGAATGCATTGACACAGTATTAATTACCAAGCTGCATAAAAGTAAAAATTGTTATAAAGTTGATGAAAACTATAAATGCATCTAAATAAAGACATGGGATAAAACCTTAAAGAAAGTGAAAGGTTTGAAACTGTTCTCACAGGAACAGGTAGATAAATAGTATAATTTAAATTATAACTAATTATGAATGTCAGTATCAAAGTGGACAAAGCACACTGTACCACTTAGCACCTGCACTTCAAAGTTGTGAAGACAACAATGTCAAGTGGCTCTTTTTAGAATACATGCTACACCAGCAAAGGCCAACAGTTGGCAAAGCGGATAAGAATATGGAATGATGGTTGTTGGTTCATACACCACAACTTATACTTTTGCAATACCACTGAACAAGCACTTTATTCTGGATCTATCTATTAAATTCATCCAGAACAAGTGGGGAAAATCAATGTCAGCTAAGAAACTTGTATTAATGATAATAAAAAAAAATAATAATCCAAAGTTGTACAGGTATTGCTGTATATAATAAAGGTGCTAATCTTTTGATACTTAATAAAAATTATTTAATCATATTAACACTCACAAACTAAGCGAATATGCTTAAATTGGTTCCACACAACTTACATTTAGAAATCTAAGTAAAACATTTCAAATCCATACTGACACTCTAACAACCATAGAGATACTTCTTAACCGTGTAATCTGACGACTTAGTAACCGCAATTTTGTGCGTTTATGTAAAGTTTGGGTGATATCAAGAGTTATCCCGTTCATAGGTACTGAAACGCGGCAAAGGTCCCCTGTCACATCACCAAAGGTACCTCAAAAAATATTTACCCATATGTTCACTCTCTATTGTATACTTATGTTATAATATAGATTTTTACGTGTTAAAAGGTGACATTACGCAAGAAGAACCAGTTTTATCGGAGCTTCCTGCCTCCGCTGCTCCGCCGGCTCGTCGAACGACTGAAACACAACTACACTATGGCAAGCGCAACAAAATACTGAAACGAAACAAAAACTTCGAAAAGGTACATACCTATTTTCCCTGTGCCGAACAAATAAATAACTTCGCTCTCAAGATATCCTACAGTATTTGTAACTGTCCGCAGTAATCGCGTACTTCACCTCTCCCTTTCTATCTTCGTGTTTTGTTTCAGAGCCACGACACACAGCAATGGCCGACAGACCGCTTCCCGTATGTGCTTCAAACTAACCTCTCCGATAAGGAAACGGTTTTCCTGTTCGCTTAAAATAACGAAACATGATCGAAATAACACAACACAACGCACTATATATATATATATAGTAAATAATAAAGTGAAAATGTAAAATAATAAATATTTTATATAAAAATATTCAAATATATTAGTTATTACCGTTAGAATAATACTTTAAACTGTTTTATTTTTAAGATATTTTATCTAGCAATAAAGAAGCAATAATTATCTCTAGATGATTTTCATATTTTCCAGTTTACTTAATGGCTTTATGTTTTGTGCAGACAATTTCAAACTGTCAAACATGACAATTATTAAAATGTTTAATTGCGATTATCTAAGTTGTCAGTGACATGCAAATTATACGACGCAAAGTTCCGGGCTAAAAATTTGTAATTTTGTTCTACTCCATCAAAAAACAGCGCTACTCAGGAAGTGCCACGTGTACCAACTGCGCATGCCCGGGGAGGATCCATCACAGAAACGCAGAGATCTCAACTTCCGGTGTTGGAGTCGAGGAGGATTACACGATTACTTTTGGCGAGGCCTGTACGCCCAGAGCGCCTGGGAACGGGCCTGGTCATGGTTCTCTGTTAGCCTGCTGTCCTCACAGACTCTTCACTTAGTCAGCGAGTCCATCAGTCCGTCTACTCAACTCCTTTATTGTTTACAAGGAGCACCGTTTGCTATCCGTACGCCCGTGGCTGCTCTTCATTTTAAGATGTCAACGGCCGGGTTCAACTCTCAGAACGGGGCGGGAGGACAGCCCTTCGCCAACGGTAAATGAAGCGCCCTAGTAATTAGTTTATTCGCTATTGTTCTTCGCTTTTTTTTGAGAACAAATGTTTTCTTTTTAGTTTTACACTTGTACATAGTTGGACAGCCTGGAATCTGAGCGATGGAAGGAAAGCGGATGGCCACGCGCTCAGCTCACGCCATTCTTGTATTTTTTTTGACCGATTGCCGTTTAATAGCCTCGTAAACTGCTCTAATATCAACGCAGCAACGCTTTAGTGACACGTTGTGAACGTGTCACACGTACTTTTGCGACATTTCGTGTCGGGCCCCGTTGTCTGACCCGTGACAGCGGTTCTCTTACAGGAGCGGGACGCGTCCCTGCAGGTTCCCTTTAGCAAAAAAATCAAATTACAACACTTGTTGCTCTTTCTCCAGTGGCAAATAGCAGGAGTTCGTGCTGTCCAAGGGATCAGCGATTTTATTCGCTGTGCAGTGTATTGTCTTACTTGGACCAGTTGACTACACATACCTATACATATCATTTAAGTTGTTTAATAACTTGTGGAAGTCTTATGGGAGAATTTTATTTTCACTGCTTGCTATCCTGCCACGTTGACACACTGTCTTCAGACACTCAAGTGCAGAGTTGGATCTTGTGCCAAAATTTATATCCACCATTAGAAAACCAGTTTTTATAGATAATTCTGTTGCACTTTATTTGTCAGCACAGCAGCTATAGTAGTGGTAAGGACTGTTGCCTTTCAGTATGAAGATGCTGGTTTTGAATCCCACTTGTACTGCAGTGCCCTGAAGTACTTAACTTTTGCTGATTCAGTGATGGTTCCTTCCTGTATAAATGGGTGAATTATTATAAAGTGTGCCAAAATAAATAAAAGATATTAACAGTAAAGGCAATAATAAAGGCTGAACACTTTGAATAATAGTGACATAGCTAGTAAGTTTGATTAGGAAGTGACACCAGTTTCTGGTTAGCAGCATCTCTGAAACTGCAAGTATACATTTTTTCCTAACACAGCAGTATTGTGAACATTAATACAGCACTGTGTTGCATGAAAAAGGTGTGCTTTTGTTAGGTTCCCCCTGTCACTGCCATATGATTATGTTCAGATGAACTACTTTTTTTTTCTTTTCAGTCTCAACCTTTGCTCTCAGGTTGATCTCTGGACCTGGTTATTTAGGCTGTGGTTGGACAGTCTGGTGCTATCAAAGCTTATTGCAATTTTACTAAAATGCTGAGTTCTAACATTTTAGTAGGATTTTTAATGATTAAAATATATTTAAATAGAATCTTCTGCATGTTCACAGAGATTTTAAAAGTTATAATGCCTTTTTTGTTTTATGAACTGTTTGAATGAGATACAGGGTAAAATTCTACTAGATTTTCACACTGTTCAGCATGTGTTAAAAGAACGTTTGAATACCAGGCCATTGCAAGTTGAACTAAGTTTTGACTGTTACAGTTATAATTCAGTAAAGTTTGGATTCTGCAACCAATGAGACCTGTCAGATATGGAGAAATATTGTATTTCCGGAATATGTAGTTAGTATGTGAAGCATTTCTGTATTGTAGTTGGGTTCTTCTGTGGTCTGAGCTCCATTTGTGACAGTTTGCAAGTTTAAACTCTCCAGAAATCCTGCCTTGAACCATTAAAATTCTTTCAGTAATAATGCAAAGTTGCATGAATGGGTAATGTTGGCACCAAATAATGTAATTTTTTTGAAAATCAACGCTTAATATAAATTTCAGAAAAGTTTTACATGCAGTAGGTAACGCAGTGGTTATCACATGGTTTCTGTACCTGCTATAGTACCCTTGTTCAAAGTACATACTCTGAATTGATAACAGTGATAATTATACAACTGTAAAATAGGGGTAAATTATTATACATTGCTTTAGTAATACTATTTTGTGCTTGTATACAAATGTAACAGTGTAATACATACTGAAAATGAAGGTGGTAGATATATGAATAAATATTACTTTGGTTCCAAGAAGAAATTTCTATTTGAAATAAATTTAATTACTACAACATTAATATTTGTATAAAATTTTACCTGCAGCTCATCTGTCTCCATTTCCTGTCTAAATGACTAAGGAGGGTTAGGCTAGTTGTAACTGGATAATTTTATTTTGAATGGAAGATCAGTTTGTCCATGCAGGTAGTAAACCACAATCAGGAATTTAATTCATGCAGCTCCCCTTGGTTGTGGTCAGGGGCTCATATTCACCTTTGCCTTTCATCATTCAGGATCTGCAGTTTTACTGAGGAGACTCTTAAACCAAGCCATGCTGAGGTGTACTTTTCACTATGAGCTCATGCATCAAAGTAGACTGCTTTTGGAACCACACTGTTTAACACATTTTGATTTCTGGCCAAATGGGTCAGGTTCAGATCCAACAAGGGGAGATGCCCCGCTGTTGTATTTTCTGTCAAAATACTTAGCCTGAGTATTGTGCAGTTTATATGTATTGGTCTTATTCATTTGGTTGATGACTTTATCCTGAGTGATTATTACTTATTTACTTAGCAGGGTATGTAATTTGATCAGAACCACAAAAGTAGGAATGGGATACGAAACAGAAACCTTTAAATTACAAGACATTTTTTCTTTGCCCCTCTATGATAATGCTCCAAACTTAAATATAGCTTTCCTTCATTATCCAAATATCATCTGACCCTGGAAATATTACTGACAACAAATTTTCAGATATCATTTGCTTATTTTCCACTATTTTCAATGAACAAAAATTATAATGCATTCTCAACACATCCCATGCCCCGAAACCAATTTTTCCAAATAATGTTAAATGCTCTTAAACACCTGTATAACAGTCCATCAAGCATTTCTACATATATTATCGTCTGTAATATTATGTATACAAGCTAATGAAAAACACATAACCTATGTAACATGTAATAGACTAAATAGTGAATATAGTTCTGTGTTGTTTACAACAATACTATACAGTATCAGATATCAATTACATTTTTCTACAATGAAATGTATATGTACTGCACTGTCTTCTAAATAAACAAAATACATAATGAATGCATTTAACATTTAGCAAAATAAAATAAGGCAGTTGTAAAAGAATGTCTACTTACAAACTGAAGACCTGAACTGAGTTTAGGTGGCAAGCAGAGGGAGATAATGAAGGACTCAACTATGGTCTTCACACTCATCTTCACTTTCTTTGGAGACCTTTTCCCTTAATGGCTAAGAGTAATTGGGAAAAAAAAGCAAATGCACAACATATTTAAACAGCAAGCGCATGAGACATTAGCCTATAAACGGCTACAGTAAAATTGCGGTTCACTTTATATTATCTCGTTTGGACTTGTACTGGAGATTTAAACAGGTGGGTTTTTGACATGGATAGTGAATTTCTGGTGCAAATGTTCAACAGTTTGAACTTTTGAATAAATAGATTATGGGTAGCAAGGGATATTTGTGCAAGTACTGATGTCACTACACCCAATTACTTATCTTTTTCCCTCCTTTTTTGTTCTATTTTTGTGAGGAAAATATTCCCAACTTTTATTTTCCTGGTTGTACTGATTTTCTTGTTGGCTTTTGATTGGAAAGAGTGCTGGA